>NW_006497023.1:1234329-1258720 GCF_000471905.2 Amborella trichopoda
AGAAGTAGTATACTAACTAAACTAAAACTAACTACTTACCTTAACCTAAAACCTAAAAAAACTAAACTATACTTACTTTTTTATTTTTTTTTAAGGCCTCTTTGTTTAGAAAAAAAAAAAACTTTTCACTGTCCATCTTTTTCAAAAACAAATAAAATAAAAATCATAAAAATCATTTTCCTAAAACAAAAAAAATTCTTTTAAGGCCATCTTACTTTCAAATAAAAATAAAAATAAAAATAAAAAGTTTTAAGGCCTTTCTCATTTCTAATAAAAAAAAAATTTTCTTTGCAAGAAAAAAAAAAAATCTTAAAGCTTATTTGGTTTAAAAAAAAAAAAACTCTTTTGCTAAGAGTTACTTTTTTTTTAAGCCAATTTCTTTTTCAAACAAAAAACAAAAAAAATCTTTTAACGGCATCTTGCTAAAAGACAAAAAATTTAAAGACCTTTCTCATTTTCAAAAAGAAAATTTTATAAAAAAGAAACTTCTTTTTGGAAGTCTTCTTTTTAAAAAAAAAAAAATTGAAGGCTTTAAAAAAAAAAGAAGAAGTCAGTTTTGCTACTAAAGTTGCTTTATTTTAAAGCCACTTCAGTTTCTAAAAAAAAATCTTCACTAAAAAAACACGAACAACTTTAGGCATCTCCCTCTTTCCAAAAAAAAAAAATTGCCTATTTTGTTAAAAAAAAAAAAAGAAGAAGTCAGTTTTGCTAGTTGCTTTTTTTTTAAAGCCACTTCAATTTCTTAAAAAAAAAAAAGAATCCTCACTAAAAAAACAAAAATAACTTTAGCCATCCCCCACTTTCCAAAACAAAAAAAAAATTGTAAAAAAAACAAAATCTCTTGCATTTCTTTGCTTGTGATTCAACATTTGCCACTTCTCTCTGTTCATCAAAAAAAAAAATCCAGGGTCACCTGCACTCTCTCTCTAATTGTGCCCTGATCGAGTCACCCTCAACTCGGGGCGCACTCGACTAGGCACGGACTGTGCCTAGTTTCACTGTTTTGACTGGATACCTTCTTAGGGGTTGCTTACCCCCACATTTGAATTGTGCTTTTGATCGGTCAAAAACTCGACCCGAAGCACACCTCACTTGGCACGATTTGTGCCAGGTGCTCATATTTTTCTTGCATTGTGTATTTGCATGTCTGCTATTTTTTCTTTTCACTTGTGTGCTTCTTTACATACTCTTGCACACACCGAACTGGGAATGCCAAGGAAACCAACAAATAGTTTCGAAAACCCCAAAATCCGCGTTAACGGCATGAGGGGAACCTAGCTTTGAGAGTCGAAGCGGTAGGGATTCGCGTAACTTTAATTGTGCGCACCCCTCCGTAATCCTTCACCTCAAAGCAACTCCGCGTATAGTAGGACCTGGTGAACATCCAATAACATGAGGCCGGGACCTATGTGGGGACCTATATCAGCCTAGCCACATTTCAATAGTTAGGAACCCACTCTCAAGCCAAGCCTACTTATAATCTAGGTCAAAAGTTTTCGTGTGTTGTGCTTGCTTATTTTTGTTGGTTAATCTTAGATCTCAAACTGAGCCTTTTTTAGTCCGAGTTGAACCCTCTGGGTCCAAGTCCAAGCATGTATTAGCTTAGCCAAGGTCCGAACTAGATTTCGCCTTAGTCCGAACTTAGGCCCCCTCTCGGTTCGAGCCGAAGGCATGTTCCTAGTTCATCTTTGATCTAGTCCGGGTCCATACCTGGTCTGATCATCAAAACTCTCTGGGTCCAAGTTCAAGCTTATACCCAGCCTAGCCCAGGTTCGAACCAGGTTTCAACCTAGGCCCCCCTTTTTGATCCGAGCCAATCCAGTTCGGGTCCACTCCAGGTCTGATCTTCAAAACCCTCTTGGTCCAAGCCCTGGCTTGCACCCAGCGCAATCTAGGTTCGATCCACGCTCACACCCAGGTCGAAACCTAGACTCACTCTTAATCCAAGTCAAGACTCGTATCCATCTAGTCTAGGTCTTAATCTAGGTTCTAGCATAGGTGTAAGCTTAGAGTTGCCTCTAGAGGTAGACTAGGCTTACCCTAGTTCAGGGTTCAAACAAAAACCCATCAAGTCTAGCAGGTTTCATCCAATCTAGTCCTAGCTTAGATCCTTAGAGTCAAACTAGGTCTACCCTGAGGCATCAAGCCTAGATCTCACCGAGTCTAGGAATCATAACCCAAGATCATAGCAGAGCAAGGTCCAACCCCATGGCCCCAACTCAGTCTAGATCCAGAGAACCTAGTCAGTCCGAGAGGCACCGTCACAGTGCTCCCTCATAAATCATTCATAGCACTTGTGTTAGTGAGCCGACTCTCCACCCACATGGAACCAAACCTAGTCGTCCGAGCCGCCTTCAAGGCCACCATTTAGAAGTTACGAGACAACATTTTGATAAAGTTCGTAACACCTTGAACAATCAAGGGGTCAGGCCAGGGGCAATCCTCCAAGACATAGGGATTAACCTCAAATCCAGTCGGCACAACAAGAATAAAGCCCCGGCCCAAATCTCTGAGTCAGCCGATCTCAACCGTGTGAACCCCGATGGTCAATTAGCAGCCCAACATTCCAATCTTGGAAACCAACTAGTTAGTGGGCGAATGGGTTACATACAACTAGGGAAAGTCTACCCAAGGAACTCATCACCAGTAAAGATCAGGGTTTTGACCTAACTCGATATAAAGACAATCCTAAGGTGCATGCTTACTTTCAAGACATGCTCAATAAGGATACCCATCCAGCGCACTCAATCTAGAAAAGTCAGGTCAAAAGCTCAAGCCATAGGTCAAGCCCAACATTTTGGCTCAAACCAGGATAATCTTAGGGTTGTTAACCGTCAATCCAACCCACTACGGGCTATGGGTCTAGATCTGATCATCACTCGAGCCCAAGACTACCTAGAGGATAGACTCCCTCTTGCAGTAGTTATGGCATTCCTTCACTCTTTCAGTCCAGTGTTGGGGCAAGAGAGTACCCTAACCCTAGGGATAAATCGTCTAATCAAGGTCAGGGTCAGGTAGACCTAACCGCCCAAGGTCAGAGGTCTAGTCTTCATAGCAACTTGAATCGTCCATCCCAGTTAAGTGGTGATTCTATCCTGCAGGCCTCCTTGCATGGCCAAGTTGTGCAACCTCCTAGTAATGGGTATACTATAACCCAATTCAACTAGGGGGAGTCTACAAGCCGACAACTGGCACATCAAGTTCAACACATTCTTCAGGCTCAGTCCTTGGGGCAACCTGCTACATGAGCTCAATAGCCGGTTCATACGAGTCACATACCACAAAATCAGATTCAACAAATCATATAACCAAGCCTACTCACAGCTACAATGACGGCTCAATTCGCTCGTATAAAACACCTCCATGACTCTTTAGAGAAAACGGGAATATATGATTTTTCAACTCCTAAAGCTTAGGTACAATAAGTTGTAGGACACCTAGAAGATCTACCAGTGGGGTTTGTGATGTCATAGTTCAAAAGTAGATTTCAAGGAAAGGGGATTCTGAGGCACACATCAACGCCTACCTATTGATGGTTTACATACTGCGAGACCTACCTAACCAACTTAAGGTCATGTTCTCGCATAAGTTATCAGAAGAATCCTTGATGTGGCACCGAAGATTCATGAACGATAACCCTCAAGCAACTCCTGACGAAATGTTCAGGCAATTTTCCTCCCGCTATAGTGGAGGAAGGCTAAGACCCATCACCCTTGGTTAGTTAACTTCCAACAAACCAAAATTGAGAGAATCTCATTTCCTGTTTATAACCAGATTCAGAGAGGCCGCTATGCGAGTCACTGAAACTTCACTCCCTGGCGCTACAAGGGTAAACTTGACATTAGATAACATAACTCTAGAATATGTCACATTCTTCAATATGGGTGCAGTCCCTTACTCGTTTGATATTATGGTTGAAAGAATGTCAAGATACGAGTGAGCTAAGGAAGATAAAGCCGCAGCCGAAATACCCTCTCAAGAAGGAGAGGTAAACATGAATAAGAAAAGAAACCCTTCTGCAAACCATTCACAAGAAAAGACTAAAATTTATTTTATCACATGGAGAATGCAAACTTCCACACCAAGGGAATTCACTCCCATTGATGAGCCTATAACTGATGTCATGAAGAAGTTGCTCAAGGCAAGGCTCATAGAATTACTGATAGAAACTAAGATTCCTCCTTTCCATGGAGGCGATACTTCTCGATGGTGCAATTGGCATCAAAACTATGCCCATAGCACTGAGGAATGTCGAGCTTTTAGACATAGAGTTCAAGATCTCATCAATAACGGCATGATAATAGTCAAAAAGGAAGATGTTGACGGAAAAAAACAATCAGAAACTCTAGATGTCTCGACAAAGAATACTGATGTACCTGATTAACTTAGGAGAATCACAAGTTGTGCCTAAACTCGAAGAACATCCACAAAGGACTTGGAGCAGAAGAAGAAATCAACTAGATAGTCCAGTAGATGAAGAACAAAATGAGCATAACCTTACTTAGGAATTAATGACTAAGGTTACTCAAGATCAAAGCAGTGAGGATGACCTTAGCTCTAAGCCCATAACCGAAGAAGGGGGAGAAGAAAGGGGTATCTCATATAGGATTCCACTTCAAGATACACTTAAAAAAATTGCACAAGAAATCCCCATCATCAAGAGTCACACTAGAGCATATGAACCTTTCAACCTGTACTTTCAAGTTAATACAATAAATGGTTCATGCCTGTGTGGCAATGAATCAAACTTGCAAGAGCAAGATGAACTCGGGCATAAGCTCAACCAAGGTTTTGAAGCTATGGATTCCCAAGTCCATGATGACAAGAAAAACATTAATTTTGAGACAATAACTCTTGAGGGAGAAAATGAGCAAGTGCGAAAAGGAAGCCCTTCACCTCAAAACCTTGACGACCCACGTAAGTGGGATCAATATGACAAGAACGCCATTACAGAAATTGATGTGATCCAGATCAATGAGAGGGGATCATTTCTTAAACAAGGGGTCAACACCCCAAAGTCTCCCATTACGCTTCCAAATAAGGAGCCAACACCTCAAATATCAAAAGAGGTCGAACCTTTGGAAATTCTAATGGGCCCACCTGGGCCACCTTCACCAAACTTCCTCACCAACCCACTTACATGGGGTGAGGAGTCAAGCTTAAAGATTTAACCGAGCCACCTCTCGAGGTGAACCCAGTTATAGATGATGAAAAAGCAAAGAGCCCAAATTTGACTATTCCCAAATATTTAGCATCTTCACTAGAGTTGATATAGCTCTAACCTTTAGAAATTCTAAAGGGCTCACCTAGGCCACCTTCAGAAGATTTCTTGAATGATCTACCAATCTGGGATCAAGAATTGGATTTTGAAAATCCGACCATGTTACCTTCTCAAGAGGCAGGCTCTTTAAAAGTCATTAACGACATGAGCACAACTCCGATAACTGGAGCACCACCATGTCAAGAGAATTCATCATGTGAAGAACAAGTTCCCAAAAGAATAAAAAACTCTGTAGGGGCAACACCATCAAAATATTCAATAGGGGCAAACTCCTCTCATGAAGAGGATACAATAGGGACAACTAATGAGACTGAACCCTTCTTCGTTGACTCTCAACATGTCGTAAGGCCATCTAGTACCAACTCACCCACTCCTCTTGTGTGAGAGTCTCATCTAAGATCGAGCACTGAGAAGGAGCCTACCATGGAGTTAACATCCGAAAAGCAATTTGAAATTTGTAATGAAAAAGATTATCGAAAATGAGTTGAGTGATCTCGCACCCCTTGCCAAAAACCAAATGAGGCATTTATGCCTCATACTTCAAAAGGCATTAACACCTAATATGTAACATGAAGTACTCCATTAACGGGAAAACCCTGATGAGCCTATCCATCCATACAAAAGGCTAAGGGATTTGGAAATTGAGAGTGATTTTTAGTCCCAAAATCAAGGTTCAAGTGGAGCAGTTTAAAGGAAAAATTCAACTAAAATTCAACAACCATTGTCAAAGAGATTTTGGGTGCAAACCTGGGTCAAGGGAAATCAAAGGAAGATCGATATTAGAACCTCCCTACCACTTGGAGGAGAGAAAGATGATTGCATTCTTACATGATCTTAAGGCGAATTGTTAAAAAAAAAGGGGCACCTTTGACTCTTCTTCCTCATCGTCCTCTTCCTTTGTCATTGCTCTCTTCTTCAAAATAAAAAATAAAAATAAAAAAATCGTTGGGCTGAAAATCCGAAAAGAACCCCAAGCGTTGGAAAAAAGGCTACTGGGCTGAAATCCCGAAAGGGACCTCGGAGCGATGAAAAACAATAATAAAAAAAATTTTTCGCTAGGCTGAAAATCCAAAAGGAACCCTAAGCGTCGGAAAAAAGGCTACTGGGTTGAACACCAGAAAGGGACCTCGGGGTGATGAAAAAAGAAAAAGTTCTCTCCTTCCTTCTAATCTCCAAAGTCTTTTCTCTCTAAAGATCTTCTTTTCCTCCCATGAGCAACGTGGTGTTAAAAGAAAAATCAATAAGCATTAACCTGACGAAACACTATTAAGGACCTAGATCATCTGAAACTTTGAAAGGTGAGTGATGGAGGAACGAAATTGGAAAGCTAAAGATATTATGAACATCTAAGGACGGTATCCTGTATTTTCAAAACTATGTTTTGCTCCAAAGCTCCAAAGAACTCTCATTTAAATTGAAATGCAAGAGCTAAGTTGGAAGATAAATAAGTACTTGATGATTCCTCGTCACGAAGATTCAAGCAAAGACCCCATACGCGCACATAGGGTCCACTAAAGGGGTCACAAGTGGTTAAACAGTAATACCTACACTAAAAGAAAACCACCCCCCAACAGGGGCAGCAAAAATAATAATAATAATAATAACTCCACGGTCGTATGACTACACCATCTATTGTTGCATGACGTTAAACTGCTTAGAGGGCCCTACGGTTGCAGGAGTTTAAACTAGTAACCAACCTTGTTTTTTTAAATATCTTCCCCTTTTCAAAATTTTCACTATATGTCTTGTGTTTTCAAAAACTTTAATTTCTTTGTTAAAATCGTAAGTTGTCCCTGCTCCAGGTTCTATTTCAAATCTCCCCCTATCTTCAAAATTTCTAAAACATCTTTTAAAACGAAGGAGCTTGGATACCTGTACATGATGAGTATCGTGTTTACCACGATTGCCACGTTGCTGCCTCGTCTCTCACTTCGGATTCAGCCAAACAAATCTCTTCTTATAGAAAGCCTTTCCTATAGACTGCCTTAGGAAACCCTAAGGAGATCAAAGTAGATGCCAGGGTTAAAAAAATTTAAACTGCAAAACCCCTGAAGTTAAGTGGCATAGCCAGAAAATCCAACTTGAGTTTCAAGCTTGTGTAACTCATTGACATCCCACGTCGAAAGCCCTAGGAGAAAAAATGCCCTAAGTGGGTGAGTTCGATGAGCACAATGACTTGGAGGGATAGTTGGTATGCCCTCTGACCACGTGACCTCAAGAAGAAATCTTTGACGTTCACCTAGCCCTCGAAGGACAGGGAAAGCCAGTGTGTGTACTTCTTTTCCACTCATATGTCCCTCGAAGGACAAGGAGTGCCAAAGAGGGGCAACTATAAACACCTCATTTTAAATCTGAAAAATTATGTGGTTTCTTGAACCCTTAGATCACACTTACCCTAGTAAATCCATTTTTATAGATAAGTACATGTAGGTTATGTGAGTATATCATCCCCAGTGGATTTGCCCCCTATAAATCCTTTTTTCGTGGTCATTTGAAAAAAAAAAAAAAAGAAGGGAGACCAAACCCTAGGAGAGAGCAGATAGAGATCAAAAACCTAAGAGACCAGAACTCTAAGGAAGAGAACAGATAAAGACCAGAGATAAAAAACCAGAGAGAGTTATACGAGAGAAGAGAAAACCCTAGAAACTGCTTCAGGAACTCGAGCCTTCTGAGAGAAAACCCAAGTCTGAGAAACCTAAACCTAGAGCACAACCACCCTAGATCTACCCTTAGGGCACAACCACCCTTCTTCAACCAGAGACTTTCTGATGGACATTCAACTCAGAGAGACAAAGGATGACCGGTTCTAATACGAGCGAGCCCTAGAAGGCTCTGGAGTCCCGGGCCATCTAGTCCAGTTTGGTATCATTTCTCTAGTCCGGTTTGGTATCATTTCTTACTCTTTTATTATTGATTTTCTACTTTTATTTCATTTTAATTAGATTTAATTAGTTTTTATTGCTTTTTATTTCATGTTTCATATTCAGATCAATACTGACGCTGCCACTGATCCAAGAACAAATCCACTCTTTTCTCAACGGATCTGGCCCCAAATCAGAATTCGATTTTCCCTATAGTCTCTATCATCTTCTTTTAAAATCAATTTGTGGTGTTCAAATTTGAGTGATCTTCCTCTGAAGATCTCTCTGATTTTGCTCTATAAATAAGGATCATTATTGTTATACAAATAGGAACAGTATACAAAGAGATTATTTATTTTTAATACAAGGAGGTCACAATCATTCTTGTCCGTCTGATTTTAAATTCGATGGTTGTACATGTCACTCAAAGTTCAAAAAGCATTTCTTGAACTTCGTGACACACCTCAAACCATCCAATTTGGCATCTAATGGTTAGGAATGATTATGACATCCTTATAATAAATGTAAATAGTCTCATAATATAAAATCTCATAAAAATATATTATTATAGTAATTATCCTATGAGACCCTCTCACATCCATGTGTGTAGGACCCCAAATGATCACCATTAATTGGCACAGGTCTCTAGAAAAGTCAAATCCCACACCCATGTGATAATGTTTTTAGAGATCTGTGCTAAATTTAATGATGATCATGTGGGGTACACACATGGGTATGGGAGAGTCTCATAAGATCATTACTCATATTATTATAACTTTTTCCCTCACCTTGTTTTGTTGCCACATTTTTACTGAAGTGGCTTCTCTCTCGCCCTCTTCGTAACTTATTTCATGTAGTTCTCTCACTTACCTTTATCCTGCACTTTTTCAAGAAGGATTAATTTTAAATTTTAATATATTTAAAAAGGGTAAGTGATATGAAAAGAGAGAGAGGGAGAGGTATCGTGCTTTAGAAATGAAGTGTACGAATAGTGCTCCCGTAGGAGCATATACTATGAATCTACTCCCTCACTCAAAACACCTATTTATGAGGATTGTTTTAGTCTAAAATTTTGGAAACTACATAAGAATTACTAAATGATTATTTCTAAAAGGAAAAATTAAGAATTTTTGAGTTTCGTGATAGCTAGATCTAGCTCTTCAAAAGTTGGATGGTTTTTATTTAATCTTGAAACATTAGTTTTTTTTCTAATAGATAAAGAGTTTATTTCCGAATTTGTTTTGCTGATATTACTCTATGGGTTATTGAAATTACATTACCGAAATTTAAGATCTAAAAAGTATCCATAGTAGATGTTTTGCTTGAGGGAGTAAATGGATAGTATACTCTTGAGAGATTAAGAAATCTTTTAGCTTTTAAATCACATGGCGTGCTATTTAAAAAAGGGAAATAGAGTAGACAGATGAGAGAGCTTAGGCCTATGAACACGAATGTTCGTACTGTAAAGAAAATAGAAGGAGAAAGCACAAAACGGAAAACGGAGGAGTCTTTTAATACGAGGAGCAAAGACTTCGGAACTTTAATTTTAATAGTTTTTCAACTTTGTTGAGGTATATCGACTCTTTTTTTATGTGTCAAATTGAGGTCCATTGACCACGATATATTTGATACCAAGATCCATAATACTATGATTTTAAAAGATCTTTGAGAGTGCACTGCAAAGTTCTTTCGACTTCTATCAGGCAGTTTGTATCTTGGGATTGAACTTCTTGTAGTGAATTAATTTTAGAATTTTTTGAATCAGGGCTATTTAATACTTCAAAAAACATGAGCTCATGTCATGCCTCTAGATTATAGTTTTTATTACCTTATAGTTGGGTTTATGTGGTCATTAAAGGCCTTATAAATGCTTGTAAAATGAAATAATATAGTAGAACATGAAGTCAGTGGGAGTGTGGTCCCTCGTGGACTGTACTAAGCAAACAATGTTTGCTGATATCGATCTGTGTTTGACGATCTAGGCCAGTCGGTTAGGAAAAACCCATGTATCTAGGCATAAAGAATAAACCGAGAAGGGTTCGAATGAGTTAGCCCTTGATGAGATCGGAGCATATGCCTAGATGAGTAAGTCGAGGGACTGTGTGACCCTTGTGTATGATGGTGGCCTACAGAAACGGGGGCCAAAGCCTCATCCACGTGCCATCACACGGCAAGCATATCAATAGATCATTCAGAAAAGCCAGAAATCCACCTTTCAAGGTGAAGTGTATGTATATTCAAGAGATACCCCATTGCGCCATAGAGATGTGGTCGTATCAAGCCTAGGTGACCTTGACTCATCTCTAGGAGAGGACTTATAATCTACACACTTGGATTGCGATCCCTTGGCTCATCGACCCGACTTCGGTGACCCACTAATGAGCCCCTGTTTGGACCGAAGGTCATGGGAAACACTGGGTCGGTCTGATAAAACAAGTATAGTCTATAGTTCACAGTTGAAAGGTGGAGTGCCCCATGATTGTTGATTCAATTCCTAAATCATATAGATAATTTTCCCATCAAATTAATTTAATTGTATTTATTTTATGATATAAATTATTTTAGAATTATTATTTGAATTTTTTGAATCACTGAATATTTTACTTAGAATTTTTGGATTTATAAAATTAAAGATATGGATTTTACAATTGTTTAAATATTCAAATAATATTTTAAATTTTTTTATTAATTTTAAAAATATAAAAATATCATGGGGGCCCATTGCACACATGGGTCTACCATATTTTTAGAAGGTGAGGCCCATGAGTGCCTCCCTTGGGTGGAACGCCCCACCCTTATTCTATTACCTAAGTTTTATGGTGATATGACATGTAGCCATATGGTTGGAAGATAGTTGAAAGATATTGACTAAATATTGACTTGATATATCTTTGAAAGATTTTGTGGAAAGATTGAGTAGACTTGTGCTATTTTATAGTATGCACAATATGTTGATTAAATTTGTTTTATCTAATTCCTATTGATGAAAAAATGGTTTAGGAAATAGGGATAAGGGTTATAATGTTGATGGCCCATCAATGGAATGGATGGCTCAGATCTCTCACCCTATAAGTCACCCTTAACCAACAGTCCATGTTCAATCTCACAATAAGCGGCAAGCCAACGAAACTTATTGAAGCCTATAAAAAACGAATTGTCTCTACCTAAAATCTCTACACCATATCTTTTTATCTCTCTCTTAAAAAAAATTTCTCTCTCTTAAGAAAGTTTATTTTTCTCATGTTTGACTCGGTCCCACATTATGAAAAGGGCCTAAGGGTTTAGGCTATGAAGTTCTTCTCTCTCCTATCTCTCAACTATGGATTAATGGCTAAGGGTTTTAGGGTTAGCAAAAAGAGAATTCATCTTTATCAAACTAGGTTGCTAAGAGAATTCACTTAGGGTTGAAGTTTGCGATCAAAGGGGTTCATGTTCCATTGATGTGGTTTGACTTAAACTTGCTTTCCCGATTTGAGATTGAAGCAAAATCGTCGATCCCGCGCTATCGGATAGTGGTGACTCGGTGTGGGGTATAATAAGCCCGATTGAGGTAATCTCTGGCCCTCTTCTCTTTGATTTCTTGTAATCTTATCTCTTATTTTTAAGCATAGTGCATAATTATTTCAATGGCATCAAGTTTTAAGATCTTGGTTTTATTGTTATGTTGATTTTATTTTGAAGTATATGTTGTTGTAATAAGACTACCTGTAAGTGATCTTTTACAAAAATAAAGGGGGTGAAATTGAAAAAAAAAAAAAATTTATTATTCCCCTGTAAATGATCACATAGTTCTTTTTTTTCACGTATAACCTTTTAAACTATATCTAATTCCAACTAGAATTGAACTGGGGTTAGGATTGTCTTTGTTATCATAAACTCTCGAACCATATCTAATCCTTACAAGGTTAATTGGTAGTAGAGTTTTGCGGACATTTATACAGAAATTGATTCAGGTAATGGGGAGGTTCTACCAAAGTTTCAATACAAATGGTTCAGTAAAACTAACTTGTCAAGTATTGGACTAGCCGATAAACAGGGCAGCCACAGTACAATGTTGTGATATCGAATATCATCCAACTGCCCCAAATATGCCCTCCCCCTGCCAGAGAACCCTACGATTCAATAAACCATTGTGGTATTGAAAGTATCGCATCTAAGGGCAACATTGGAAAAATGAAAAAGGCCGTATGGGGGTAGATCTCCACAAAAATTTGGCTTTTTTTTTTTTACTTTCATGTAATTTCTATATTTTAATATAGTATAGACGTAATTTTTTTATAAATATATAAACTCGTAATAATTTTTTTGTTTTTGAGTAATTCAATGGAGGGAAGACATATTGTTTTTTCATATGGATTAGGGAGTTCGTAAAGTTTGAAGTGTGGGTAGGTGATGGTGAGGCCACCACAAGCAACGTCCTTTTTAAATTGTTCAAGTAAGTAAAAGAAGTCGCGCTTGTCAATGACTCTGTCACGTGAAAGCTGGCTACCCAACCTTTATATCTGTAGAATACAAAAAAGTTACACCTCAAAAACTGAAATACACAAAAGAAGAAAGTTGGGTACCTCAAATTCTAATTTTCGATGGTCCGCAAGGATGGAAGGCACTCCACGACAGATTTAGTTGATGAAATTATTGAAATGATGAAATCTTGGGAGCCCCACACCTCTCTCTTCGCACATCCTTCCACTCAGTTCGTGGTGGAAGGCATTAAAAACATATAAGATACCAACTTTCAAAACAATAGATCTGTTTAAGTTCATGAAATCAGTGAATGAAGAAAGCTTGGGAGCCCTACATCTGCCTTTTGCACACCTCCATCACCTCAATTTGAGGGGGACCATTATTGATGCCAAAAACATTAAAAATACAAATGATACTAAAAAGAACATGGAAAAAATTACATAAATATTCATTTTAGTTTTTGTTATTATTAAAATATCGAATATTTTTTGTTATTATTGAAATGTTTGTTTTTTTTATTTCATAACAATTTTTTTAAAAAGAAATGAAACTACTCATTTTAGATTTTTCAAAAATCAAAATCAAATAAAATTCGGTTTTTGAAAAACCAAAAGTTCTTCAAGAATGAAAACTTTTTCTCTCTCTTCTATACCTCTCTCTATTGACTAATCAAGTTCAAAAGCCGATTTTTTTTCTAAATTCGGATTTTGAAAAATCAAGTTGTTTTTAAATTCGGATTTTGAACAACTGAATTCTCTCTTTATACTCTACTTTTCACCCCACGCTTACCGAGACTTTTAACCTCTTCCCTATATTTATTCATTCTCTCTATGTACTTTACATTTCTCTCTATGTACTTTACATTGGGTGGATTTTCTGAAATGAAGCAAAGTAGTTATAAAAAACGTTCTTCGTTAATATTAGACGAGACAACGTACTAGTTCAGAATATGGAAAGAGTATTGGGAGAAGCAATGAATAATGGATGACTCTTTCTCTCTCCAGATTATTCATTGGGAGAAGTCATGAATAATCTCGACTGCACGCTCACCAGCATCTTGGTTTTCTTCCTCGCCTTCATTAACAAGGATCGAAAGCTCATAGCCTTCAAATTTGTTGACCCATCATAAAAAATTGACATCCAAAAACCTCTCTTAAAGGAAAACTAAAACTCCTCTTTCTCTCTAAAAAAAAGCTAAACTCTCTCTTCCTCTCTCTCTCCCTCTCCCTCTCCCTCTCCCTCTCTCCTCTCTCTAAAACATAAAGATTTAAGAGACGAGCTTTCTCCAATACTCTCTCTCCCACCTTTTTTTTCTCTCTCTAAAAAAACCTAGAAAACTTACATAAAAACTTAACCCTAGCTTAACCCAATACTTTCTCTCTCCATCATACACTCTTTATGATTTTATATCAGAAACACTATCTTTAATAAGAACCGATAAATTTTTTGTCAAAATTGTAAGTCCTAGGTCGCTCTAAGTGAGGACTTTGAAAACCTAAAATACTTGCAAAATATTGTGGAAAATGGAAAGTTTTGGTGTGTTGACAACTCAGCCTGTGATGCCATGCCTTCAAACTTACCCAAAAAGAGAAAGGGGAGAGAGAGTAAGGGATCTCTATGACTGCCACTTTGCTTCATTTCAAAAACCCACCTAATATAATGTACAGAGAGAGAATGAATAAACAGAGGGAAGAGTTTAAAAGACAGGGTAAAGCGTGGGTGAAAAGAAGGGTATAGAGAGAGATATTGGTTGTTCAAAAACCGAATTTAAAAATAATTTGGTTGTTCAAAATCTGAATTTTTAAAAAAAAAAAATCGGTTTTTGGACTTGATTAGTAAAAAAGTTTTGGTTTTTGAAGAACCAAAAATTTAAAATGTTTGGATTTTTAAAAACTGAAATTGGTTTGATTTAGGTTTTTGAAAAACCGAAAATAAGTAGTTTCGTCTTTTTAAAAAAATATTGTTATGAAGTCTAAAAAATGGATATATCAATAATAACATACACACTTCGATATTTTGATAATAACAAGAACAAAAATGGATATTTATGTAATTTTTCAAACAACTTTTTAAAAAAAAAATATTTGAAAATAAAATTAAACAAAATACTTTAAAAAAAAATGGACTTTCAAAAAACATTAATTTATGATGGGGGTACTTCAGAAAGAAATGATTCTATCCCGTTCAAGAATAGCTCTTTCGTGATGCAATTACATAAATAGATGTACGATTCTTTTTACAGGATTCCAATGCAAATCCAAAAGATACAGTCGGTATTAGTGATTGATCCGGTTAAGGAAATTATTGAATGATGAAATCTTGGGCGCCCCAGGTTTGTCTCTTGCACCTGTTTCCCCTCAATTCGAGGTGGGCCAAGGCCAAAAACCATTAAAAATAAAAATAAAAACAAAAAACTTCAAAGAGAATAAAAAAAATAGAATTATATTTTTTAAATAAAATTAACCAAAATTCATCTTAATGAGGTAAAAAAAGTAGTAGAAAAATAGACCTTTAAAAAACATAAATTTACGATGGGATGCTTTAGAAATAATTCAAAAAGAAGGGAAAATATAAAATATATATTGGTCAAAATAGTTTTCAATTTTTACCAAAATAATAGAAAACATTAAAAAAACACATTGAAAATAAATTTCTTATTTTAAAAAAAAGTAATAATTTTTTTAATATTTTTCATATCACCAAGTTGTTTTTCATATCACCAAGTTGGACACCTACTCAGGGTGTGTCCCAAGTAATAAAACACTAGTCCCACAGCTTCTCTCTGTTTTTTTTTTTTTTATTGCCAATTGTTATCTCGATAGAAGCCTTACGTGAAATGAGTTACATCTTTAGAGATAGAAAGAGAGGACAAAAAAGCACCCTCTTTAGCAAGGCAGTTGGCCAAAAAATTTAGTCTCTCCGTTTCTTCCTTTGCAGTCGGCCAAAAAATTTGAGTCTCTCGGTCTCGTCCTTTTTGTTATTAGCCACATGTTCACGTGGCTGCGCAAGTGCTACTGTCCCCTTAAACGAACCATCAATCAACCAGTCTTGTCTCAGTGTCTCCCCTCCCTCTGGAGGACCATTTCATTTCATCACTACAAATAAACCCCTTGCCCTCAGAAACAGGTTAAATGATCCATGGAAACTTCAAAATGACCAGGACGAGAAGACTAATGATACACTCTAACGGTTCCTTGGTCCCCCCATAGAGGAGTGGACCACACACTGCTGGAGAGGGCATTCCGTCGCTGTAAGTATCTTGCCAAAGGGTACGGGTTCGTCTTCTTTACTGAATTACCTAAAAGGAAAAAAAAAAAACTTGAAATTGTTATATAAGGAGTTTTTCTGTCTGAAAGCAATGTTTTAAATAAAGAATTTTGTTTCATGCAAGCCGGATTGCATTTTTATATATGTGGTCCAAAAAATGTAAAGCATTCATCTTAAAGATGGATACAAGTAGGAGTTCTATCTAAAAACCATGGAAACTAACGGTTCAAATGTTTTCTTATTAAAATTATTTTTTTCAATTTTAAAATTTATTTATTTTTTATTTTCGTGATCTTCATGTTGTACATGTCTTTAAAAATTAAGTCTTAAAATCCATCTCAAAATTAGATTTATTAAGAGACTTGCATTTCTATATATACGGTCCTTTGGAAAAAACGTGGAGCGAGCTCAAGCCGTTTTCAGGGGTACCAACTTGCTTTCTTTTTCTTCTTTCCTTTCGTTTCTTATTTATTTTGGTTGCATTAAAAAAAGTCCGTGAGAACTAGTGAGCCGGCTTTAGTAACTCTAAGGACCAGTAGCGATGGGTTTGACCCACAAATCTAGCTTTTAAAACACCGTCGGAAAGTATTTGGTAGTTGAAAAATTTATCAAAATACCCATTAAAGACGCACTATTTATCATTTTACACATTTACAACTATTTCAACTCATAATCACGTATTAGGTATTTTGAATTAAATCAAACTATATGGATAAAATATTATTTAGTTAACCTCTCAGACCAAACCCTTGTTTATATTCTGCACGAATAAACGTCTATCAGCCATCCAACTTAATGTGAACAGTAGATAAGCGATAAAAATTGTCAATACTCCCCCAATCAGCACAAAAAGACACACCCCACCCAACTTTATTAGAATCAGTCTATTTATGTAGAATATAAAATTATCAAGCGAAAGGGTGTGGCTTGATTAGGGTTGAGGCCCTAATCAATCAAAATAAAGCGTAGCTTTAAATAGTGTTGAAAAAATGTTATTTTAGTATCAAATATCTTTATGATGGCCTAAACATGGCACACTAAATCAAGAAAAAAAGTTGGGTTATCCAAAACATGACTTTATGTAATCAAGAAAAAAGTTGGGTTATCTAAAACATGACTATGTAATCAAGAAAAAGGTTAGGCTATGAATTGGTTTCACGGGAAGTTGCTAAACACCAATTAAGGTGAGTTGTTTTCGCATGAAATGAGCTTTTCTTTCATAAGGATGTATTTTCACGTGTATTTTATTGAACCAAACATATGTAACGTAAATCAAGATCATCATTCAAACCTTATTACGCGTGAATCAAACTTACCCTAAGCTTTCCATGTGGGTTGAGTAGGCACAAGTAGGGGTGAACATAGTGTACATAGAAACCAACACAAATTGGTGTCCATGGAAATTTATTCAAAAATCGAAATAGATATACACGACTACGCATCTTCTTTTTTTTATCATTCAAACCTTATTGCTTTCCGTTTTTACAAATAAAATATAAAAAGTATACAAAGAGACAATTTACTTTTTTGTATAAATGATATAAGGAAGTCACAATCATTTTTGGCTATTGAAATTCAAATTGGTCGGTCGTGTATCATTGGCAAGATTCAAAGTTTTAAAAACAAATTATTAAAATTTGTGACACACCCTAAACTGATCAAGTTGAAATTGGATGAGCATGTTCGTGACATCTTTATAATAAGGACCTGGTTTTTATGCGGCCAAGCCCGCGTGTGTAGAAATGTGAGCCTCTTATCTGTTTTTTATATGGATTTTAATTCTTAATTTTTAGAGATATGTAATTTCTAACATAAAGATCGTGAATATGAAAAAATCAATATATTTTAAAAATTAAAAATAATAATTTTAGTAAAAAAACACTTAAACCATTAGTTTCCATTTAAAAACAATGAAACACCTACTTGCATCTCCTCTGTTTAGTTGGATGCTTTACACTTTCTCGCCGGTCGGCATGAAACAATTTTTCTTATGATAAGGACAAATAGTACCTCAACAATATCCAATGGAACAGATGGCGGTAAAATGAACATGTTAGCCTAAACTTAGCCCATCTAGAGTTTCTTCACGGGTCCACATTGATTCCTGATTATAACCATTTTCTCATGTGCGGACACACCAGGAGCCACGTTTTGGAAGCCCCCTCGGGATGGTCCACACGGGCGAGTGAAAGAATGAAAAATGCGTTCCCTCCGCGGATTGTCGATTATTACATGAAAATAGTTTATATAAGGCTGCAACCTCAAAATGTAGAACTACACATGCACCTCAAAAATCTATCAAAACAAGTTGTTTTAATATTGAAAAACCTTTTAATTGATCATCTTGACATAGAGATGTATGAATATGAAACAAAAAAAAAGATTTTGAGTTCCATAAATAGTGCATATTGCAACAAAAAAAAACGATTTCTAGATTTTCAAATGTTTATAAATCTACTTGATTTTAACCATTTTGAAATTTAACTTTTATAATTAGATATAAAAATTGATTTTCAATTAATTGGATTGTTTAAGGTTGTAACCCTTTAGAAACCGCACCCATATACTATTGGTGTATATTTCCTCTTAAACAACAGGTTGTCGTTTTTTTGTGTGTAATTAGGGGAAATTTATGTAATGACCAGTTTTTATCCCATTACAATAAAATTATCTAAAAATAAGTTGTTATTATTTAAAAAAGTTAGATCTTTAAATTTTTTTAATATTCTTTTTTAATTTGTTCTACATTCGATTTTTCAAACCTCACACCGATTTCAAACGGATAAAAAATCAAAACCCGAAAAACAAAAATATCAACGCCGTTTCTTCTCCCGCCCTCTCCCCTCTTCCTCTGCAACGAGTCTCTCTCTTTATCCATGCAACTTCGAAAGTTAATAGGGCCACAATATGGACTGGTTAATGGTTCATCTCTGGACACCAAATGACTGAAACAGAGGGATGGCAACCCGGAGTAACTACACTGGAGGCTACGAATCATTGAGCTCTCTACTCAAAACCACGTATTGCACAAGTGTGTCTTTTTTAAAAAAATTTGATGGGTTTCTCTCCCTCTTCTCTGGTTTGATAGAATTCATGGCCTTTATAGTGAAAACCCTAGAAAATTTCAGGGAAGAACGATAGAAGATTACATTTTCATGCCTGCAAATGAGGAGAGGATTAGGGAAAAGAAAAGACAGAACAATGGATTGAGGAGGAGGGTTTGGCATTTGGGATGAGAAAGATAGAGGAGAGGAGGGTGGGGCATGTGAGATGAGCAATAGAGAAAAAGACCCTACGAATAGAGAGAGAGTGAGTGAGATTTGACCTAAAACAACCGAGAAGAGTGACTGCCAATGGTGCTGGCATGAGAGAGAGGAACGGCACACGGTGAGAGAGAGAAGTGTTTGCAGTTGTTTTGGTGGGGTTTGTGATCGAAGGTTTCTATGGGGTCCTAAAGAGAGAGGTTTCTGACATTCGACTGTACACACCCATTACAAAACCTCTACCGCAAAAAAATTGAGAGTGACATCTCTTGGATTCGGCTTTTCTCCCCGAATATTAGTATTTTGGGAAACAATGACGATGACGATGAATATATATAAAAAAGACCCGAATTTTACTATTTTGGGAAACAATGACGATGACGAAAGTGAGTACGAAGAAACAGTATCGGAGTCGGTGGAGAGAATCCCATCTAACATCGAGGAAAAGACGGGAAAATGGTACCCCACAAGTTTTGTTTACTCAAAAAAAAAAAAAAAATTGTCGCTGCTATGGGATCGCAGCAGCTGCATTGACATGACTGCATCTCACTCTCAATTTGGACGGTAGAGGTGGAAGGCCAAACTTTAGACTAAATAATGGGTGTGTTCCCCACTATTACTCTTTTAGTTATGTGTGATTATTCACACCACCACGACGCTTCCCAAGACCATGTAATAATTGTCCTAAAGAAAAAGTTTATATAAGGATGCATCTTTATAATGTAAATGCTTTTCAAAAATATATCGAAAATGGTAGTTTTATTGATGAAAAACTTTTTGATAATCTCAATATCAAGATATATGACCATGAAAAATAAAAAACTTTAACTTTAAAAAATAATACGTTTTATAACATATTATCTACACCGTCTATTTTCAAGACCATCCATTTTCAAGATTTTCATATATTTATATATCTACTTGCTTTTAACTATTTTTAAAAATTTAAAACTTTATAATTAGATATAAAAAATAGATTTTAAGATAATCCTAAAAACATTTTATATCAAAATTATATACCATGATAAAGTTGAACGTACACCTTACCTCTACCGATACGGATGCATCCATATGCTAACTGCACCCTTGTTCTAATTGTGCGTCACAACAATGAGAGAGAGACTCAAAAACCATAAAAATAAAACTGGAGATGGAAGTTTGTTATTGATTACTAATTTCTTGAGAACAACCATATGAATGCCTCACCAACATTCTTAAGAAATGAATACCTGCTTTAGTCTTTTGCGCCCTTCTTCTGCAACTGCCTAGCATCCCCCTCTCTCTCTTTATGTGTTTGATGCGCGAGACATGAAAGAATGTTGGGCTGACCTATTTATCTATTCTCCTCACTTAAACTTTCTCTTAACATGTTCCAAGCCAAATGAGGTGAGTTGTGTTAGCTAGGCAGCTAATGTAAAATTTTATGAAAAATTTTCATGAATCTT
The DNA here is from genome assembly GCF_000471905.2 of Amborella trichopoda. Next base: position 1,254,911 of record NW_006497023.1, read on the forward strand.
GAATCTATGCTATCTTCGATGATGACACAAAACATGGGAGAGCAATGTTATTGGACTCAACTAAAAGTATTTCAATTCTAACGTAGTCGTATAGAGAGTGAGATAGCAGTGTTCGCTGTGAAGAGTCTCATGTTTTTCTAAAGAGACTCAGTGTCCATTAAACATATGAATATACAAACTTATCTTTTGTAGACATATTACAGATGACAACAATAGGAATCAATCCCAAATATACATATTACAATATGCAGCTTTCATATTAACTTAGTACTTGGTAGACAATATATACTTTTTTTTCACACTCCCCCTCAAATTCATGATGCTACGAGAGAGCAGCTGGAGTTTGAATATTAATTGCAGAAACAAGCAGTTGGATCTTCATGAAATAGAATAGAGTAACAAGAGCGAGAACTAGGAGGAAAAACCAGAGAGGGAAAAGTTGGGTTATGAGATTTTTTTTTTTTGTTGGGGGGGTGGGGTCAGTTTTTTAAAAAGGTTTCAGATGGTCAATGACAATATTAGATGAGTGGCGGGGTGAGATTTCAGACAAATTTGGACCATGAGATCAAGATCCAGAGGCAAAAACATACATAGGTTTTTTAGATGAGGCTGATCGGCCGTTTTAAGAGACTATTTTTTAGAAGTGGATTATGTGGCGAGTTTTAGTTGATATTTTAGAGGGATTTTTCAGAAGCCGTTACTCAAAGCCGTTTGATTTATGAGGGAAGGCAGTGATATTAGATATTGCAATTTTCTAGAGGCTATTTTCAAACGCCAATTTTTAGAGGACAGAAAGGTAAATATTTTAGATCTAACAGTTTTCATGGTATTTTTCAATTTTTGTTTTTTTTTTAAAAAAATTGGTCGGCACAATTTACAAAAGTGGTCCATACAATTTTTGTAATTTACTGACACAAGCCTAAAAGATTCATATTTTTTTTCATTGTATCGAGCAAGAAATAATATTAATCACCAACCGTGGCAACACCAAATGACCAAAGTGGTCCATCAAAAACCAATATGGGCCACCAACCCTTATGCAAACCTCACTTTACTTTTAGTGAGACAAAACAAATATGCAAAACGTGCAAACAAAATATACTGTTGAGACGATGTAAAAAGAGAGCCCGAGAGATGAAGGAAAGTAAGAAAAAGATGCAAAGAGATAGTGAGAGAGGGATAGACCAATCAATTCGTCAGGGGTATGATCAGCATTTGCATATCAAACACGAATCATAGATCTAATGATCAAGACGAAATCCAGAGAAACTCGAAACCGTAACACTAGAAATCCAAAGACCAACAAAGAAAGGGAAAATTACTATTAATTGAGAGAGGAGAACGAGATTTAAAAGATGAGAACAATGTCTTTTAGATTCCATGGAAGAGATCGAAGAAAAACCTGAAAGAATTTGTAGAGAGTCGAAACGCGACTCGACAAGAGGGCACCGATTGGGTGAACAACAAACTCGTTTTGAAAATCAGAGACAACGTTTCAGGGACACTGACTAGGTGAGCAACAAATTCGTCTTGAAAATCAGCGACAACACTTCAAGGATGAGGAATGGACAAAGCGAAGATGAATCTTGCTCTAATACAACAAACTCATATTGAAAATCGGCGACAATGCTTTAGGGACGAGGAATGGACTCAACGAAGATGAATCTGGCTCTGATACCATGTGAAGAGTCTCGGCTTTTTCTGAAAAAACTCAGTGTCCATTAATGAATATTAATATATAAACTTGTCTTATATAGACAAATGTAGATGACAATAATATAAATAAATCACACATACCTATATTATACCCAGGCTTATCTTAAAATACAAGATATTATGTTTACCCTTCCTATATATTTTTTATTACAATAAACACATTTCGTATTAACCTGATGTACACTATCTTTCACATTCGCAAACTCGGCCAGTCCAATTTGGAATCGCCTGGTCAAACCAGAACCGGGCACTGGCCGAACTGGTTTTAGCCGGTTTTGGTGGGCCAGTTGGGTATTTAAAAAAAATAAATATAAAATACTAAAAAATAAATGATTTGTTTGTAATATGTTATTTATTGCTTTTTATTATTTTATCAAAGATTGAAAAGTGTTTTGATCATGAATATTTATTTTTTTATATATTTTCCAATGTTTTGAAAAAATCAAAAATACCCTGGGCACACATTTTTATTTTATTTAACTACTTTTTAATTCTAAAGGTGCTTTTTTTAATCATACTTTAAATATATTTTTCATATATTTTTTGATTGAATTGTATTTTTTATTTTGTTAACGCTTTTTGAGCGGTGAGCGGAGAGTTCAACCGACGTGCCAAAGGAAGACGTACATCACTGCTGATCCAAGTGTTTGGACAGTTAATAATTGAGGCCCAATTCAATGCATTGTTTTATATTATTACGCAACCCCAGTGCCCAAAGCCAATGATTTTTTTGTTGAATTTTGTGCTCCCTCAATCATTGAATTTGCTTCGTCGTCTACCATGCTATTGTCTAACGACTAAAGCAATGGTTTAAAAAACGGATCGGTGACCCGGATCGGACATCAAAAAAACCTATCCGGATCGGTGAATCGGCGGTCTGGATCGGGAATCAGGTGAATCGGTCAGAATAAAGCTTAAAAAAGATTCGAAAAAATTATTAAAATTCATTATAAATATTTTTTTTTAGGAATTCAATAAAAAATGAGGGTACTCCATTAAGAATTTTCATGTTTTTGAATGAATATGCGAATATTGATATGTTCTTTCCCTATATGAACCGCCATTCAGCATTTAATTTACATCACACAAAAAGATAAACATAGAATTATCATGGAATAAGTATATCATCATACATGGACTATAATAAAGCATAAAATTAGTAACATATGATCTAAAAATAAAATGATAGACGACGTTATTGTTCTTCTTGATCACGCTGGTGCCATTGATTGAATTCGTTTAACAATTCATTGATTCGATCTAAAAACGAATCATCGATATTACCAGGCGTCTGACTATTCTCAAATCCTTGAGTGTTAGTGTTTTGTTGTGTTCCCAATCTAAAATCCCCAAAGCTTGTCCATCCTTCATGCTCACCTGCACTGTCGTGCTCATCCCTACACTGTTGATGTTGGGACTCGATATGTGAATAATATGGCTGGGATAGGGTGGCCTCAGAATCATCATCTCTCTCATTTTCTCTTTGAATAATATGGATTAAAAAAAAAAATTAACAAATTTTCAAAAAAATCGATCATGGATTAAAAAAAAAAATCACAAATTTTCAAAAAATTCTATCATGGATTACAAAAAAAAATTTGATCATGGATTAAAAAAAAAAAATCACAAATTTTCAAAAAATTCAATCATGGATTACAAAAAAAAATTCGATCATGGATTAAAAAAAAAAATCACAAATTTTCAAAAAATTCAATCATGGATTACAAAAAATTTGATCATGGATTACATAAAATTCGATCATAGATTACAAAAAAAACAAAAAAAAAAAAAATTCGATCGTGGATTACAAAAAAAGAAAAAACAATTCAATCATGGATTAAAAAAATTCAATCATAGATTACAAAAAACTCTATCATGGGTTACAAAAAAACAAAAAACAAAAAATTCGATCGTAGATTACAAAAAAAAAACAAACATTTCGATCATGGATTACAAGAAAAAAAACAAACATTTCGATCATGGATTACAAAAAATTCGATCATGGATTACAAAAAATTCTATCATGGGTTACAAAAAAAAACAAAAACAAAAAATTCGATCATGGATTACAAAAAAAAAAAAAAAAAAAAATTT
>NW_006497023.1:1259923-1279579 GCF_000471905.2 Amborella trichopoda
CCAAAAAAAAAAAAAAAACCGTATGGGAATCGCCGATTCTGTACAGTGAATCGGCGAGTCACTGTGCAGAATCGTCCGGTTCTCTCTAGAACCGGACGATTCCCGTTTTTTTCGCCAATTCGTTCCGTTCATGGCGATTCCCAAGTCGAACCGGGCGAGTCCGGTTCGACTCGGCGTTTTTTTAAACACTGGTCTAATGTATAAGGTGTGCCTGAAGAGTCATATTATATAATACTTGCAAAGAGCTCTTAGGGTCCTATTGTATAATATTTAAGTCGCTTTCCTTTGTTGTTCGTAGTTCATTGGGTCGGCAGGCCATGGCTTTTGTCCCGCTGCCATGGAGTATATGTAGTTGCAGAGGAGGCTCCAAGGCTGGAAGCTTGCACTGCATTTCTCCTCATCCTCCTCCTCCTGTTAAGAAGTATCGGTTTCCACGACCAAGGTGAGACGAGATTCTCTTAGTTTGTTCTTGTTTCCATTTTTATACTTGTTTTGTAGTGCCTTGTGGGATCGGTTTAGTTGCATGTTTAGCCTCTTTTGGCAGAAAGCACGATACTTGGCTTTTGCTTTAGCAAATATATAATATATCTAGTGGTGGTTTAAGAAAAATTGAATCGGAACGGTTAATTGGATATGGGTCAAAAGCCGTTCAACCGGCATAACTAGACAAGTCCCAGGTGATTAAAAAAATATTTAAAAAATATAAAATAGAAAAAACTTAATAAAATATGAACGATATATTAAAAGTATGATTAAACAATGCACATCCAAAAATAATTAAAAAATAGATTTTAAGAAATCCATTTTGTCTAGGGACATTTTTGATATTTTCAAGACATAGAAAAATATAAAAATAAATATTAATGGCCAAAGTAATTTCCAATCTTTGCCAAAGTGATAAATTACATTACAAACAAACAATTTTTTTGAGATTTTATATAATTTCTTTTAAAGTTTTTTAAACTACTCAACCGGCTCACCAAAACCGGCGGAAACCAGTGGCTAGTTCCGATCTAACCGGGTCTAACCGGGGAGTTAAAATTTTAAACCCCCAGATTTTGTTCAGGCCAAGTGCTCAACCCATACCTGAGTCCGAGTATATATATATATATATATATAGCGTAAAATCAAACAAAAGCATCACTCGTTCTCGGAATTAGCAAGGACGGCTAATCCTGGGTGACCGATAGCGAAGTAGTACCGGTTAAGTTAAATAGAACATTCAAGCGTACGCTTGGGAGGTTGATCTCTGACTGCGTGCATGCTTGTTGAAGGAAGAATGAGCGAGTCATAATTCAAACTAATAGGCGTGGAACATCTAACTGAGGTTAAAAAGTAGTGAAAAAAATGGAATTAAAAAAAATCAATTGGTGATGGGAGCATTGTAGAAATAATCCAAAAAGGAAAAAATATAAGAATATGTATTTATGGTTACAATACTTTCCAATCTTTGTCATAATGATAGAAAATAATTTTTTTAAAAAAAATATATTACTAATAAACTTTTTACCTTTTGAATTTTTTATAATTTTTAATTTTATCAAGATCCCCAAGTTGGACACCCAACTCGTGGATACTCCTAACTCGCCTAAGTAATGGAAAATTGGTCGAAAAGACTTTAGAAGATATATTTTCAATCTGAAATTTTGGAAACCATCTAAGAAATAAGAATTACTATATGATTATTTTCAAAAAAAATGTTTGAATTTTGAGTTTTTTTACACTTAGATTTCACCTTCCAAAAATTAGACAATCTTTATTCAATCTTAGTTTAGAGAGAGTGCAATTTCGATATTTTTTTATATTAAAGCTAGTCTTTACATCCGCATAATTTGATTTCTTAAAATTAATCCTGGAAAAGATTTTACCCAACTACAAGAGAGGAAATCTTCAGGAAAATGGAAAAATTCATAACAAAATTTTTAAAGATATTAATCCGAAAGACGTCTGGGTACCCCAATCACCATCTAAATCCAATTCCTTCTACGAATTTTGCAGCGGAGGTAAGTAACACACGTTGTGTTTTGGAGTTTGAAGAAGGGGAAGTACAATAAGAATAGCACCAGGCCGTCCTTACCAAGAAGAAAAGGCCCCATTTCCCACAAATGAATCTAACAATGTACGTTAGCAGCCGTGAGTGTCTCCTGCCCACAGGATTCGGTAAAATACCTAGTACCCATCCGTAGGGGTTGGCCGGCTGGCCTGCCCCAGGCCCTAAAAAGCTAGGGCCGCGCGACCACCGCCCGTGGGAGGACAGGGCTTGGGCCAATGCTGGCTGAGTTCTTCTTTTTTCCTTATTTTTTCCTTCCACTTTTTTTTTTTTTTTTTTGACCTGGCTTGGCCCAACTGGGCCTAGATTGGACCAGAGCCGGGCCTAGGCCACTGCATCTTTGGCTTTCGGATGAAGCTTGGATTGGCCCCATGGGGACTAGGGCTGGGCCAGGGCTAGGCCAAGGGCAAGGGCTAGCCAGGCCAAGTCCTAGCCCATTGCCACCTCTCCCCATTAGCTATGTGTATACCAAAGTTTGAAAAAATAGATAAGTGACCCTAATCGGCTACTCAGAAAACCGTATCGGATCGATCGATCGGTGATCCATTCAATCGACAGACCGACGATCTGGAATGGAGATCGACAAGATCGGCAAGAGCTGGCATTAAAAATATTTCAAAAAATCAATAGAATCACTTAAAAATCTAGTCTTTTAGGTTTCAAAAAGAAAAAGGGTATTGCATTATAACTTTTTATTATCTTACTAAAAATTCATAAATATTGAGAGCATGTATCATGTCTAAGTGTTTGTTATCCATTATATTCATTTTATAGGCAAAATAAGATTTAAATACAGCTCATTGCAATAAATAGATATCTCTAACTCAAAAATTTTATAGTAAAAGAAAAAAAGAATTGTACAAAATGGAACTTTTATAGTAAAAAATCTTCTTTACAAAACAATCTAATTGTTGGGCTTTTTAGAAAGAGAATCATATTTTAACACGGTACATTTGGGTTTGCACAGGTTTTTCACTTAATATGAAAGAAAAACATATTTCAATCAAGAGACCTATGGGGTTCACTTGAGTTTTTCGTTACGTTACATGGTCATTTAATCAAAGAGTGTGGTGTAAAGCGGCGAAAGAGCCCAAAGAAAATAGTTCTACATTGGGACTTCAAAGACTAAAACGTGTTTAAAAGCTTTATCCCCATTTTAAAATCCACATAGAGTTGAAGATGGCGTGGCCATGTGACGTGTGAAGCATTTGTTAGGCAAATAAAATAAAATGTGGGCCACACCGTACGTGGGCGGTGTTATACATTTCTTACCAAAAATACTTTCACTAAAAATAATTTTCATGTTCAAGGTGTATAACTGTCCAAAATTTATTGTTTACAATTATAAAATATTTTATCGTGTGCGCACCATAACATATATAGAACCCTTATAGGCGAAAATGGAAAGTGATTTTGTCTACCCTTATCACCATCCAAAAAAAAAATTTGAAAACTAAAAATAACAATTACATTAAAAAATATTTAGACCGTTTATTTTTAGTTGGACCACCTATTTGCATCCATCTTTAAAACGGATGCTTTATACCCATGGATCGCATGGTATAGTCATGCGATCAAGCCTGCATGAAACAATTGTTCTAAAACGAATATCTTATAACTCCTATAGTTAATTGTGCCATCAAATTGATGATGTTCATTATTGGGTTTGGGTTTCGTTTCTAATATTTATTCGTTTTACACATGAGAATAAATACGTGGTATTCTCCGGCGGCAGTATAAAACCTTTTGGCCAACTTAATAGCAAGTCTTGTAAGCATGGCTTTTCCGTTTGGAAAATGTTTTTATGTGACCCAGTAAGTTATATGCGACCCCACTTCTTAGCCGTTTGATTTTAAGATTGTTCATACTACAGTGTCACATCAAATATTATTTTATTTTTTATTATTTTTTACAAAACAGTTTTTTACAAAATTTTGGGCGTCCCATCAGAAAATTAGGGCAAACCTGAAAAAATATAAAAAATTCATTTTATGTAAAAATAGATGACCACATTGCCCCTAAAATTTTCAGGGATATTTTGGTAATTGTTCATAGCTAGAAATATTTTTTTAATGTGAGCTCTTGTTATATCTATGCATGCTCAAATTTTGCCTAAAATTTATTTGTAGGATAAAAATAAAAAATATAACATTATGAGCCATTTGATCAAGATCTAACGGTTCAGTGCTAACTTGAGACTTTGTGACTAAAGCCATCTCAGCTATCTACCTAGATATGATGGTTGATACCAGGGATCACATATGCCACATATGTAGGTGGGTTCACATAAAAAGCCATCCCATTGGTTTTTGGCTTGCAATAAAAGCATTGTTTTCTTTGGACGTAGGTGCGATTCGAGTAGTGTGAAGCCCCTCCTGTTGAGAACGGTATTGCTGGACAAGGCAAGCGACATTCTAACAAATATTTACAGAGACAGAGGGGAAAGCTATGGCACCATGCCCGTTGCTCGAGGTGCCCTTTCCGACCTCGTTGGTCGTCCATTGTTCCTCTCTCTATACGACTTCTTTCTCAAGGTCTCTCTCTACCCACCTTGTAAATAAAATAAAAGAGAAAAATTATATAGGTTTTGTTAGGCTACATCATTTGGTAGATTCTACCTTTAAAGTCTTCAACATATTTAAATACTTTGAATTGTAATACAGAATTTTTCAAGTAAGGACATTTTGGTCATTTAGAAGCGCAAATGTATATTTCTATAAAAAAATAGATTATTTTATTAGTAGTTAAAAAATAATTAATGTAGCTTGAGGGTGATATCATTATCCACTATTAGTAATAAATGTTTTTGTTTCTATTAAAAATTTCTATTTTACTCTTGACTAATTACTTAAAATACCCCTAGACAAAAAATTACTATAATATGATAAAGGTATCAAACTGTCAAAAAATGTTGAGGACTTTAAGGGGTCGTTTGGATACCCAGAAATTTATTGTTTGTGAAATATATTACTAGCGTAATACATTATTGCGTAATACATTACCTGTAAATGAATTGTTATTGTTTGGGTAGTATTTAGATGCAACCTGAGAAATACATTGCTATTGTTTGGCTATGTTTGGAAAAAACATAGGAAATACATTATCAACAGTTTACCCGCACAGGCCTATAAACTATCATTTCTTTTTTTTTAATCACAAAATTCCACTAAAGTGCAGAATTATCAGTTATGTCTTTTTTGTCACAAAATTCTACTAAAATATGGAATTAAAATCATCATCACACTATTCCAAAAATATTTCTAATAATAACATCATCACCATTCCAAAAAAATTTTCTAATAATAACTTGTACCATTTTACAATCATCATGACACTATTTCTTACTTATTTTACATACATTTGTCACTTACATGGAATCACATGTCTTTTAACATGACATTGGTTTCAACATGATAAGTCATTGGAACAATATGATTGGAATAACATAATTTTATTATGATAAGCCATATTTTTATTTATTTATTAAAGAATTTTTCAAATGTCTCTCTATATAATTTCAAATAAACAATAAATTTATGATACTAAATTCAAAATCTCTATGGTACGAATTAAAAAATAGGAAGAAGTTTGAGTAGTAAACTAGAAGGTTTAGTAATTGCATTATAAAATTTTGAAGTATTGGATGAGACTAAAATGTATGTTATTTCAATTGAGATTTTAATAATTTCTTATGAGAATTATTTTGTGTGAAATTTTATTATTATGATTGTGTAGTGTAATTTATCATTGATTATTAATTTTTATTTTTATTATTTTTGTTTTTTTATGATAACCAATGCCTTTAAATAAGGGGACGAGGTTAAAAATAGAGGGATCACCTATGCTAGTTATTATGAAGAAAAAGGGTTTACAAAGAGATGATTTTTTTAATCAAGATAGGGTAGACAACAACACACGCGAAAGATTTCCCAAAATTAACCATCACTCGTAATCTATACACCTCGAAGTGCAGCCTAATAAAACCCAATTTTATATTATTCATTTTATTTAGAAGAAGTAGATTTGACACTATCTTAAAGCCACACAACTTCTTTATATGGGAAAAGTTTCTATACTTTCCCTACAGCATAGAAGATCTATGCTTCCCCTACCATCCAGCCATCCAAATTTAATTGGGTGCACCTATAAAAAATATTAAAAATAATTTTTCGATAAAATATAATGGCCAAAATACCCCTTAGAACTTTCAAGGGTATTTTGGTCATTTCATTTTATTGAAAATATTTTCTTTATATTTTCGCTAGTGCGAGTTCAATAGAGGATTAGACATCAAAAATTTTGTGTCAAAATATTTTATAGACAAAAAATTAAAAATAAAATCTTGTAGAGACGTGACATTGTGATTGGGACAATCTTAGCCCTCTATTCAAAATGGATGGTTGGATAAGAGGAAGTATATAAGTTTTCTGCTCTAGGGAAAGGGGGCGGTTTGTATAGAGCCGAGGCTCTAAACAATCAAATTAGAGCCTACCTTCTAATAATGTCGAAAAATATCGTTTCAATACTGGAAATCTTTGTGATAGCCTTAAAATATATTTTCATTTTTATTTATAAAGTTTAAAGCTTCAAACATAGTGTAGATCGATAGATTTATAAAAACTTGAAAATCTTGAAAATTGACGGTCCAAAAATGTGTTACAAAATACACTATTTTCAAAACTTGAAATCCATTTTTTTCTCATGTCTATGCATCTTGATTTCGAAATGATCATTTTGATGATATTTTGGCATCAAAACAACCTCTTCTATTGAAATTTTTTAGGTAGGTTCAAATTTGATTGTTTAGAGCCTCGGATCTATACAAACTTTTCCCTTAGGGGAAACATAGAAAGCTTGCCCTTTTCATATTGTCTTAGAAGACATGTACCAATGTCCATCGTTTACCGGATTGCACCCTTACCCACGAAATTCCACTCTCCTCTAACTCACTCAAGTTCATAATTAAAATATAGAAAATTTTTCGTATAGAACCCTAATTTCTTGTATTATTTTATGATAGACCTTCTTTCTTTTTTTCTTTCAAGCGACATAAGAAAACTCCTAAAGATTTCACCATACCCCATCATCTTATACCTCCCTCATCATCTCTTACCTCCCCCTTTTGTTGACTTTTGACAATTAAAATAGTCCCAACAAATCTTTTTATACAATTTCAACCCAAAAACGTTTTTAACAGGTGGAGAAGGAAAAAGATGGTTAAAAATGTTTTTGAGATGAAATGGTATTAAAGGATTTGTTGGGGTAAATTTTTATAGTCAAAAGTCAATAAAAAGAGCAGATAAGAGATATGGAGGTATAGTGAGATCTTTAGGGATTTCCTCATGTCGCTTGAAAGAAAAAAGGAAAGAGGGTCTACCATAAAATAATATGAGGAACTAGAGTTCTATACGAAATTTTCCCTGAAATATATTGTCTTCCACAAATATGATTGCAACCTTATATAAATCTCACCTTAACGTAGTGTTGGGAAAATCCACACGGGCCGACTACTCAAATCCCCAGTCGAGTACTCGCCCGAGTTCGGATAACTCGGCCCCAGTATTGTAGCACCTGGAAATTAAAATAAAGAAAAAAATTTGAAAAAAAAAAAAGGAAAACTATTTTCGAAGTAAAATTTAATAAAACACAATTAATTGTGGCAAAAAAAGTAGCAATAAATAGATTTTTAAAAAATGAGTTTGTGACCGGGGGGTATTTTCAAAAAATTTCAAAAATGACAGTAAAATGTAAAAATAATTATTCAGGGTTCAGATACTTTCCAATTTTGCCAAAATGATAGAAAACATAAATAAATATGTTACAAATACATTTCTTTTTTTAGAATTTTTTATAATTTGTATATTTTTTTTTTAAGATTCCCTAATTGGACCTTCAACTTGGGCTCAGCAAAGGCTCGAGCCTGAGTAACTCGGCCGAGTAGAAACTACTCAGCTGACTTTTGCGAACGTTGTCTTAAAGTGAATGGCCCATAAATCTTTCCCTAAAACAATTAAAGTCCGACAGGTTTTTGGGATTTGGTCTCTCCCTCAACCATGTCCACCATGCGTTTATATTCTTTTGAATTTTTTTATTTTTTTTTTAAAAAGGAAAAATATTAACTCAATTTGGGTGGACCAATGTTTTAAAATCTGGCAAATTGTAATTCGAATCGTCGATCTAAATAAGAATCTGTTGGACCGAACCGATTCCAGAATGGTATAGGTCTTGGCACGGTTCCCTCCCTAAACACCTCTCTTGTACATTATTTAATTATTTTTAAGGTTATCTAAAGTTTTCTTAAGTCCCCTCCAAATACCCACATCATAAAACTTATTTTGATTTATTTATTTTTAATAATTTTTTGGATCACCGATTCCTGATGAATTTAGACACAATTTGCATCACCAATCTAATGATGCGACATAGATTCGAGGGTGAACTATCCACCCCACCGATCCGGGGTTTGCAACATGGGAAATGTTTTTATGCTTTCCCCACAGCATAGAAGTTCTATCCGCCCCTTACCATTTAGCCGTCCATTTTTTATCAACAGAGCCACTCACCGTTTAATCTTAGTTCCGGCATCTCAAAGTATTTTATTTTTAGTTTTTTTATACAAATTGTATGAGTATGAAATTTGGTACGTGCCATCTTCTCATTGGGGCGCACCTATAAAAAATATTTAAAATAAATTTTCGATAAAATATAATGACCAAAATACCCCTTGAAACTTCCAGGGGTATTTTGCTCATTTTGTTTTATTGAAAATATTTTTTTTATATATATTTTGCTAGTGTGAGTTTAATAGACGAATGGACGTCCAAAATTTGGTGTCAAAACAATTTATAGAAAAAAACTAAAAATAAAATAGTGTAGAGACGTGACATTGTGATTGGGGCAATCTTGGCCCTCCATTCAGAATGATTGGTTGGACATAACTTTTATGTTGTAGGAGAAGAATAGAAAGCTTGCCCTTGAAACACTAGGGGAAGACTATGTTTTGCCAAACTTATATGGTAACTTTGTGAGCCATGGGTCAAATCCCCTTGTTTGCAAATAAGTTGAGTCTCATTCGAGGGAGTTTGAGCGGAGAAACTCTCAAATGTCCATATTTAACATCTAACGGCTAGGACGTAATAGTCTCAACTGTAGAAACCTAGGTATTGACATAGAATCGTTACGAATAAAATGCAAATGATATCAATGATTAATGAATAGAAAAATTTTATATCAGGTTGCAACTTTATACTATAGAAGTAAGGTGCATATCAAAATCCAGTAAAAAAGAATGCGCCGAAGTTGGAAATTTCCAATTGATCATCTCGACTTCTAGATGTATGGATATAAATGAAAATGAATTTTAAGTCTAAAAAATAGTGTATCTTAAGACAAGTTATCTAGGCAATCTATTTTCAAGATTTCCAACTATTTATAGATCTGCTTGATCCACACCTTTTTTAGAATTTTAAAATTTATAACCATGGTGGAACATAGAGTCTGAAGCCATCATGAGATTAAGATATTGGAACTCCATCTTCCAATAAAATAGGTGCCTTGCAAGTAGGCACGTTATAGCAGTGTCTGAAAAATCAAACTGGAACGGTTAGCCGAAAATGAATAAAATTATGTTCATCAAAAGATATAATTTTAATAAGCGAAATATTTTGTTTCTAGAAGAATTGATTTATCAAAAACCCCTAAAATCAAACAACATTTTGAGCAAGAAATGACCCTCAATATTGAGATAATAAAAAAACTCAACACACAAGCATTTTAAAGGCTTCAATAATCTTTTAAATGCACCAAATCTCTTTAAAACATATTTGGTATATTTAATTTAGTTAAAAAATGGGGGTAATTTCAGATCTATGAAATTTTCATGACATCGTGCAACAAAAAAATTCATATAATTTTTTTTAATCAATCATAAATAGTCATACCTATTTTATTTGACAGATGAAACATTGATGATCAAAATCCACATTTGAATTTAATAAAAAAGACCAATAAATTAATAAAAAATCTGTTTTTATTTTATTTTATCGAACATAGGTTCTGTGAGCAGCAATTTAATTTTTTGAACAAATTGAAACATAAATATGGTAAATACTTCGATTATCTATCAAACCCCCCAAATTTCTTCAAGAACCATTAGGTATTGAAGAGATTATTGAATAAATGGCGGAAACTTTCAAAAACCTAAAAAATCCTTCATTTCAATTCAAAAAACTCTTTTTTTTTAATGTTTCAATCCAAATTCCTTGTTTTATATAATCTAGATAGTGACTTACAATAATAAAGCACAAAAAAGACAAAAAATGACACGAAAATGAATAAACACATTTGTTAATATCAGTTAACCGGTTTGATCAGCAGAAAACCGGCCGGTTAGACAAAAAAAAAGGTCGATTCGACCCCTAACCGGTTGGTTTTTGGCCCGACATTTTAGAGGGTGTACCCTATGCTACTATACACCCAAAACCAGCCTTAATCGGACCCATAGCCCTAACGATTCTGATCTAACCAACTCGTTCCGATTCTAACCGACCGGTTTCTCTCACACTACCTTATACAAACCTCACTCTTCGTGAATTAATCTGATTGCCGCCCAATAACTAATCGTCCAATATTTGGTGTTCCATGAAAAGCACCAACTGGTTTCACGTGGCCCACTCGAAAACGAAACGACCCTATATCTTAGATTCTGAAAAGATACATAAGTGATATTATTTGACAATAAGTTCTTTTGAAAATAAGATTTGAAAATTTTACAAAAAATATTTTTTGAATGGTTTCACGCGCCCACACGAAAAGCAAAAAACGACCCTCAATCTCACATTCTGAAAAGACACATCAATGATATCATTTGACAATAAGTTCTTTTGAAAATAAGATTTAAAAATTTTACCAAAATATATTTTGATTGAGATTGCTTGCTTGTGAATTAATTCATGGAAAAAACAGTTCTAGGCTTCATAGGAAAATAAGTTTATGAGTAAGTATAGCATGCTACCGCAGGAGTATAGTGTAGAACAACTCCCTCAGGTAAAATAGCTACTTGGGTTAAATTTTTTTATTTGAAACTTGGGATCCAAGTATCGCTAGATGAACGTTATCAATTTTTCTAATTTGAAAATTGGGATCCATCTAAGTAGCACTAGATGATCATTACCAAATAAAAGAATTAGAAAAATATCATTAAAGGGGACGAAACCTCTTAAAATAACATTTGAGGGCATACTTTTTTTTTTCCATTTCATTTATATACCACTTCAAAAAAAAAGGTCTTTTAAAATACCCAAATTACCCTTATTCAATATTTGAACAAAAAAAATGAGAGGCATTTCAGTAATTTGACCCCAAAAAGTCTTCACCCAAATGAAAAAAAAATGTCCCTAGTTGTTCTCCATTACAAAAAATATATATATGCTTTCTTCGGTATATGTAATGTGAAATAAACAGAGCTATTTTTATCATTCTGCACTTAAATACATTTCATATATAAATGACAAAAACAACCCTAGTACGATATGTTCTTTACTTGTAATATGGATCAACAAGGGGTATTTTGATCATTCAAGTGAAGCTTCATAGGTCAAATTACTGAAGTGTTCCCCATTGTTTTTCATTCCAAGATAAGGCTATTTTAGGTATTTATAAAAGAAGTTTTTTAAAGATGTATCAGAGTGAAACATAAAAGGAAACATATGCCCTCATATATAAATAGAGATGATTCTGATTCCATTAGTAAAAAGCTCCAAAAAGATCGCGCTCAAGGATTTGTCTTGAACACCTTCCTTCCCATAAACCTGTCAAGGGGGCCCGTCTCCAGTTTGATTCTCCTCAGACAAAGCAGGGGAGCCCTTAATGATATTTTAATAGGTTTCATCCTCTTTAATGATAATTTTTTTTAAATAATTAGATTTTCATGGGTGTGCTAAGTAATTAAAACATGTTTTGCCTAGAACTTTGAAGAATCTTCCATAAATAGGAATGGAGTTTGCTATTTATGGAGTAATAGGAATGGAGTTGGAGTTTGAGAGAGAGAGAGAGAGAGAGAGATTCTTCAATGAGAGTGGGATGAAGAATATTTGCACAAATAAGGACAATTATGTTTTTTTTTTAGACAGATAGAGAGAGGCATTCATAAAAATCACAATTAATATCACAAAACTAGTATAGAAAATCACAAAAAAAATACTATAAAAAATCATAATTACTATCACGAAATTAGTATAAAAAATAAGAAAAAACACTTTCCCCCTCATTTCTTCACTAGAAATCACAAAATGAGTAATCAAATTTTTGTAAAAAGATCATATCAAAATTAGTATAAAAACTTAGTCTTAGAATTAAGATAAATAGATATTCCGACAAGAAATGATGTCTCGATATTCACCTATTTTTATAAAATATTAGAAGTCCATTATATACTATCCCATTTTTTTGGGAATTCAATAAATAATATTTATAAGAATTCTAATAACTTTTTGAAATTTCTTTAAGTCCAATTGGGCTGATCAGAACTGGTTCTCGCGATGAACTATCTGGGTCACCGATCTGTTTTTTTTTTTTTAACATTAATTTGGGCTGAAGACCCACTTGGGATTTTCACACAAATTGATATTTTCTTGTTGAAGTTCGTTGATATTCATATTGTTGTTTTATTGATTGTAAGGAAATAGTTGCAAAGAATAACGACTTACTAAATTTAGCCCAATTCCGAGACTTATTAATGATGGCCCATTCTATGTGTGGATTTAATTGTTGCAAAGCTTCTTGCCTTGTGTGTGAATTAGAGCCATTTGTTAGAATAGAAATTAATTATTTTATCGACAAGAAATGAAAAGGTGTGATTTGTATAAGGTTGCAATATTAAACAATTAAAGCAAGTTGCACCACCAAATTTTATAATAAGATATAATTTTGGCGTAAAAAATTCTTAAGATCATCTGAGAACCCATTTTTGTATCGAATTATAAAATTTTAGACTAAAAAAATGGTTCAAATCAAGTAGATCTACAGACATATGAAAATCTTGAAAATGGACATTCTAAATAATATGTTGCAAGACACTATTTTTGAGACTCAATTCTTTTTTTCTTTTTTTTTTTCATATTTATAGGTAATCAATTATAGGGTTTTCCAACTTTAAAATAGCTTTTACCTTGGATTTGTCAAATGCACCTTAATTCTATAGTTTAAAGTTGCAACTTTATATAAATATTTTCAAGAAATGAATGTACCGCTCATTTTGTCTCTCTTAAATTTTCCTGCAGCATGGATTAGTATACAAGGTTTCATTTGGACCAAAAGCCTTTGTCATTGTGTCAGATCCCATTGTGGCTCGCCATATACTTCGTGAAAATATGTTTGGTTATGACAAGGTAAACTCTTTTTTCTTTTAAACACACTAAAATTTCATTTATTTTATGGGCTGTATTTCTTCTTTCTATTACTCTTTAGAATTATGAATATTCTATTATTTGTAAACATGACACACTAAGTTGTTTACTGAAGTTATATTTTTTCTTTTTTCTTTTTTTGTCTTAACCGTATAATAAACAACAATACCAATAGTGCTTTTCCCAAACAAGAGTGCTCTATTTCAGCCTGACATTAATCATAGCACTATGGCTCAAACATAATTTAGATTCTAGAGAAAGAGCATTAGTTGTAGCAAATTGGTTCAGATGTTGTATCGAGAATTTTGTGATTAGGATTTTTGAATTTGTTGAAAAACTTCATGAGGTAATATTGAGAGGGCCTCTGAGATGTACAAAATGGGTTTGGTAATAGATGGGGAAAATAGATAGCTAGATGGCTATTTGCATTTTTTATGTATCTTTATTAATGGTTTCCCAAAAGGCTGGTTTGAAAAAAAGTAAACTCACGTCTCGAAACCTCGTGCAGAAAACACTTAGGGCATGGAAAATATCTATGGTGGCTCTAAATTCAATGTCCACTACTGAACTAAAAAAGGTGCAAATCGTGAGGATCAATAGACACTTGAAAATTGACGGTCTAGATTATGTGCTATAATATACAATATTTTTATGGCTGGAAATCCTAATTTTTTCACAGCCATAATGTTCAAGGTCATAATTTTTTCACAGCCATATCAAAACTATAATTTTTGGTGAGCTTTGATGACCGTTTATCCATAAGGCCTGAGCTTTATTTTAACCTTTTCCAAAAGTTAATTGCAATATTGATGGAGGATCAAGAGCTTGAGAGCTTGGCCTTAGAGTGGGCTATGGGATGGATGAACTCCTAAGCAAGTATTTAGGTCCCCCAAAAAGGGCAATGGGGTAAATTCATTAAAAGATTCCACCTAAAATTGGCTTCTTGGATGACAAAGTTTCTTTATTGGAGGAAAGATCGCCTAATAAAATCCGCTCCTTCAAATCTCCTAGTATAGTCAATGGCCATCTTCTTTATGCCAAGGTCAATATTCAATAGTGATGGGTAGAAGGAGATGAAAAAGAAATTGTCAAACGTCCCAAATCTTGATGGGTAGTGTTGTTGGATTATATATCAAAGAAAGCGAAGGGTTTTCTAGAATGATTGAGAATAGCTCTTTTTTTTCTTCATATGTTCTTATGGCTATGAAACCATGTTTTATAAAGAGATGAAAGGAAACTATTCTCCAACGTTCGGCTTTCTTTCTTAGAATCTCTAAGAAGTGACTCTCAATTTCTAAGAGATAGGAGAATTATTCACAATCTATTAGATTAGAGATTAAAATATCTCTAAATTATTTTTTAAAAAATAATAATTATATAAAATATTTTTATAAAAATATTAATTAGATAAATAAAAAAATATATGGTAAATATAAGGCCCCATGACCACATATGTACCAATATCTCCCACTTGACCACGAGAGCTGAATATATAAATATCTATTAAAGTTTGTACCGCTTAAGGGATTTAACCTTTATGAGCATATTTTTGTCATGAAGTTGTTATATACCAGTACAATTATATGTCTCATGATCCAAAAATTATCCAAGGTCTTGTCATGGGTTTTTTTATGCTAATGTGGCTTTCCTCTCATGACCAAGAAGTTCCTAAGTCCCATTAAAGTTACGTGCTTTGAAATATTTAAGCACTTAGTCCTTTTGTCAAACGGTCTGCAATTATACCCATTGATGGTAAATAACTCACAGTCATCTTATTCTTTTCAATTATTATGATAGTCAATTTAATGGACTTGCCTTGGAGCTATAACCTCCATTTCTAATTAATTGGCAGCCTAATTATCACAAAAAATGTTAATTGGTCGGTAGGCTCTATCTAGCTTCAAATCTTTTATAAAGCGTATATTCTAAATGCTATAAAGTAGTAGCAATGCTGTAAGCAATATACTCAGCTTCCATAATATGTCGAGCTGCACAACTTTGTTTCTTGCTTGACAAAAAAACACATTCGAAGAGGAATTCATGTCCTGAGATTGATTTTCTATCATCTGGGTCTCTTGCAAAGTTTGCCTCGGAGTACTCAATAACCTATAAACTTTCAGCTTAAAAGGTAAAGTAATTGTAGTTATTGTGTTATGAAAGGGAAAGTACCACTGCATAGAAGGCTATGTTAGACAATATAATGATTTCTTAAATTTGTATACTTGATCGTTTTGCCCTTTAATTACATATCCTTTTAGTTGCTTCATATAAATATCTTTTTTAAATTCTCAAATCAAGAAAGCGGTTTTAAAATCTATTTGAAATAATTCTAAATTATGCAACTAATACCAGGATAATCTTAATATATGAAAATTTGGTTAGAAAATAAGTTATACATAATCTATACCCTTCCTTTGGGTAAATCTCTTAGCTACCAATCTAGCTTTATACTTTTCTATGGATCCATTTGCATTAAGCTTTTTTTTTAGATCTATTTGCAACTAATGATTTTTCTATCCACACTTGATTCCTTTTAATATAATCAATTTAATTATTCATGGCTAATATCCACTCAGTTGAGTCATGTAAGCTAGTACTTCATTGCAGCTTTGAGATTCATCTATGTTATCCTCACTTCTTAGAGAATAATTATATTCATTCATGATTACACAAAATTCCTATAATGTAGTAGATGGGAATCTAGTTCTTTCATGTTAATCTGGTAAACTATATTATAATGAACCATTCTCTCCAATTGTAGACCGAGACTGAGTAATAGGGTCTTTTATCTTTATCAATTTCATATAAGTCAATAGGCTCTTAATGTATATTCATAATCAATATTTTATAAAAAATGAGCATCACGACTCTGTACTAAGGATGTAGTATCATGGTTATAAAATCTGTACCTTTTAAAATTTTATAAATAACCTGTAAATGAGTATTTAATAGTTTTATTTTATAGGTTATCTTTATTTTGTGGTAGTATGAGTACATGTGTCCAAGAATCCTAAATTTTAAAAATACTAATTCCCAGTTTCCTACCAGTCCATAACTCATAAGGAATCAAGTCTATGGCTTTAATTGGAACACAATTAATAATATATGTTGCAATGTTGAGAACCTTACTCCTAAAATAAGGTGATAAATCTGAATGACTCATCATAGACCTAACCATATCCATTAGAGTTTCATTTCTTCTTTTAGCTACACCATAATATTATGATGTATATGGCATAGTATTTTGGTAAATTACAGCATGCTCCTTATAAAACTCGATAAGTAAATTAGAGCACCATTCATCACCCCTATTTGTTCTAAGGATTTTAATATGCATTTCTAGCTAATTTTCTACCTTAACTTTATATTTTTAAAATGTTTCTAACACATTTGATTGCTTACTAATTAACTATATATACCCATAACGAGAATAAGTATTTAAAAATGTTATGATATATTCCATAACTCTATGTGTTTTTATATTTATGGCCTATATATATCAAAGGTTTCTTAGCTAATTAAACATAAATATGATGCATCTGCAAAATACATGGCTCACATGTTTTGAAAACAATTTCCCTTAACTTGAAAAGTAAGCATCTCTTAACCATTTTGTTCTTTTTATCTTTATTTACGTGTCCCAATCTTAAATGTCGTAAATACAAATATGAGCATCAAATTAAGCACCCATATAACCAGAACAAGGGGAATTTTCATTAATATTCAATCGATACAAATAGTTAAGTTTAGTATAATACACAAATGCTCGACGATGTTTACCAATGGTGATACAACCAGAAGTGAACCATAACGCATATCCTTTGTCGTCTAGCTTTGGAACAGGAATCAAATGCAATAAAGTATTAGTAAGTAGGACATTCATTTTCCTAGGTTGACACAACTTGTAAATACCGACGTCAAGCATATTATAATTATCATTCTCCATATAAATCCATTGGTTACTAGTTGTGATCTCCCTCAATTTTGTGAATCTATCATTGGTCCTTGAAACATGTCATGTGGAAGCTGAGTCGACCTGCTATTTCTTCAAGTCATGGTCAACAACCAATGATTTTGATATTATATAAATCAAGTCATATATTGTTATTTTGAGTATTGTTGTTATTCTAGTTCCTATTTTTATTTTTCAGCTTAAGACAAGTAACTTTGATGTGTAAATTCATGTACAATAAAAAAATGTCTTATCAATGTGCTTCCTTTATTTTTAAATATTTCGATATTTCCCTTGTTTCTATTGTTATTGCTCTCATTATTATTAAGTTTCATGGGATTTTGGGGAAAAAGAATTTTGAGCAAATTAGAGCTCATTTGACTTTTTTCTCATTCTTCTCTTTAGTTTCATTGTTGAGGTGCACGAGAAGATTCAACATAATCATCTATTGTGCAGAGTGATTCAAAGCAATCATAATTCTCAAGATGGATAGAGATTGTTTAGGACAATGGACATTTGCATGTGATCAGAGCTAGATTCCCATGCATTGTAATTTTGTTGACATGCTCGGTCATGGAGTCTATTTCTTTCATCCTACAACTATTATACTTTTCAAGTAGGAGTTGGACATGGGTCTCAAAAGTAGTCTCATACTTCTCAAATAGGGTATCCATCATACTTTGAGCTATAGCAAAAGATTAAAGAAAGCAGAGACACATTATCCACTTGCAAACCCCAGTCACCTCCACTGCTTTCCCAGCCACCTTCACCTGTTGCAAACCCCAGCCTTCTACACCTCCTCCAAGCTAAGCCTTCACCATTTTGCAAGGTTATCTTTGCTCAAAGCCGCCTTCATTGCTGCTCAAAGGCACTGGTTGTAACCCCTTTGCTTTCCTCAAACACAACGGCAACCACCGGAGTGCATTGAGGGCAGCGATTTTTTAGCAGATTTCAGCGTTTCTTCCTTGGATATGAGTTTTCTTATCAGCTCTGAGCTTTCCTTAGATTTATCATTTTGTTTCCTTTTTATTCCCTTTGTTTCTCCCTTCTTTTTTTTTTTCCCCTCTCCTCTTTTGTTTCTACTGTTTCTTTTGTTTCTTTTATCATTTTTCTCTAAGCTTTCTTCCTCTTTGTTTTCTCCTACCTTAGGTTTTTCTCGCTCTTCTTCTTTCATCCCTCTCCCGTCTTTCTTTTCTCTCCCTTCTCTACCCCTTTCCTTTCTCTGTTCTCTTTTTGTTTGAGTTTCCAGGGAGTGAGAAAGAGCTAGACAGAGAGAGAACTCCTTGGTGATTGGTTGAGGATGGGGATCCCTCTCCCCCTCCCCTGCCCCTTTCTTCCTCCTTTCATTTTTCATCTTTTCTCTCCATTTCCATCCTCTCTCTTGTGCCATCTCTTTCATCCCTCGTTTTCGTCTTGGCTTCTGCCTTCTTCTTGACCCCTCTCTTTTTGTCCTTGTCTCATCCTCCCTAACTAGTTTAATGCCTAAGTTGGGGTGTGCCCTTGGCTTTGGCACCATGTCGTGGATTTCCTTAGGTCCTCAGGGTTTCTTCTACGGATTGGAAAATCCTTGTATTAAGCTACTATAGGTTAACGCTTAAGATGAGACTTTTCATTGGGAACCTTGTCGCGGAGGTTGGAGTTCCTTTGGGGCTCTAATTTTCTTGTTTGTGGCCTAGTAGAATTTTGGGGAGATGACTATGATTCTCTCACCTCTTTCGTGCTTCTCTTGGTCCTCTCATGTCCTTACTCAAGCATTTTTTTTTCTTTGGCCTCCTTTCCTGCTCTTTTCCCTCTTTATCTTTTTTGTCCTTTTGATGGGCCACGGTTTCAGTAGTAGTACCCTAACTGCAGACTGGTGTAGGTTGTTGGTTGTCACGACTATGTGGAGATCGTTGATAGGGATGCACACTCTTTGGGCTACTTGTTGGAAGTTGGAGCTTGGAAGTTTTGTTTTGAGAAGTTGAGGCTTTTGTGAGTTTTGTTTGGATCAGTTGGTACCTGTAAATCTGGTGTAAGATTGGTGTGGGTTTTGGGTTTGGTGTGTTCTAGGAGTTAGGTTTGGTCAATCTTGGATCTAGGGAGTGCTCCTCCCTATTTCTTCATCTTGTACTTTTGTATTTAGGAACTTTACTCCACCATCTAATAAATATTACTATTACCATTTTCAAAAAAAGAAGAGACACTGTCTTTTTAATAGAGAGAGAGAGAGAGAGAGAGAGAGAGAGAGAGAGAACGACCTACTTACTAAT
>NW_006497023.1:1279599-1396386 GCF_000471905.2 Amborella trichopoda
TCTGTGCGTGCATGTGTGTGGTTGTTTGTAGGCATGTGAAAAGACCATAATTTCTTCACAAGCCTTGGGGTTAAATAAGATTTTAGGAGTGCGTTATTATAAAAAAGATGAATATTTACCCACACAATGATTCTAAGTGTCAAACTATTAATTATTTGTCTGTGCACGTGCGTGTGTGTGCATGCAAACGTGCATAATTATACACATATACATAACTTGTCGAGTTGATGCGTAAGGCACATCCTCTTCTTTCTTTTCCCTTTTTCTTTTTTTCTTTTTTTGGTTAAGGCTGCAGTTTGTATAGAGTCAAGGCTCTAAACAATTAAAGTAAAGCGTACCTTCAGATAGTGTCGAGAAATGTGGTTTCCATACTGCAAATCTTTGTGATAGCCTTAAAATATATTCTCATATTTAATTATAAAATTTAAAGCTTAAAAAATAGTGTAGATTGAGCAGATCTATAAAAACTTAAAAAGTCTTGAAAATTGACAGTCAAAAAATGTGATGCAAGATGCACTATTTCTAAACCTTAAAATTCATTTTTTTTCTCATATCCATGCATCTTGATGTCGAGATGATCAATTTGAAGATATTTGAGCATAAAAAAAAAATCTTCTTGTGATTTTTTTAGGTGGGCTCTAATTTGATTGTTTAGAGCATCAACCCTATATTAACTTTTCCCTTTGGTTAATACCACACTTCATCTTACTTCCAAAGTTTTGTTCATGTATTTCAGTTCAATCATGTCAAGGGTTAGGTTCAATTCTTCTCCATCAGCATCATCGTCAAAGCCATTCCTAACTAATTGGGTTGGCTACACGAATCCTGATCTATCATTCTACTTTATTAAGAGTCATACCCCTAGTCAGGTTATGTCCCTATATTTTTTCTCACTACTCTACTTGAACTAACTTGCATCTTCTAACAGGTGTTGTACTGGGTTTGCGTTATACATGGTCAGCTCACTTAAAGTCTACATTTTCTCATCTTATCGCCTATTAGTGCCACACCTAAATTCTCCTTAATAAATTTTCTTCGAATTTTATCCCTTATTGTCTTGTCACTCATCCATCTCAACATCCTCATCTCATCTACACTCAATCTCATCTCATCTACACTCAATCTATAGTTATGTTGTTTCTTGAATGTTTGACATTTTGCCCCATAAAAGCAAAGTTGGACTCACAACTATCTTTTAGAACTTGCCCTTCAGCTTCATAGGTGTGTGGCACTTACATAAAACTCCTGTTGTATATATTTACTTCGCCCTTCCTCATTTTTTCTATTTTTCTAGATTATCGATCCAAGATATTGAAAATGAACTCTTTTTATATTTCTTTACCATCAATATGGAACTAATTCAGTATCCATTCAGAAAATATTAAGTTCCTCGTATTTGCCCCTATTATAATTAAGGGATTGTATACAATGAGACCATTTACCTTTAATACAAGTGGTCATAATTACTTACAACCATTCGATGTGAAATTTCACAATATCTTTATTTGTCACAAAGTTAGAGAAATTTTTTTTTTGAAGTTTGAGCTTGATGAATAAAATAATTACATTCACCCAATTTTACATCCTTAATGGTCAAGATCAATGTTTAAAAACTTGGTGATCCAATCCGAAATTGGCCGATCCAAATCGAGTATCAGCTGGATCGTTCGTTATCTATCTACAAAATAGGATCCGGCTATTTTTTACTAAAAATATTACGAAATCGATTGATGACATCAGGAACCAGTTTTGTGACATCACTAATCAGACACATCATCAGTCATGACATCACATTTTCTACCTTTTGATTGACATTTTTTAGACACATCAATAGTGATGATGTCATATTTTCGACCTTTTGACCTACTTTTTTTTTCTTGTTAACAAAGATACGTAGTGTACTACCACCAAAAAGTGATTTTCCACCTTTTAACCTACACTTTTTTTGGTTAAGAAAAACGTGGTGTACTACCACCAAAAAGTCATCCAAGACATATGTGTACTTCTCTTTCTCCCGCATAAATTGTTCCACATTATTCAATAAATTGGAAATCTAAATTTAGTGTCCAAAAAATTAGAAACACTTGTTGGGGTAAATAAAGTCCGACCATTGAAGTATAGGGTTAGTAATACTAGCTCATAGGGATATTTAAAAACTAAAAAACTAATACTAGTTTATGGCACATTTAAAAAGTAAAACTTAATACTAGTTTACTGGATATTTTAAAACAAAAAATAATACTAGCTCGTGAGATATTTTTTTATTAAAAAAAAATAGTTCATAGGGCACCTTTAATCCTTACACCCACTTCATAATTTATTTTCAAGTTGCTTTATCTATTATTCCATATTGTAAATATGAATTTATTTATTTATTTTAATTTTATTAAAATATGACTGCAAACCTGAGTTTTTTAAATTCTATATTTTTTGTCTATACTAATTATTACATATTAGAATTAGTTTTTTTGAGGGTCGTACCTTTGTTTTCTCTCTATTAATCAAAAGGTCCAAAGTTATTATGCACTTCTTTTTTTTTCACTGTAAATTTGAGTAAGAGAGATTCTTTTTATTGCAATGAGTTGCATTTTATATTTTATTTGACTATAAAATTAATTTAATGGATAACATACACTACAATACGATACAAGTTTTTAGTACTTATGCATTTTCAATAAACTAATAAAAACTCTAATGCAATACCACTCTTTTTTTCTAAAACCCAAAAAAAACCAGATTTCAAAAAATTGTAATAACCTCTTATAAAATTCTTAATAGAGCTATTTTCTAATTGCTAGTGGAAAAATATTTTTTGAAGATTTTTTAATATCATAACATTGAAATTAATGTCACTGATATAAATGAATGGTTAACGCAACCGACATCTAGACATAAAAATAACATCTCAGATTCTAACTATTCACTTATTTTTACAAAGTAATGAAAGTACATAATGCACTACTTTTAATTTCTTTTAGAAACTAAAAGAACATTATTTTTAAAAATTTCTAATAATTTTTTGAAAAAAAATTTGAGATAAAAATTATCGATTTTATCTATTCTCTGATCCCATCCGTCGATTCTCTTATCCGACACCCATCCGTTTTCTTAAACCTCAGTGACCACCTTGTACCAAAGGTATTGGGTGTTATTGTATACTTTCCCCTCATTAAACTTGCATTTTATATCCTCGTATTATTGTGAGGTTTGTACTCTTGCAACTATGAAATTTGAGAGTTCGTGCATAGCCAACTTCTAAGCATCATGTTCCTTACTTGTTTTGTTATTGTGATATGCAGGGAATTCTTGCAGATATCTTGGAGCCAATAATGGGAAAGGGACTTGTACCTGCTGATCTTGATACTTGGAAGAAGAGGAGAAAGGGTATTGTTTTTTCTTTTTCTGTTTTCTCAACTGGAGGAAAGGTTGTCACACATGAAACTTTTTAGGCTGGACAATGATTGTTCTTCCAAGTTCTAATATTTTTTACAATATCACAAAAGCTGTGGATTTGTTGCTTCTATATATTTGATACATAGATCACATTTACGAAATATTAGTTTGGGATATTCATTTTCTGTTGGTTCTAAACAAAATTTATTTTATTCCTGCTTGTGCAAGAAAATGTGGTTCTTTTACTGCTAATTGATTGGATCACAAGCTACTGCTAATTGATTGGATCAGCGTTAAGTGTCATGGAATTGGTGAATGTCTCAAGTGATGGGGAAGTTTAGTAATAATGAAGACATCTTGCAAGAAATGTTGATACGAAAATTCAATTTTATGAATTTTTGATGAACTACAAGGTTTAAAGTCTTTTGAAAATTTAAGTCTGATAGGTTTTTATACTCTAATTGTTATGGTTTTTATTCCGAAAGATTTTGTGATAACTGTATGAGAAATTATGTTATGAAAAAATATAGGGGGGCTCGAGGAGCGTCTGTTTGGAATTGCTTCCAGTGCTTTTGTGCCTGTAGGATACTCCAATCTAACTTTTACAAATTATACTGCATATTACTTCTTATAAGTAGAACTGTACAAAATTACTTGAAAAAAAACTGGTATTTAATTGTTATTTGAATAAGTTAGGTATTAGTGATATCCTTCTGTTCCAGCTTAACCATTCTCTTGGTATTTGTTCTTCTTAATGGTGGTTTATTTTCTTTTGATTCTTCTTTTGTGCATGTCAACAATGGGAACTCAGGGTTATGGTGGTTGTAAGTGGGTAGGCAGAGTCCCCTTCTATCCCTTTATCTCATGTTCAGTTAGAGGGCGAGGTCATGATCACTCCAACTCTTATGAGATGCATGTCCCATCTTTAATAGAGTAGTTATTAATGTATCCATGTACTTCTAAATAATGAACGATTTTTGCCTACTATTTTACACTTTATCTTTCTGGTTTTGCGTTGGTCCTTTAGCTGTGATGACCAATTCATACTTATACAGCTCATTAGCATTACACCATCTTTGTGTTCACCTATGCTCATTACAATGGGATGAATTTTACAAAATCAAATCCTATATCTGTAGCATTGTCAAAAACCTGCAACATGATTTTGCTCCAAGGGTAATATTCATTAGCCACGATAGGGTATCGGATGGGTGGAGAAGCATAGGTTTGATGGATAGAGTTCAAATGAATGCTGCTTTTTTCTTGGGAATTTTAATCAGGCGGTTTTCTTGGACATGTGGAATGGGGATGCTCCTCTCAGGCTCATCGTCCCTTTGCTGGGGAGAATAGCTACTCTTGGCTTTGCCCGTTCATCTGATTGTGGGAAGCTTTGTATTATTTTACGTGACAAAGTTGCTTTGAGTGGGAGATGACAAGACCGTAGGAGTCACTGCATTGTGTATTTGAAATCAGCCATTTTTCAGAAAGTTTAGTTAGGGTAAATTAAGTGAATGCATGTAACAAACAATTTTCTTCATTGCCAAGAGATCCACTGGAACATAAGCAAAGCTTTGTTGGTCATCAGAAAATAGTTATCTAGTATTTGAAAACTTGTTGGTTGGAGCTTTAAAACAGGTGAGATCATAAGAAATGAATTGCAGTAACAAGCATGATGTGCAGTTTTTGAGGTTTGTCTCACTTCTTTGAAAAGTAAAAAGATCATGTGAGATTTCCGAAGGGAGCTGCTGCCTGGTTCAAGGTAAATTAAATAGGCAAGAATGGAGGTAGTAACAGGCACATGGTGTTAATGATCCCAAGAATTGCATGTCAAATAATTGGTGGCATTTAGGCTGGTACAGTCCCATGATATTATGCGTGCTTTACATGAGCTGACTTACTATCACTGAAAAGTGAGAACAACCATAGGTTTGTTAACCATCAACAAATGCAAGAATCTGACTGATAAAAAAAACTTTAATAGCTTTGCCCATTCCATAGGATAATATTGGAGGAATCATGTTAAACGGTAATCAGTCATTTGTGGAAGAGTCATTTCAGAGAACCATGGTGGCAGGAAATTAGGGCATGACTTGAGATTGGAAAGGGATTACCTGGATAGGAAGATGGAAAAATGCTTGTCTTTTTTGTTTATGAATGAAATCCAGTCGATCATTTTATTTCTTCAATGCTAATTTTCGTTTTTCTTAATCTTGTGACTGTATTCATATTTGACATTTGTGAATCGCATATTCCAAAAAGTTGGAAGAAAGCTACGTACATCTGATTGTGGCCACTTATGTTGTATTCTTTTACATTGATAGCCACACATTTTGTCCACCATTCTTGGCAATAACTGAATTCTTCAAGATGTATCATGGCATAAATCCTATGATTACTATGAGCTTGTAAACGAGAGATGGCTCATGAGGCCTTTAAACCCGTTACCATTTCTAGATGGATGTCAAACTGCTATCACTACTCATTGTTCATTAGGTTATAATACCTACGACCTTGAATACTGAGGTTTCATGTTACCTTTTGTACTACATGTGAGCAATGATCCATCTTCAAGGCAACTAGAGCAATTCCTGGCACAACTCTAATTTTCTCATAAGAGTTGAATGACCGAAAAGAATAAAAATTTCTCAGAGTACTTTATTGCAGTATGAGATATTTGGTGCATTTTGACGAGTATCTCTAATTTACTTTTCTAGCCTCTCTTTGAAGTCCTTTGTCTCTTGTTCTAATGCTGTCCTCTGTGTCATGCTTCACTATGGCCTGTATAAATTCATATTAGTATGGATTTTGGCAGAAGATTCTGTGGACTGAAATTTGTTCCATAATGTTTTTTTGTACTTTGCAAGAAATTTGGTGTTGGTATATATGCTTATTCTAATCTTCACATTCTTTATTCATGTTTTTCTGTTGTGGCCTGTTATATTTTTTCTTTTGTGCTTGTAGAAGAAAACATTTCTGATGCCACCAAATAAAAAAAAAAGGAAAAATAAAAAACTTTTTTAATGCGGTCTTCATCATACTTGCAGCTATTGCTCCTGCTTTTCATGTTATGTACTTAGAGGCCATGGTCAAAACATTCAAAGGATGCACAGGACGCACCATGGTGAAGTTTGAAGACTTGTTTCATGGAGATAATTTGTCTGAAGGGCAATTTATTGAAGTGGATCTTGAAGTTGAGTTTTCAAGTTTAGCACTTGATATTATTGGGTTGGGCGTGTTCAACTATGACTTCAGATCGGTAACAAAAGAATCACCGATTATCAAGGTTGTACATCAGTTTTGTATCTATCTGCTTCGTTTTTTTGAGAGGAACTATTCTGCATATAATTTTTAAAGAAATCTAAGCCTGTTTGTATTTTTTATTCCTATTCTTTTCATTTGGCAGCTTGATTCTTACTCTTTATTTTAGATATTTCCTATGTTGGATTTTTTATTTACATATTAGGACATTATCTTAACACTGTACAAGAGTGGCAACGGTATTGTAATTTTGTATCATGTTGGAATGACTATCCATTAATAGTGTCCTTTATTCTATAATAATAGAAGCAACTAATTAATCTCTACTTTTATCTTATTTACTTGATTCTATTGCAGCTCATAGAATTAGAGCTAGGTGGACGAAGTGGGGATGCGCTTCTGGAGTCTTTTGTGATCGTCGCATGCCAATGAAACTGAAGGAGAAGTTCTATAAAATGGCTATAAGACCAACCATGCTTTATGAGATTGAATGTTAAGTAGTCAAGAAACAACATATCCATAGAATGAGTGTAGCTGAGATGAGAATGTTAGGATGGATGGGTGGCAAGACATAGAAGGATAGAATTCGAATGAATACATTCCAAGGAACTTGGGGGTAGCTCTAATAGGCGATAAATTGAGGGAAAATAGAATTAGGTGGTCTAGTCATGTGCAGTGTCGACCTAGAATAACATTGGTTACGAGGGGTGATTTGATTCAAGTGGAAAGCTTTAAAAAGCTAAGGGAAATGCCCTAAAGGACATAGATGGAAGTAGTGAGAAGAGATGTGCTGACTTATGGCTTGATTGAGGGTATGACCTTGACAGAGAGGAATGATAGAAATGGATTCGTGTAGCTGACCTCAAATAGTTGGGATAAGGCTTTGATGATGATGATGACGACGACTTGATTCTATTGCACATTTTGAATATTTGCAAATTGATGACACTTCTTTTATTTTGATCTTTGCAAATTGATGATGCAGTCAATTGATTGATGTTGCTCCAGGAACATGAAGTGGGCTTAGGAATAGTTTGGAAATTCTATCCCACATTCTGACTTTTTGCAAATTGATGACACTTCTTTTATTTTGATCTTTGCAAATTGATGATGCCGTAACTTGATTGACTTTGCTCAAGGAACATAAAGGGCCTAGGAATAGTTTGGAAATTATAGCCATCCTTTTGTCAAACTGCGAAGCTGAAGCTAAGGTCTTTTGACATCTTTGGGTGATGTAAAAGCAAAAGATGACAAGAGCTTTCCAAGAAAGAAATGGAAATAGGCTTCCATGCTTTAGGTACCAATCTACTTTAGTCGTGAATGATAAGGACAAAGCTCTAGAGCTTGCCTACCAATTCCATTTTTCTCGAAGTGAATGATTGTTCATTGGGCATTGCACCATGTGATTTTAAAAAGAAAAATAAATTGGGTATCATGCAGGTGATGTTTTACTAACTTGTCACTGAGCATATTGGCAGGTAGTGAAATAAATTTCTCTAGTATGATAGATTTATTATCACAGAGAAGTTCATTTGTAGTTGAAGAGGGGAATTGAGAAACAAAAGATGGTGCCTGGATTGCAATTGTGGAGTTTGCAATGTTAAGTACACATCACATTGTGGTGAGCAGGTTTCTTGTTCTTGTTCTAGTGAGGAATGGTAGTAATTGCATGTATCTTTGAATTTTTTTTGGCAGAAAAAGAACGTTAGAACTGAGAAGGTGGGGTTCAATTATTGACTCAAAAAAAAGGCGTCGAGTCATTGAAACAAAGGGGCAAAAAAAAAGAAAGAAGGAAAAACACTGGGTTGGCAACATGAAAGGGCAACTCTACTTTCTTATTCCTTCTCTTTCGGGATTTTTCTAGTGTGTAAAGCGCTTTGGGACCATTTTGGACTATGGTGATTTAATTTTATGTGAAGGATATTAACTAGTTATGGTTTAATGTTGAGATTAGACTAAATGGATGGCTAAAATTTTGTAGGAACCTCTAGAGCTTTCATTTGGTGTTTTAAATCTCTACCTCAGGCGAAAAAAAGAACTTTTGGTTTTGGAAGGTTACTTTGAGAGCAAGGTTTCCAACTAGCTTGGGTTTGAGAGATTAGAATTGAAGATGTTGAAGCCTAATCTCTGGATCACCTCACTCACATTGTCGCAACAAGTTGGTGCACAAGGACTTGTCTTTTCCTTCTATTGAACTGCTGTTCTCCTTTTTCCAGCAAGGATTTGAAGGTATTTGTGTGCTTTCAAGTTGAAAACTGAAGGATCTTTTTTTTGAGAAATTGCTAAGTACACGTACTGTTAGTTTTTGCATATTTTGTTGTTTGTTACTATTCTTGCCTTTGATTCACATCAAGTTCATTTCTTGCGGTTATTCACTTCTCCTTTTTCTTTGAGCATTTCATACTTCCAATTGATGGCTGCAAGAGCTGTTGGTGGGAACTTGTTGGGGTTTGTGGCTTTTAAAAGCCACAAGATCATGTAAAAAGACATTTATAGTGGATTATACACTTCACTTGGAATGTATATTATTTGACTGACCAAGGTTTAGGCGGTCTATTGCTCTGGTCATGACCAAAACATTTACCCTTGTGTATGTGGCATTATCAAATAGAGTTTACAATGGATCATCCCTTGTTGAGGTTTGAGAAATGCCTAAAGATGGTTTTTGGGCCAAAAGAACTGTGTGGTCTCCTATGTGCGAATGTAGGCCTGTAAGAGCGAGGGCTAAATCGTCAACAAACCTCTGTATTAGTATGTACATATGACAACTGCATTATCGGGAAGCAGCCTTGAAAGGGATTTATTGGAGTTTCCAGCTTCTCACTCTGGGATTTTGTTACCAGGATGCAAGTTTACTGAGGTTCCTTGTTGATGTAAGGGGGGAGGATGTTGATGATGTCCAGGTAAGAAGGGAATTCCTTGTAAAAGGAATAGAACTCCTTGTTGCATGAAGACTAACATATGTTAATAATTAAGTTCTGAAAGGGGATTAAACATCATAATGCAATTGTAATGCTGTGCTCAGATTATTATCTTATGTGGTTTTGTTTTCATTTACTTTGGGACAAGTAATCTTTTACTAAATCTAACCAGCATTCCCCTACAGCTTCGAGATGATCTGATGACATTGCTCATTGCTGGACATGAAACTATGTCAGCAGTTCTTACATGGACAATCTTTCTACTTGCGCATGCGTGTAACCAACCCTTTTTGTTATTTTAAGTTTTTTAAATTTTTTTTTGGTGAAGCATGTCAATATGCCTTGAAAATCACTTGTATATTTGTTTTCTTATTTTGTGGTTATTAGCATATTATTCCTAATAGTTATTGTGGCTTCTATGCAGCACCCCTCCAAAATGAGGAAGGCTCAAGCAGAGATTGATGCTGTACTTCAATCAAGTGGATTGAATTTTGAAAGTCTCAAGAATTTGGAGTAGGTGACTAATCTTTGAAGATCAACCTACATTGCTTGTTGGGAATCCTTTGTCTTTGAACTGAAACTATATATAATATATGTTATTGTTTTTAAAGATGCAGCAAACTTCTAAGTATAATGAATATTACAAATTAGAAACATTACCTAAAGGACCTAGTAAACATTGGATATTTTCCATGATTTCATTTTCTCATATATTTTTGAGAAACCTCTCTTACTAGGTTCCCAAACTTCTTTTTTGATCAAATAATTCCTCAACTTCTATCTTGTCTTGAGACCTCAGGATATCCTTGAGCGTTTGCGTCTTCTGTTTTCAACATGTAATCCCTAAAGCAATAGAATGAGTGGGTTCTGTTTTATGATGAATTTTGGGATGGAAGAATCAAATACTTGAACATGTCAAATCAAACTATGGCTTGTGATTTCTTAATGAAGAACCACTATTGAAGAGGGCATAATTCTGAGATATAGAGTTTGAGAAATTTATTTTGAGGACTTTTTGGGTAAAAATGGAGGTGCTGAAGGACGCTTTAAAACTAGTGAAGACTTTTATGAGGACTAAGATTCGAGGTATCTAATGAGGTATAATTGGTACTCAGAGGGGCCCTTGTATCTTCATTTGTCCTTCGTTGTTGTATATACAAGTATTCAACATTTTTATCCATTTGTAAGCCACTTGTGATTGGGATTGTGGAAGAGGATATCAGAATAAAGATGCTTGGCTAAAATTTGGATTGTAAAGGTATTACTCTATAAAGATAGAGGAAAGAAGCTTTCTTAGGTAGGGCTATCCATCCTAGTCCTGGAAATTCGGCAGTAAACATTTATAATTATTGGACTACCATGAGTGGTCAGTACTGATCTAAGCTGTAACGTAGTAAGTATCCATAGGTGTTTAGTTTGCTAGGTTTCTTCTATTGTATGTTGTGGCTGAAAGGGATTGAGATCCCTTGATAGATTTTAGTTGGATGTGTGAGGATCAAAGCTTAGGATCCTTCTAAAGCTGGATGAAGAAAAGACACTGTTAGAGGAAGTTGCAAATAATTAGGCTTGTGGATATTTGTGGAACCATCTTGTAAAGGATGGGATTATGTGGAATGATCTCATGCATGGCTTCTTTGAAGCCTCTCTAAATTTCCAAAAAAACGAAATTCAGGCCACAAAATTTTTTAGTTGCATTTTATGAGAGTACAAAAGAGTCTTGCATTAAATTTCAGCACAAAATATTTTGTGCGAAAAAATACCCTTTTATTTTTTTATACTTGAGGATTAAGGGATAGAAAGTGGTATATGTTAATTATTGAGGTGTTGTGCAGTAAGTTTTAAGTAAGATAATTCCACTACCTCATTGCAGTAGTATAGAACTTGCAAATGATAGTTATTGGAAGGACTCCATAAAAAATTAGGTTAACATCTGGGACCTCTAGAAACTCTCTTTTAGAATGGCTTAGAAGGAAATTTTTCATGGATTGTGTGACTCAAGTAATAGATTCTCTATTGTTGAATAGAGAAAGAGCAAAAGATAGAGGTAGTCCACATACTAAAGATTTGTAGATTTACACTTGAACGTTTTAGCCATATTGGGACTGGGTGATGGTCTAGAGCCTTTTCTGTTCCACACTAGGGCATAAGAGTTCTAAGACATGGTGAACGCCATGGCCATTAACTTTATTGCCAATCTCCTTCCATATCTCTTTTTCTTCTATCTCTATGTATTACATGTTTTTGTGGTTGCCCGTTAGTTTTCGCGTCTTGATGTAGGACAAGATGCCTCTTATTTTTGGATTTTTCGTGTTTAATTTTAAAAATTTATTTTTGAAATTTTCTTGGGTACGTTTTTAGGATATTTTTAGTTTTTAGGTATTCTAGGGATTTTTATTTTTAGAATTTGGGAGTTGTTTAGAAAAGTGGTTAAAAGTGATAAACGAATTATTTGTTTTACCTAGGGTAAAAATGTAATTACAAATTTTATTTTAATTGGGGTTTTTATTTCTATTAGAAATAGGATTTCTTGGGTTCGAAGTAAAGTTTGTTATTATCTATGGGAGTTTTATTAGGGTGTTTTCCATAAAGTCTTGAGTTTTGAGATTTTCTTGATTTTTATTTTCATTAAAATTAGGATTTCTTGGGTTCTAAGTAAAGTTTGTTATTATTTATAGGAGTTCTAATAGGGTGTTTTCCGTAGAGTCTTGAGTTTCGAGATTTTCTTTTTCTGGTTTAATAGCTGTAGAGCCAATGGAGCCTGACTTATAAAGTTCCTCTTTAATTTTCCAGTAAGTAGATTATTGGATTTTTTTCCCCATAAAATTCATTCTACTTCACATCCATGTTTATTGGGTTTAGTTTTTCATCTGGGATTTCACATATTATTTTCTTTCAAAGAAGCAAGGGCTAGCATTGTCTATTGGCCCAATAGATCTCAAAATAGGTGGTCTGTGCTTGGAAAGGAAATCTACAAGTTGAACAAGCCCCATGAGTTGGTTTTCCAAGCTCTTGCTTGTTGGACATAATATGTTCTGGACACATAGTGGGCATAAGTTGTTAAAGAGAAGGAATTGTAGTTGATTGTAAACCCTTAGAAAAGTGAGGTCAATTTTTTCCCTTTTGTAACTTTGGTAAGTCAACGTGATTTAGCCAAGTTCATTTCTATGCGCATGTGAACTCAGGTAAGGACAAAGCATGTTAGACAGTCTCTGTAGGGGCTTTCTATAGATTGAAGAAGGTATTTCTAGATCTTGAGATGATTTATTCCAAACAGGATATTGTTAGCAATGGCTCCAACATAGGGCATTTGAGATGATTTACTCCAAAAGGGACATGCTGAACCATGGCTCAACATTGAACATTATTGATCAAGCTTTCGCTTAACAATAAGAAATATTGATGGGATTTTCTTCACATGGGGTCTTGACTATGTCTCCCATCATTTTCACCTTACAAACAAATTCTAGGTAGACACCATTTATCTTTGCAATTGTGATATTTTTGTCTACTTGTGTGTATGATGGACTAAGGCATGACTAATGGAATCCAAACAAGATCCTATAGTTACTATAGAATCTACAGGTTGTTCCATAGGGCTGTTACCTGGCCCAGCCTGGCCTTTGGCTTTTGAGACTAGCCGTGTTTTGGTTTGGTACGGGCCCTATTCTAAGGTTCGAGGATGGGCTTTGCAGGCCTAAAACATTTTCAGGTTGGGCGTAGGCTAGCATTGGGAAATCTTTTTGAGTATATTACATGTAATAAGCAACTATTTTCCCATAATTGTATAGGGCCGTGGCCATTTTTTTCCAGCCTCGCCAAGCTCGAGCTCAAGCTCGGGCTGGCACGGCCTGAGCTTATTAACAGCCTTAATTGTTAACCTTTCTCCTAAAGGACATAGTTGTCTGAACTCCATGATGTCATCTAGGGACTCTAGTATGAGTTCCTTAAGGTCCTAGTTTTCTGTCAAGAAAGTGGCACTGAATCATAGTCTGCAGATCAAGATCACGTTATAAGAAACTCCATCATATGTGTTGAAAGAGGGAGGCTCAAGGAGGTCAGAGAAGCTTGGTACCCAAGAAGGCTAGATAAGCAGACTTGAGAGAGGATAGAAGAGGATGTGTTATTTCATGAAGCTCATGGTTCCCTTGAAATCTTGAGATGCTCTAGTTTATGCAAATAAGGATGAGCAAGATCTGGGATAGAAGTAATGGAACAGAGTGAAGTAAATCAAATCCACTCTAAACTACTTGATCAAATTTGGGAAAGGGGTTGGGGCATCAGTGGTTAGGAAGGCGGATGCCTCAACGTAATGTCTCACCCTCCATTCCCACCGTTAATATTTAAAAAAACGAAAAAGAAAAAAAAAACTTGACCAAATTTTCTTTCTCATAAGAATCAGAGGAAATTGAACACTTGGTTTGATTTGCAAATTCTCCATTGCAGCACCTTTGTGTATCTAACAATTATTAAAATGATTGAATGTTACTTTACGAATTAAAACAAAATCATAAAATTGTTTTGAAGAGAATCATGATTACAAGGATATTTCATGAATAACATGGCAGCACTAAATATCGTGGAAGAAACCCTTCTTATATTGTCATGGCAACTTGTCGTAGTGATATGAGTCATTCTACATAATCATGTACAACCCTCTAACTCTAGATTCTGTGACATAATTGGGCATCTAATAGTCGAAATTTATATACTTCATCCCTATGCCTCTGTTTTGTACTGCCTAGCATACTGCATAATTTTAACTTCATGATTGCAGTACATATTTTTATGCTAAGATGAGGCTGAGCTGTGTTGTGGAAATTTTATGTTGTATCTGCAGCAAATTATGACTATATATACGTTCCAATTCTCAGGTATATTAGGCATAGTGTTGTGGAGGCTCTGCGTTTGTATCCTCAACCACCACTACTCATTAGACGTTCACTCCGGCCTGATATTCTGCCAGGTCAATCCCTTCTCTGAATCCACAAGTTGAAAGAAATGGAAATTGTCATAAGAATCAGGTTCACTGTCATGTTTAATGTATTAGAGTGGTAATTTTTAAGTGATAGGGATTATATGTATCATTAAATATTTTGTTGCTACATGTTTCTCATAGAAAGTTCAACATGTAAAGTAATATTGCTGAAGATCGTTTGCATGCAGAATAATAGTCTGAACACTGTCGCAAGATGGAAATTTTGCATTCAGAATTATTCAGAAAGAAAATTTTATAGGCAAATTTATTCAGTTTATTTATATAAATCTTTGTGAATAATTTGCAATCCAATTTTTTCTTTTAACACTATTTTTCTTTTGTTATGATCATGGTAAACCAACTATTGCATCTGTAGCTTTTTACATGTCCTGATTTACACATGCACTCTAATATTGTAGGTGGATTTACTGGAGATAAAAATGGGGTATCCAATTCCTGCTGGGACAGAACGCTGTCTTTCTGTAAGTATAGTATATCTCTTGATGTGTCTTTTATGCAGTTTGATGAAGATTTCATATCTAATATGGAAAAATATTTTATTGAACTCAACTAATTCCATTAATGAAATACATATTACTTCATATCCACTTCTTTCAGCTGAAAGTCCATTTTTCATATTACAGTCAAAAGTTCCTTTTAAGTTGTAATATTAGACTTGATCTTACCAATTTTTATCTCTTATAATAAAATATGATTTTTGTTTCAAAATAAAACATATATTAGACTTTTTGCATGTGTTTTTTTTGACTTGTATATGCATACAAGAGTTTAAAACTTGAATTATTGGAGACCTAGAAGATCAAAACTTGAATTAACAGAAATCTAGAAGATTGCAACTTGCGCAAACTTGAAAGTTGAACTTGAAAGTTGAACTTGAAAGTTGAACTTGAAATAAAATAACACTCACTTCCATTCATCCAACATTGTGAATATGGATTATGGACCATATGCTGCATAAGACTTATGGATTATCACAAAAACAATGAGGCAATAAATTAAATGCCAAATTGCTAATTGAGATTTATCGTCAAGGTCCACATCCTCATCACGAGTATAACCATCTCCATCATTACTATCCCTTTCATCTGATGCTAACTCATCACCATCGGAATGATTCTCCTCCTTGACATAATGCTCTTCTTTCTCTATCTCCTCTGACTGTCCGCTTCTCCTCCTCTAATGTTCTCAAGCTCTTCCTAGAAGATCTAGTGGCCCAAACATGGCTCGATGCGTTTCCAGCTGCTTCATGAACTTGGTCCCAACTCAAACTCCCTATCAGGATGGCATGATCATTTCCAGCATCAACCAGCCGTTCACTGAAATTATCCATATCTCTCAACAGTCAGGTTGATATAAAAGTGCTTGACAATTATAACAGAGTATAATTATAATCATAAAAGAGTATAATTATAATAGTAATGTAGTATTGTCATATAGCTATATTACTACTTGACAATTATGTAAATCAATTACTCAATTCACAAAGTCATAATGAGAAACTATGAAGATTATGTGGATGATGTTTGACCCTCTGCCTTATTGAACTATCTGTCCCAAGAGATTCTTATGAGAACTTAAACAAATTCACGACATTTTTATGAGGTCTTGGTGTTCCATGTTGGGGTTGTCATGTTGTACTTATTGAAACTATCCATGATGCAACCCCTTGGAATCAATCTCATAATAAAAAAAAAAAGGAAGCACGGTTGAGAAAATACGCTGTTGCATGCAAAGGCCTATATAAATATGAACGAGGGGTAAATGCTTTTTTCTCATGATACCCATAGTTTTTTCTTTTTAATATATCTTGTTCTTAGAACCTCCATTGCTTTGTGAATATGACCCATGGGTGGTTCTTACCATGTGCAACATCTTCACCCCCAAATGATCAAATGCTTGGTGGGAGGAGACCACCCCATTCCAAAACTCGGGTTGTAAAACAATATGAGAAATGGTCTTCCCTTTGTGATGCAAAATTGAATAAACAAAGAAAAGACTCCCAAAAGTTTGATAATTTGATTGAAAATAAAAA
This sequence comes from Amborella trichopoda, assembly GCF_000471905.2. The sequence continues at coordinate 1,296,200 of NW_006497023.1, forward strand.
GGTTGAACCGTTGAAGCTTAGGCCAAGCTTCCAATGTCCTTTGCTTCCAACTAGGAAATACCAAGCAAAGTATCCAAATCTCTGAAAGCAAAAGCCTATACCAACCTATATTTATGATCAAAACTTAGCTTGAATATTAAGAAATCCTAATTCTAATATCTTAGCTTGAACTTTAACAAATCCTACTAGTATAAGTTGAACTCGTAATTTCTACTTTTTTCGTAAGGACACCTTTGTCCTTCAAAAAATAAGATAAGATAAATTTGTCTTGAAAACAAATCTTGAGTGGTAGTGTAACATCTAGAAGCCCTGATTTTTGTTTTGATGTCAGAATAACTATTATGACCCCATTCTTGAAGTGGTAACATGAGTTCTATAATGCAGATTTTGCCCAACTAATTTGGCCAAAATATGCGTGGGAAGTTTGTTGCGTGAGTCTCACCTGGTTAAAGAGAATTCACCCTTGAGTTCTGATCATCTGTGAATTTCTTCGATGCTTCTTCATCAGTTTGCTTTAGCGCCTCTAAATTCCATCAATTCTATGGCTCAAGGTTCCATTGGACCAACTACTGACTATATGAACATTAACGGGAAGTAATGGTTCAAATGTAATTTTTTTTTTGGATTTTCTCTCCCCCTGCTTAGGTACCACTTAACAACTTCTGCATCAACAAGCTCTCCATCAGAGATAGGAGAGGCTCCATACCATTTTGGAAGCTCATCTTACAAGGTTACTATTCTTCTAGATCACTCGACGAGGGCCAATTTTCTTATACTTGAGCTCCAGATATGTACTACTAGGGAAGTGCTCCTCTAAAGTCCATGAAATCTATGACTCAAGTTTTCCCTTCCATTGGACCAAATATGGACTTTAGGATTAACTAGGGTGGTGGGGTGGGGGGGAGTAATGGTCTGAATGAGGAGAGTCTTTTGGATTTTTTCACCATCCTTCTTAGGCATCCTTCTGAAGGTGTTCAGTTTAGTCTTCAACATCATCACTTACTTTCTCTTTCTTGGGTAGAGGAACCAAATATAGCACTTTGTGGGGTAATTGCATATGCACTGTCTCAAAAGTTGACTTTCTTGTGTATCAATTGACTATGCTATTATAAGAAAATTCTTCTTGAGGCGAAATTTGATCTTATTATGAAGGCTTATCTCATGCGAGGCTCCTTAATAGATTCATACTATTAACAACTTTGGTATGATCATTAGTCTGGGGATTACAAGCATTACTATACTGGAGCCATGTGCCTAACGCCTTCCTTGGGGTACAGTAAACGTGCTTCATAAACCTCATAACTTGATCAAAAGTAATGGCCATAAACCTCATAACTTGATCAAAAGTAATGGCCTTAGGAATTCCATGTAGTTGAACGGACAATTTAGCTACATGCTTGCATCAAGAGTGTTCTTGCAAGGTATAAAGTGCTCCATCTTCGAGAAATGATCCACCACCACAAGTATGGATCCTAGGAAGTTCCATCACAAAGTCCATACTGGCATTTGTCATGACGCGGTACGAATTGATAGAGGGAAGTACAAGCTACGAGCTTTTGATTAGCTGATAGGCCCTACATCCTTCTACATATTGGCTAACATCTTTCTCGAGTCATGGCCAATAATGTTTCTCATGCGCCAGGGAATGGTTTTGTCTAGCCTTAAGTGTCCATTGATGCTTCCCCACACAACTCGCCAATGCTTTGAATTCGAAGAGACCCCTGTAGAATACATAGCAGGCTTCCTTAAGCAAAGGTTGGTGGCATTTGATTGGGGAAGACTCACTATCCAACCAATGAAATCTCAAGAAAGCAAGATCTCTTCCTCAATGCATCAACTGCTCAATGCATCAACCGCGTTATTTCTACCGCCCAATTATGCCAATAACAAAAGAAAGCCTCTACAAATAAGGAAATCCATTCGTGTGACGCCTGTTCAACCTTTCTTGAACACTAAAAAATTTCGACGCCTCATGTTATGAAAGATAAACTCCCTCTGGAATTCTGGATGAGATAATGTCACCAATGCCTGCATAATAGCATCAAATTTCATGGCACAAGTAGAGCACTGAGTCTTGGATTTATGCAACTTTTCATGAAAAGGGCTATGGCCTTACCTTCTTGGCTAAGGACAACCCCAATACTCACATGCAAAGCATCACTCTACTTGGAAAACAACCTAGGAGATCCAAAACAGAAGCAGTAGTCATCTTGTCTTTTATAAGCTTGAAGCTCTCTTCAGCTACACTTGCCCCCTCAAATACTTCCTCATGCAATTAGTGATAGGTGCAATGATAGAGTTGAAATTTTTGATAAACTTCCTGTAAAAAGTAGACAAACCAACTTCTCACTTCTCGTGTTTTTTGGTGTAGATCAATCCATAGCTTGATCAATTTTAATCCCTTTGATTAAAGCAACAAATCCCATAAATACCAAGCTGTCTGTCATAAAAGAACAAGTTTTGAAGATTCACGAATAACTTCTCCCTGCAAAGCTATTCTCGCTCCAAAACTTGCCTTAGATGGTCCAAGTTCTCAATATCACCAGAGCCGTAAATAAGAGTGTCATCAAAATATAGTACCACAAATTTACCAAGAATAGGGCAAAGCACTTGGTTAGTAACTCTCATAAAAGTACTTGGGGCATTCGACAATCCAAATGACATCACAAGCCAAACATACAAATTCTCCCGAGCCTTAAGAGCTGTCTCCCACTCATCCTCAGGGAGATTTTGAATCTGATGATATCCACTTATCCATCAAATTTGGAAACAATGACAACCCATCAAGCATATTATGTAGACAGGTAATATGAAAGCAGTTCTTGACTGTAATCTTATTGATGCCCGTACTATCCACACGCACACTCATGCTCCAAGAACCATATTTCTTTGGAGATAGAGGGTATCGACAAAACATAGATGAACTCTCTTGAATTAACCCCTTATTTAAAATTTTTAGTTCTCGATGCTGTTCTTCATGGTCTTTTGGACTCATACTGTTAATATGACAGGTTAGGAAGAGTAGCACTAGGGACAAATCAATGCGATCTTGTACCATTAGGCAACTCCTTAGGCATAGCGTCTACAAACTCCTCAATTAACGGTGTAACAGGGTTTGGAATAGAATTAAGACAAGAGTCACCCTTTTCTACTATAGATATAGAAACTGATTTAAAGAGAATATTACCATAGTTGCTGGGATCTTCCCTCCTAGGTGACGATCCCACTCTAGAATCTCACTCCAGCGCTTCAGGAAAAGGATCTTCAAGGAATCTCGATTTTAACTTTTGGGACATTGATCCCTACTGTTAGGTATCTCAATCCCCACCTTGGAGACCATGACAACGAGCAAATTGATAATCTTTTAATTTATAATCAGCTAGCAATACAACTATACATTTTATAGTGTTGCATTGCTTGATGGTTCTAAGTAAAGAGATCCTTACTTTAAAGAATACATATAGTCATGGACTGTATATACTGTTTATGGTTGGCAGCATGATCCCCAAAATGTTGAAATTGAGATGCCAAAGGTTGGGATCAAGGCCCCTAATAATTGGGGATCTCGATCCCTAACATACGCATTGTATCCCAAAAATGTTGAAATTGAGATGTTAAAAGGTTGAGATCGAGATCCCTAATATTTGGGGATCTCGATCCTTAACATATGTATTGTATGGGCGGCAATCCCAACCATAGGGATCTTCTAGCCTTTCAGGATCCCTTGCTATCGATCCCAATCCCGATCCCGCTCCTGCTCCTGCTCCCGCTCCCGCTCCCGCTTTTGCTCCCGATCCCAACAAATGTGAATATGGCCTCTCCCTCCACCTTCGATGCAGGCTGATTGCCCTCCTTTGTTTTTTTTTTTGGGTAATTCAGTGGGGGAGACAGGCCCCTACCCGTTTTTTCAATAGATTAGGGATTACATTTTGAAGGAGTTAATTGGGGGTGTCGGCGGTAGGAATGGATACCACGATGTGGTAACTGGGTGTGTGGATGCTAACACCACGACCCCAGCCCCTTTCCTGATTGCCCTCCTTTAAAAGTTGAGAAGTGATCTTAACCCCCATTCTTCCAAAAAGTATGTGTATTATGTTTTCCATGGTGTATAAGAGATTGATCATTATGCCATGGGTGACTCAATAATATATGAGTTGCATCCATAGGCAAAATACCTTGCACCAAGCAGATCCGTCATCTGTACTATGCAACATGTTCTTTCCTAATCTTCATCCCCTTAAAACATTTTCTTCAAGAGGCTCTTCATCATAGATAGACCCGCATCGATGCCTACTTCATATTCATCCCCTCTTCCGGAATTTGAAGATGCTTGTTTTCAGCAGGGCCTTTATTGTCTTTGGATACATCACTGAGCCAATAACTTGAAACAACCACTCTCTGTTTCTTTGAAGACGACCCCCAACCAGAGAAGTTATTTACAAAGCTCCTCTTGAACTTTGTTTCAACTTTTAGGGCTGGTTGATATGTGTATTCGAGATTGAAAATTCAATGCAAAATTAACTCATCTCGAATCTGGATTTTCATGCGACTCACATACCTTGCAACAGACCGTTCATCATTCTGTTGATATTGTTTTCTCATCAATAGGTAACTCATTTCTGTACTCTTGCATGCTCAACTCTTTTTGTAGAAGATGTTCAAATATCTAAAATATATTTTTTGCATAATCAAAGGGAACAAACTTTTCCTAGCGACTTCATCTTCCTCCAAGTTGCGATTTTATCCTTCTCTTTTCAAACTCGACTTGTAACCACTACCACCAAATTAGGCTCTAGTCCTTCTAAGTAGCCACGAATTTGACCTTCTTCTCCTTTGATATTTCTTTCCACTAAAAGGTCTTGATACTAGCAACCCAATTTAGAATATCATCAAGCTAAAACTTTCTTGAAATTTTAGGCACATTTACCTGAATATTGTTGTAAAATTGGGATACACAATTACCCCTTTTTGAGCAAATCAGGATATTTCAAATCCCATTAGATGTGGTGAGAGCTCCACCACAATGATTTCAACACTCAAATAACATGCCCAAGATGTAATTACAAGTGCAATATAATTGGAAAAAATAAATAAACAAGAAAGCAAATAATATGGGAAATCATCAAAGTACAATACAAATGAAAATAGAGAGGGACACGCACATTTACGTGGTTCACCTAAGATGGGCTACGTCCTTGGGCAAGACCGGAAAGATGTATTCACTATCAAGAGGAAAAATTACAAGATTGGAGTTATGTAAAGTTACCTCAGACAATCTCAAGGAAATCTCAAACAAAAGAATTTCCCACTACAAAACCACTTACAATCGACTCATTTTTTCGATTCATCGATGCCGCGAAGAAATGCTGACAAAACAACCCAAGATGAGCCCCAAATGGTGGTGCTAGGGTTTTGTTGCAAAGTTTCCAAGTTCCAACCCCAAGCTTTTCTCTCTACACGTTTCCTTTTCTCTTTACAATAGCTTCCTCACTCACCACACACGTTTCTCTCTCTATCAAAACCCTTTTAAGAGCCTCCACTAAAAAGGTCTATTTTTAGTGACAAAAATACCCTTTAACAAGAGGGAGAATACCATAGGGCCATAAGGTGTGATCTTTGCATCACATCTCAATAATCTCCACCTTGATGCAAAATCACATCCTTGCCTTGCCAAACCATCACTTCTTTCCTTTCTTGAGATTTCGAGAAGTTAGTCTTTGGTCTTGATCTTGACCAATGAAACTCTTTAACAACTTGACGGATATAGTGATATTGAACCAATATGTGCCTTGAACCAAATGGATAGCACTCATATTGTCACAAAATAGTTCTATGGACTTGCACGTAATGCCCATCTCACCTATTAACCCTTGAAGCCACACGACTTCTTTTGATGCTTCCGTTGCCACCATGTACTCGACTTTGATAGTTGACAATGCTACCGTATCTTGGATCCTTGACATCCAACTAACTGGTCCATTTGCAAACCAAAAAATAAATGCAGTAGTCGACCTACCTTTATCAAGATTACCGACAAAATTTGCATCCACAAAACCTTGCAATTGGGTTGAGACCTTGCCAAATGTGATTGCATAACTAGTTGTGCCTCTTAAGTACCGAAGCACCCATTTTGTTGCTTCCCAATGAACCTTTCCAAGGTTTGCTATAAACGGACTTAGAACACCAAACCGCATGCGCGATATCCAGTATTGTACATACCATGCCAAACATTAAACTTCCATTCGCATTTGCATAAGGAACCTTAATCATGCTTGTTCTTTCTTTTTCCTTCTTCGGACTTTGCATTGAAGTTAATTTAAAGTGAGGCGCTAACGGTGTCTTCACCGGTTATGCATCTTTAAAGCCATATTATTCAAGCACCCTATCTATGTAACCCTTTTGAGATAATGACAAAATTCCATTTTTTCAATCCCTTTCAATTTCAATCCCAAGGATTTGCCTTGGTGGTCCGAGATCCTTCATCTCAAATCTTTTGTTCAAAGAAGTCTTGAGCTCATTAATTTTTGCCTTATCTTTGCACACCAAAAGCATATCATCCACATATAAGGCTGAAATCAAGTATGTACCATCATCAAAGAACTTTAAATAGATGCAATGGTCATACTTGCTTCTTGTGTGCCCAAGGCTCATCATGAACATATCAAATGTTCTATACTATTGTCTTGATGCTTGTTTGAATCCATACAAAGACATCTTCAATTTGCACACAAGTCCTTCTTTACCTTTCTCTATGAAGCCTTCCGGTTGTTGCATCTACACTTCATCTTCGAGTTCCCCATGCAAAAAAGCCGTCTTCACATCCATTTGCTCAAGTTCTAAAACATGCATAGCAACTAAACCAAACACCAAGCGAATTGAGACCTACTTGACAACCGGTACGAAAATTTCATTAAAGTCAATGCCTTGTTTTTGTGAAAAACCTTTTTCCACCAATCTTTCCCTATATCTTTCAAACTTGCCATCGGGCCCCTTCTTTATCTTGAGTACCCATTTACAACCAATGGCCTTTCTACCTTTTAGTCGCTCCACCAAATCCCAAGTCTTGTTTCTTTGAAGGGCCAATATCTCTTCTTCCATAGCTCTTTTCCAATGCTCGGTACCACTGCTATCAATGGCTTCACGGAATGATGTTGGCTCTTCATTTTCGGCTATCAAAGCATGCAAAGTATTTGGATCCACATAATCTTTGTGCCACCCGGGTGCACGAGTTTCTCTAGTAGAACGCCTAAGTGCCAAAGGCACAACTTCATCATGATGGCCATGTGGTTCTTCATCTTGACTTCTTAGTTCTTCATGCTCTTCACTATGATCAATGGGTATATTCTCATAAGGCATAGTTGCACTTGGTGGAAGTATTTCGCGGTTGCTTTCAAATTCTTGGCTCTCTTGTTGTACTTCTTGACTATTGTCCATCATCATCCCTTTTGCCAATACCTTGGATTCATCAAAATGTAAATCTCGACCAGTGAATATTTTTCGGGTACTTGGATCGCATAACCGATATCCCTTTATACCCTTGTTATAACCTACAAAGATGCATTTCTTTGACCTTAGATCCAACTTGTTCCTTTGACAACTTGGAATAAGTGCATAGGCATCACAACTAAATGTTTTTAAATCGAAGTAGTCACTAGGAGTTCTATACCATACCTCGTTAGGAGTTTTGCTTCCCAATGCTACAGAAGGTAATTGGTTGATAAGATAACAAGTTATTGATGTGGCTTCCACCCATAATTCTTGTTCTAGGCTGGCATTGCTGAACATGCACTTCGCACGCTTCATCAAAGTGCGATTCATCTTCTCGGCCACACCATTTTGTTGAGGATTGTAGGCATTTGTACAATGGTTAGTAATTCCCTCGGCCTTGCAAAAATTTTCGAACTTTTTTGATACAAATTCTCCACCATTATCGGTCTGATGAACTTTGATGTGAGCCCTGTAGATTTTTCAACTTCGGCTTTAAAATTCTTGAATGCACAAACCACATCACTTTTGAACTTGAGAGTTTTGATCCATACTTTTCTTGAGAAGTCATCAACAAATAAAACAAAATATAATGCACCTCCATAAGATGTAGTTGGTGAAGGGCCAATTCATCAAAGTGAATGTAATCAAGTTTGCACTTTCTTGCATGCTTCCCGACCTTGAAAGGTTGTCTATGTTATTTCCCATAGACACAATGCTCACGAAATTCGGATCCATCAATTTTAAGTGTAGGAATAAAATTTCTAAGTGTAGGAATAAAATTCCTCTTCATCAAGACCTCCATACCTTTATCACTCATATGCCCTAATCTTCTATGCCATAGATGAAATGGAACTTCCTCACCTTCTACCACGGTTTCACTTTATCATTTATTATTGTGTTTCCCAATAACTTGTACAAGCTCCCAACTAGGACTCCTTTCATCACAATTAGAGTCCCTTTGGATATTTTAATTACTCCACCTTGACAGGTAAACTTGTAGCCTTCCAAATCTAGAGAAGAGAGGGACATCAAGTTCTTTTTTAGTTCCTGCACATGCTTAACATCCTTAATTGCCCGAATAGTCCTATCAAACATCCTTTGACGAACCGAACCCATTCCAACCACCTTGCTGGTGGAATTATTACCCATGAATACCAATCCTCCTTCACATGACTCATATGAGTCAAACCATGATCTATGCAGGCACATGTGATGGGTGGCTCCACTATCAAGTATCCAATTTTGATAGAATATTGAATTATATGCCACCATGCATACTTCATCTTCAATGAACCCGGATGTAAACTCTTTTTGAGCAAATCGGGATATTTCAAATCCCACTAGATGGTGAGCACTCGACCACAATGATTTCAACACTCAAGTAACATGCCCAAGAAAATAAATAAGAAAGAAAGCAAGTAATATGGGAAATCATCAAAGCGCAACACAAACAAAAATATAGAGGGACATATATATTTACATGGTTCACTCGAGATGGGCTACGTCCATGGGCAAGACGGCAATATCAAGAGGAAAATTTACAAGATTGGGGTTATGTAAAGTTACCTCATACAATCTCAAGGGAAGCTCAAATGAAAGAACTTTTTAACACAAAACCACCTACAATCGACTCCTTTATTCGATTCACCAATGTCGCGAAGAAATACCGACAAAAACAACCCAAGATGAGCCCCAAATGGTGGTGTTAGGGTTTTGTTGCAAAACCCCCAATTTTCAACCCCAAGCTTCTCTCTCTACAAGTTCCCTTTTCTCTTTACAATAGCTCCCTCACTCACCACACACGTTTCTCTCTTTATCAAAACTCTTTTAATAGCCTCCACTAAAAAGGCATATTTTTAGTGACAAAAATACCCTTTAACAAGAGGGAGAATACCATAAGGCCATAAGGTGTGATCTTTGCATCACATCCTAACAAATACCACGACCCTACCCTTAAAGAACCCAAACCAACCAAGCCTTTAATGTGGGATTTTCTCTTCTCTGTTTATTGAACGGGTTCACCTCCTCTGCAGAATTAGACCCATCCATCATGAATGGATGAACCTCAGTTAGAGCTGGTGTGACGCACCTCTTGTGCCAGCTCCTCAAATCTCATCAGATTATTGAATTCTCTGTATAGGTTTGGATCTACCACCTCAAGCATGACCACCTCACCCTCCTCTAGCTATTGCCATGCAAACTTGCAGCATCTCGGGCCTTTTGGGATTGACATGCTTTTCTACCGTATGATGCAAAATTGAAGAAAGAAATAGTAGACTCAAAAACTTGGATAATTTGATCGAAAATATAAGAGTTGAAGCTTACACACGAAGCTCCTATTGTCCTTTGGTCCATATAAGGAAATGCCTAACAAAAATCCAAAATTTTTAAGCAAAAAGCTTATAATGACTTATATTTACAATCTGAAACTTAGCTTTAATTAGTAGTGTCACCTTTGCCCTTGATAAAATAGTAAGACAAATTCATCCTGATAGAAGAAAAGGCGGGGGGTGGAAAGGATACCCCAATTTCTAGAAGCCATATCTTATTGCTCTGATTCTAGAATGATTATCATGCCCCTTTCTAGAAATGATAGCATGAGCTCTATAACACTAAAATTTAAGAAGCTGATTTAGCCTCTGAAGTCCTAAAGGTAGCTCTTGGATCACTATGTGAAGTCCGCCTACATCACTTTGCATGCTTGGATCACTTGCTCTTGCTCCATTGTTCAGAGATAAATATTGCCTTGAGTTTGTCTTTGTGGGCCAGTATATTATTATATATAAAGCGAGTGGATGACCCTCACGCCAAGTGTCTTTTTTTTGTTTCTTCATTTTGCCCTTCTTATTTGTACATATCTTGTTTTTATCATTAACTATTAATTAAGGAAAAAATTTATACAAGGTTCCAACCTTAAATGTAGAACTACGGATGCACTTCAAAAATCCATCGGAAAAGATTGTTTTAATGTTGAGAAACCCTCTAATTGAGCATCTTCACATCGAGATGTATGATTATGAAAAAAAAAGGATTTTGAGTCTTAGAAATAGTGCATCTTACAACACATTATCTTGACCGTCCATTTTCAAAATTTTCATTCATTTATAGATCTACTTGATTTTAACCATTTTTGAAGTTTAAAATTTTATAATTAGATATGAAATAGATTTTAAGATAATCCTAAGAATATTTTACATCAAAATTATATGTTATGATCAAATTTGAAGGTGCGCCTTAATTGGATTGTTTAAAGATTGCCACCTTATGGAAACCACTCCCATTAATTAATGCTCACAATTACCATCATCACCATTCTCTCTCTCTCTGAATATATTCCCTCACTTCTTTATCTCTCCTACATTAAGGGAATCAAATCTTTATCTCTCCTACATTAAAGGAATGTATAAGCCTCCCTCCCCCTCCCCCACATGCACGCCATCATTCTCCCTCTTTGTCTCAATGTATTATCTCTCTACCCTCTATGTATATTAATTTTTTATATTAAAAAAAATTATTGTTTTTAATGATTTTGATTATGATTATTGTTGTTAGATGTAACTATTATAATATTAAAAATTGCAACTATTTCAATATCATTAACGATATTATTATTGTAATTATAAAGCTATAATGAATATTATTTATTTATATCAGTGTAGAATATTAATTAAATTTATTTATATCAGTGTATAATATTAATTAAAAATACAAAGAAAGAAAACAAAATAATAAGTAATGTAAATGCAAATTATATAGGTGAATAATATAATTGAAATTTATCATCATCATCATTGTCTAGCCTTATCCCAACTATTTGGTCCGCTACATGAATCCTATTCCGCCATTCCGTTCTATCAAGGCCATACTATCAATCAGATCGTAGGTCACTTATCTCTTCCACTACTTCCGTCTAAATCATATAGTTAAAATTATATTTAGAAACATAATTACTTCAAAATTCAAGTTATAAACAGAATTATAAACTTTTTTTGAAGCTTTATGTGATATGTTTTTGTGTTTTGATTTTTTATTCTGCAAAATACTTGATACTTATAAGTGAATTATATATTTACTAAAAATTAATAATTAAAATATGAAAAAATGATTATTATCTAATAGAAGTCCATACGTGAAGATGGATCAATAAAAATCTCTTTCTATAGACTCTCTATGATTGAATATGCCTTTTGATAATTTTATTTTAATATTAGAATTTTATTTTAATAAGTAATATTTAATACACGTGCAATGTAAGTGCATATTACTAGTAGAGCTTAAGAGGCAAATAAGAAGTTGCAAATGTCTTCACCCTTGGCCTCATAAACTCCCTCTTCTCAATGAATTTCCTCATCATGACCAGTATTTGAGTGTGGTTGTACATGGAAGCAATAAGGGTTTTCGTTTCTTTGTTGTTGAAGTAAATAATTTTCAGCTTACTAATGCCTCAAGTACGAGCTTGATACAATGCGTCTTGTATGGAATCCAAAGACGATGTTGCCTCCTCCCTCAATGGTGTGGCAACCAACATTCTAGCTACACATATTTGTAACTACCCAAATGATATATTGTTCATCCACCTGCTTTATACACTTGTCTGCTATGTCTAAAGTGAACTCTGTATTGTGTGTTTTCTCAGATACATCAACGGAAAAGTTTAACAAATCAAAACATAAATTTGAATGCATACAATATGCAACAAATTATACTTTAATCTTGAATGAAGTAAACAAACTACAAACCCACTATTACATAAAGTTACAAAACCAATTCTGAATCTCCAAAAAGGTCATAATGCAACTCAAACCCATACTAGGAAAAATTTACCAAAAGTTCCATAATCAAAATTCAATAGTAAAAGAAATCATAAAATCAAAATCCAAGTATTGTCATAATCACTCAACCAAAATAAAATCATGAGAAAATCCATCCGGAATCCCAAACCTATACTAGAACAAATTTACAAAACCAAAATTTCCAAAAATTGAATTTGAAGGTACAAAAAAGATCACAAAAGTCAAAACTTATTGGAAAAAGTGTCTAAACCAAAACCGAGTGTTGAAAAAAGTGATCAAGAAACCCAAACTAATACTTAAATTTTACAATATCCAAAAGGTGCAAAATAAAAAATCGAAACTATAAAAAAATACAAAAAGCTAAATTGAATATTAAAAAAATAAAATAACTAAAAATGATAAACACATCCAAACTCAAAACCCAACTCCAATACCAATTTGTAGAAAAAGTAAAAGAAAACCAAATCTTGTAAAATATTAATAAACACAAGCCAAAAATAGAAATAAACTAACCCCTCAAAATCTAATCAAAGTTGGCTCGAATTGGGCGACCTTTACCTGCAAAAGCAGCCCCTTTAACCTGTCTTTGATCTCACAATCTCTTATGAAATAATTTGAACCTTTGAAAATCACTTTTTAATCTTGGTTTTTAAATGCGTTTCTCTATCTAAAAACTAAATCAAGGATTTGGGAGGTTAGAAACCTCCCCAAAATGACCATGTTTGGCCCTGCACGAGGGCCTATTTTGGTAGGGGTTGGGGGGTGACTGCCTGCCGGCAAGGCAGGTACCTCAAGTAACCCCATCCTCGGCTCCTATGCTTGCCTAGGCACCTGGGGCCTGCCTCAAGCCTCTAAGGCGGGTGAACTTTTAACCTTGGTAGTTAATACAACTTATGAACCTTGCTCCGAAGAATCAAGATAGTTACGTGACTATAAAGTTTATATACAAACTTATTGTTCTGCTGGAGTCCTTGTGATCAAGGACATATCTTATTGCAAGAATCTCTTGAACAAACTGTGTTCTTATTGCCTCCATGGACTTGAGGCTCTCAACAAGGTGAACCTTGAGGATCCAATTGACAATGACAATCATGTCTTACCTTTGTTTAACTGTGATATTCTCAAATGTTAATAACTTGTAATAAGAAATTTTTTTACAAACCAATGAAAAAGTTGACTTCATTTTTCAATGAAGCCTAGTTTTATTTGAAGGGGTTAAGTATTTGTTTAAAATTATATGAAACAGAAATTTATATAAAATCATAACTATGATTAAAGAACCATTGTGCAAGTAATGTATTTCAATTGCCTAAAACATAAAAGTAGTGTATTGCATGGTCAAAACTGTGCTCTATATCACATGCCTAGGGTTCCTTCCCTTCGAAGAACTTTCTAGTTTTCTACCCTTTTCCTATTTAATTTTTCAATAGAACTTGTCTCTTCTCCTATATTCTTAGTTGTTAGATGGCAAGGCCATAGAATTATTAATGATGGAGTCATCGACAGGTTTCTAGTGCTTTGTCTCAGAGTGTGGACTTTATATTCATGCGAGTGTCTCCTTTCAATGTTTCACAGTTCCATCTTCTTGGGTAAAATAATCTTTTGTTTATAATTATTCTTATACTTGCAAATTTGCCTTGTTTTTCATCATCATCCTCTTGCACCATACCTTGATCATTTTTCAGTTAAAATGTTCCAAAGCTACAATTATCATGTAGTCTTATTTAATTTTTCATCTGAAAATGACTTGTAGTGAGTGTCTTTCCCTGCCTTCAAGTATATAACCTTCACAGGTGCCACTATTTATGGGATCGACCGTATGAATTTGAGCAAGAGAGATTCTTGAGACCCAAGAAAAGTGAAGTCGAAGGGTGGGCAAGGTTTGATCCAAAGCGAAGCCTTGGAGCCTTATACCCAAATGAGGTTAGTTCCCAACTAAAAACCCAACGTTACAGCTGAGATTATGAAGTTCACAAATACCACTGCTTTCCTTGTATTAGAACAGTGATATCTCCGTGTTTTGCATGATGCCACAGATCATCTCAGATTTCGCTTTCCTCCCATTTGGTGGTGGACCACGCAAGTGCCTGGGAGACCAATTTGCCCTCATGGAGTCCACGATTGCACTAGCATTGCTGTTGCACAGGTTTGATGCAGAGCTGAGGTATCCCCCAGAATATATGGAGGCAGTCACTGAGGCCACCATCCATACAAAAGATGGCCTATGGTGCAAGTTAAGGAAAAGGAGGCCTAATGCCGTGAACCGGTAGCTTCTGCTTTTATGTCTATATTATGTAATTCTTTTATGCCATTTCTTTTCGTGTTTTCAAATGGTAAATGGAATGAGAATGTCTGTCTCTCTTGTTTCATTGTCTGTAAGTGATGATGGCTATGTACCTGTATTTAACTTTAGATTCTTAATTGACCTCCTCAATCGTAATGTCTTTATGACGAAAGCACTCGAAGCTTCTAGATCCTTAATTTCTTTCAATCAATGTTCAATAGTTTATCAATTCGGATCAGGAGTCGCTGGTTAGTATGCCAATTCTCGGTTCGTATTGGTGGTTCTTTAATTTCATGTTTAACAGTAGAAAGCTACAATGACTAGGTGGTATTCTTGTTTTTTTGACTGCATGTTGGAGGATCCAACCTATGGGGTAAAACTTTCATTCTTTTAAGATGTTAGACATTAGAAAAGATATGTGCAAAGTCTAAACAAATGTAAAAAAATAAATAAAACAAACAGTTTATTTTATACCACGTGCTTTTTTCCCCATACGGCCGAGGTGTGAAAGTCAAAGGGTGCAGCTTTAATTTATTCTAAATGTTAAATATTAAACTTTTAAGTGTTAAAAAACTGATTACATTGTTGACTTTGAGTTCAAAACCTTGATGTTGTGGCTCCCCTCTCTTGCTGATCCTCTCCCCTTTTCGACAGTGGATCAAAAATAATTAAGATAGAGTTAGCTTAGATTCTCTTCTCTCTTGAAGAAGGTGAAGACTCCACTCGATAGTCTTATTAGATGGAAGACTTGATTCAAATGTGGCTAAGGGAATGAATGGTCCTGAAATGAAAGAATTCTCAAGGAAGGGTTTAGTCAATGTGAGAAGACCTAATGTTAACATTCAAGGAAAGACAACTGCCTAGTCTCTATTCATAGTATTTATCACTGACTTGTCTGGATCCTAGTGGTGTTGATGAAGCCTACACGTGTAGATTGATGACAAAGCAAGGAGAGGAGTTTACTACACATTGGTCGGCCTTGGTTTGTCAATTTGCGAAAACCCTTTATTAAAACCTCAAATTCTTCCCTTTTTTATGTTTCTAAAACAAAAAAGAAAATGTGTGCCGCGCCCCTCTAGAGTGCGTGCATATGTATGCATGAGGGTGACCCGATGGCCATTAAGATAAGGTTTGGGTAGTGCGGTGTGTGTGGTTCGAACCAAGAAAAGAAAGATTTGAGGTAAGGCTTACCTGGTTATAGAGGGGGCGGATGCAACCAGATGACCGTGCCCTCTTAGATCCCAGTGCCTTAGAGTGCACGCGAAAAGTCGCCTTGTCACACGACCTCGCCCTCTGACCCGTATCGTACCAGTCGGAGGGGGACATAGGGCGGGATCGTGACCAAAGGTAGCGAACGTCACTCAGGTGGGAGTGGCTCAATGCGTTTAGAAATACGGAATCAAAGCAAACCACGATAGAAAATAAAAACTCATTCATCAAGCCACATAAAATTGCACAAATTAAAACATTAAGTACATATAAAATCTCCAAAGGTTCTTTACAATTATGTCCAAGACACTACCGGCCGGACATAAACAAGACAGTATACATTAAAACAACATTGTGGCCCAGCCACGTGACACGTACTATCAAAAAGTTCCTTGATCAGTCTCGAGCTTCAGCCGCCTGCCACCACTGTCCAATTGCCCCCTCAAGGATGGTCGGTTAACACTCTACACAAATGGGTAAATGAAAAGAATGCGCTAAACGCCTAGTAAGTAGATAAGTGCCCTTGCATTGCCACCTACATGCATATATATATAATAACATGGTCTACGGTTCAACATAAATCATACCGGCATTACAGAGTAGGATCATGCATCAGATTATATATATTTGTCGTATATAAAGAGAGTAACATGCAGATATCAGAGTATCCATTGTTCTCGAGATGGCGGATACATCTATGCTTATTACAGTCAAAGTCAGATGTTCACATGGAAAGCCTAAGTCAGACAGACAGAACATATCTATTTACTCTCGAAGTAGAAGCCACATCAATCAGGCTAAGCCAATCCTGTATTTGGAACTTCTACCCTCATTCAGGAGGGAGGACAATGATAAATGGAGGTCCCATTTTGTAATGTCCTCACTCACGCACATAATCCCTAACGCGCTTTGAGGTTTTCGATAGGCTGAGGCATTGCAAGACAAGGTCATCTATTTACGCCTTCAGACGAGAGTGCGTTACACTACCATTGGAGGGCCTAATGCATAGTGCCTATAATAATTTAGGGGGCGCGACCCACCCTGTTATTCACAGTCACTCCTCGACTCCACCCTTATTATAGGAGTCAAAGTACAATATACCTGACTACCAATGGGGGACCCATTGCGTAGTGATCATATCACAAATATCAGTTTTCAGTATGGCAGAATCACAAATCCAACTATGAATGGAGGACCCATTGTGTAGTGGTTAGGGCACACATAGCAGTCTCACATATAACAGAATCACAATATCTAGTACCAATGGAGGACCCATTACGAAGCGATCATGACACATATAACAAAATCACATATAACAGAATCACAGTATCCACTACCAATGGAGGACCCGTTGCGTAGCGGTCATGACACACATAACAGAATCACAATATCCATTACCAATGGAGGACCAATTGCGTAGCAGTCATGACACATATAACAGAATCACAGTATCCACTACCAATGGAGGACCCATTGCGTAGCGATCATGACACATATAACAGAATCACAGTATCCACTACAAATGGAGGACCCATTGTGTAGCAGTCATGGCACACATAACATAATCACATATAACAAAATCACAATATCTTATTTTTCTGCAATTTTAGATAGTGACTTCCTATCACATACAAGCCCATAAAGCTCGATCCATTTGGAACCCGGAAATGGTTTCGAAACCAAATGTTCACTAGATACGCGTATCTTTCAAATGGGAGTAGTTTGAAAGTGTTTGGACCCCGTTTGACCCTTCAAAAGCTCATTAGAAAGGAGGCATTCCATTTGTAACCTGCTGTGCAGTTCGGACAGTGACATGTCCCACTTAGCACAGTTATAACATTCAATCCATAAGGCATTTTGAAGTGTTTTCAAAATCAAAATTCGAACAAAACATGTATTTTTCAAACAAGGGTAGTTTGAGAACATTTGGACTCCATTTGGGCATTCAAAAGTTCGTGACAACCAAAGTAATGGTTCTGGATTTTTATGATATCTATCCACAATGACATATCTTCGTAAATAATTGTATAACTCTCAATTTAGGAGGAATTTCGAAATATGTTCAACATGTGATTTCAAGCATACTCATAGATCTTTCAAATGGAATTGATTTAGAAGAAAACAGATTCTTTTTGGTCAGTCAAATTCGTGACAACAGAGACATCAGTTCTAAAATTTTACTAAAATTTCACATTTTGAAGGATAACTCTTCATGCATAAATAATTTGAGCAAGATTCAAACATGAATATTTTAGTAGACACATATATCTTTCCAATGGCAATGATTTAAGGTCATTTGGACCTCATTTGATAAGTCAAAAGTAGATTACAAAAACATAGAACCTTATAAGAAATTACAGTACAGTTGTAGCATTATCCAAAATGACAACCAATTAATCGCAAATTTATGCTACATCTTAACATAAGGCCTTTTTTTTGACCATTAGATACATATAAGAACTTAATCATAGGTTTTCCATAGAAAGCAAGGAATAGTTGATACTCATTTTGGGCATGCAAAGGCAAACTAAAGTGCTGGAAATCATGGTATAACAGTGTACGCAGATATCCACTATTCATGCATCTACTCATGCTCATTCTTATACTTAATTCATGCTAAATCCATGCTTAAGGACCTACAAGATAGTTGACCCACTTACCTTGTCTGTGCAATGGTGTTCCCATATTTCGTCCCACAACTCACTCCTCAAGCTCCTCAATTTGGGCTCCAACAAAGGTTAAAAAAGGGGGTTGCAAATGCTAAGTGCTTGTCTTGTAAGAGTGAGAACACGACGTGAGGGAAAGAGAGAGAGGCTTATGTACTTCAAAAGTGTGAGGTGGCAGCTTGGGGTTTCCATGTAGCTGCAGTTTGAAAGGTGGCTGCTGTGGCAGTATGCAGTAGGCAAGTGGCATCCATGAGTCACGCACAAGCTCGACAGTGTAGCGCACTTTCTCTTTTTCTTCTCTCTTCACCGTCGTGCGCACTTTCTCTTCTTCTTATCTCTTCACCGCTGTGCGCACTCTCTCACCACTGTGCGCACTTTCTCTTCTCCTTCTCTCTTCACCACCGTGTGTACTCTCTCATCGTCGTGCGCACTCTCTCACTACCGTGCGCACTCTCTCACTATCGTGCGCACTTTCTCTTCTTCTTCTCTCTTCACCATCGTGCGTACTCTCTCACTGTCGTGCATACTTTCTCTTCTTCTTCTCTCTTCACCGTCGTGCGCACTCTCTCATCGTTGTGCGCACTCTCTTTCTTCTCTCTTCACTGCCGTGCGCACTCTCTCACTGCCATGCGTACTCTCTCACTGCCGTGCACACTTTCTCTTCTTCTCTCTTCACTGCCGTGCTCACTCTCTCACCGTCGTGCACTCTTTCTCTTCTTCTTCTCTCTTCACTGTCGTGTGCACTCTCTCACCGCCATGCACACTTTCTCTTCTTCTCTCTTCACTGCCGTGCGCACTCTCTCACCGCTGTGCGCACTCTCTTCACTGCCGTGCGCACTCTCTCACTACTGTGCCCACTTTTTCTTCTTCTCTCTTCACCGTCGTGCGCACTTCCTCTTCTTCTCTCTTCACTGTTGTGCACACTCTCTCACCGTCATGCACGCTTTCTCTTCTTCTTCTCTCTTCACCGCTGTGCACACTCTCTCACTGCCTTACGTACTTTCTCTTCTTCTTCTCTCTTCACCGTCGTACGTACTTTCTCTTGCCGGGAAAGTTTGGGTTGTTTCATCATCCCCCTCTTAAATAGGATTTTGTCCTCAAAATCGTGTCTTAGTTAGTCAAACAACCCGGGGTACTTATCCCGAATTTCATCTTCTCGATCGCATGTCGATTCTTAATTTGAGTGATATTGCCATAACACACGGACTTGAGGAATTTCTTTATTACGTAACACTTGCATTCTCCTGTCCATTATTTCAATCGGTCGTTCAATATAAGGCAAGTCTTATCTGATCAGAATTGGTTCATACTCAGAACATGGGACGGGTCCGGCTGATATTTCCTTAACAGTGATACATGGAACATGTCATGAATATTCGCCAACTCAGGTGGTAGGGCAAGTCGCTAAGCCATATTCCCAACTCTTTCTTGAATTTCAAAAGGTCAAATAAATCGTGGGGTCAATTTTCATTTCTTGCCGAATCGTATAATACCTTGACGATACTTTGAAGAAAATTTAATCACCCACCTCAAACTCAAGATCTCTCCTTCGATTATCAGCATAACTCTTATGCCGACTCTGAGTAGTCTTGTTTCTCTCCCGAATCAAGGAAATATTTTTTGAGGTTGCAACAGTTCGGCGGGTTTCTGATGTTCAGCTTTTACTTGCTGACACGTCAAGCACTTAGAGACAAACTGTGCCACTTCCTTTTGTGCCATTCGAATTTGTTGAAAGAGCTAGGGCTCCATCCTCATACAAGCAGTCATTCCTACCCCATCGCTAAGGGGTACTGTTGGGTGCCACTCTACTGCATCTTCTAATAGTTTTATCTCTCGAATCATCAGATGTGCCATTGATACCATGGGCTTTCGGCTCAAAGCATCTGCTACTACATTGGTCTTGCCCTGTTGGTAATTGATGGTACATTTATAATCATTCAGTAGGTCCATCCATCTTCTTTACCTCATGTTTAACTCTTTATGAGAAAATAGATACTTGAGGCTCTTATGATATGTAAATATCTTAAGTTGAGCCCCATAGAGGTAATGTCTCCAGATTTTCAAGGCAAACACTACAGTCTCGAGTTCCAACTCATGAGTTGGGTAATTTTTCTCGTACGACTTTAACTGTTTGGAGGCATACGTTATGACTTTCCCTCGTTGCATCAGCACACATCCAAGCCCTTTATGAGAGGCGTCAGTATAAACCACAAAATCCTTGTTCCCTTCGGGTAAGGCTAGTATCGGGGCCGTGGTCAGTCTCTTTTTTAGTTCTTGAAAACTTATTTCACAATCATCTGTCCATACAAACTTCACTTCTTTTTGGGTTACGCGAGTCAAGGGGAGTGCTATATTTGAGAACCCTTCTACGAAGCGCTATAATATCCTACCAGTCCCAAAAACTGCGAACCTTAGTCACATTTGTCGGTCTTCCCCATTGAAGTACAACTTCAATTTTACAAGGGTCAACTGCGACCCCATCCTTAGATACAACGTGCCTAAAGAAGGCCACGCTTGGAAGCCAAAATTCACTCTCCACAATTTAACGTACAACTTCTCCGTCTTTAGAGTTTGGAGGACCATTCTTAAGTGTTGCCCATACTCTTCCAGGTTCCTTGAATATACCAGAATATCATCTACAAAGATCACCACAAAATCATCCAAAACGGTCTAAAAACTCTATTCATCAAATCCATAAAGACAACCAGAGCATTGGTCAACCCGAACAGCATTACCAATAATTCATAGTGTCCATATCGAGTCCTGAATATAGTTTTAGGGACATCTTCTTCCTTGACCCGCAGTTGATGATAGCCTAATTGAAGGTCAATCTTAGAAAACACTTGGGCTTCTTGAAGTTGGTAAAAAAGATCATCAATTTTAGGCAAGGGGTATTTATTCTTTACAGTGACCTAGTTCAACTGTCTAGTCTATACAAAGCCTTAAAGACCCATCTTTCTTTTTCAAAAATAGGACTGGTGCACCCCAAGGTGACACACTGGGTCGAATGAACCCCTTTTCCAACAACTATTGCAATTGTTCTTTTAGTTCCTTTAATTTGGCTGGGGCCATCCTATAAGGGGCTTTAGAGATGGGAACGGTGTCTGGAACAACATTTATCTCAAATTCTACCTCCCTGATTAGAGGCAAAGAGGTCAACTCCTCAAGAAAAACTTCGAGATATTCCCTCACCACTAGTATCTCTTCTAACTTGGACTGGACATCTCGATTCTCTACTATATAGGCCAAATACCCAACACATATTTTGGCCAACAGGCGAGAAGCCCGAAGGGCCGAAATAAGGTGTAGAGGGGAGCTATCCTTAATGCCCACAAATTTCAACTCAGACTGATTTGGGCATCTAAATGTTACAATTTTATCATAGCCATATACTGTTGCATAATGTGTGGACAACCAGTCCATGCTCAAAATATCATCAAAATCTTGAATGTCTAACATTAGCAAGTCTATAGGTAAGACACATCATTCAAGCAAGACTCCACAGTGTTTATAAACAATATCAATTCCTAAAGATTCTCCCATAGGTGTACGTACTACCAAAGTCAGTCAAGAAGTGCATGTCTAGCATTCATGTGGCATGCAAAGTGAGATGATCCAGGGTCAATCAGAATTTTAGCTTCCATGCCACAAATAAAGAGCGTACCTCGGATTACAGAGGCAGATGACTTGGCTTCTCGTTCTATGAGAGAAAATACCCGACTTTGAGTCTTAGGTTGGTTTTCTGGCCCTTTTATTGGATAGTCTTTGATCAGGTGCCTAGACTTACCACATCTAAAACATGCTCCACACTCAGCTGCAGAGTGATTGTCCTTCCCATAATATGGGCACGTTAGTCGCTGGTTCTCCCTTATGTTGCCCAGAAAGGTCTTCTGAATGTTCTTGTTCATTTGGTTATCTCTTCCCTTGAAACTTCTCCTTGGAGGTGGTCGAGTCTTCCACCTAAGTTTCCCCAACTAGGCTGGCCCCATTCTTCCCTTCTTTCTTAACCAGGACTCTTCTCTGTCCCTCTCAATTTTCATGGCAAGATCTACCAAAGGGGACAAGGTTTTGAGGTTTACCGATATCACCCTTCCCCTTATATCGGATCTGAGGCCTCTCTCAAACATGTTCGCTTTCCATGCCTCAGTATTAAGGATATGTGGTGCATATCTTGAAAGCTAAGTAAACTTGGCTACATGCCGCTCCATTGATAGATTCCTCTATTGCAGCTCAATAAATTCTACTTCTTTTCTTTCTTGTACAGAGTCAGGAATGTATTTCTCATTGAAGGCTTCTAGAAAATTTCCCCAGCTTACTTTTGTCCTTGACTCTTCCCATGATAGCTTTATTGAGCCCCACCAGCTCATCATCTCCTTCTAGCATGAAGGTCCCCAATCTGACCTTCTGTTCATCCGTACAATGTAGTACATCAAATATCTTTTCTACTTGTCTTCTCCATCGTTCATCCGTATAATGCAGTACCTCAAACTACTAATTCAACCAAAGGGCGATGAGTGTGGGATCGCGACCAGAGGTCGCGAATGTCACTCAGGTGCAAGTGGCTCAACATGTGTAGAAATGCAGAATCAAAGCAAACCATGAAAGAAAATAAAAACTCATTCATCAAGCCACATAAAACTGCACAAACTAAA
The DNA here is from genome assembly GCF_000471905.2 of Amborella trichopoda. Next base: position 1,319,292 of record NW_006497023.1, read on the forward strand.
ACCATTAAGTACATATAAAATCTCCAAAGGTTCTTTACAATTCTATCCCAGGCACTACCGGCATGACATAAACAAGACAGTATACATCAAAACAGCATTGTGGCCCAACCACTCGACACCTACTATCAAAACGTTCCTTGATCAGTAGCCGCTTGCCACCACTGTCCAGTTGCCTCCTCAAGGATGGTCGGTTAACACTCTACACAGATGGGAAAATAAAAAGAATGAGCTAAAAGCCCAGTAAGTAGACTAGTGCCCTTGCATTCCCACCTACATGCATGTACATAATAACATGGTCTATGGTTCAACATAAATCATACCGGCATCACATAGTAGGATCGTGCATCAGAATATATATATTTATCGTATATAAAGAGAGTAACATTCAGATATCAGAGTATCCATTGTTCTCGAGATGGTAGATACATTTATACTTATTACAGTCAAAGTCAGATGTTCACATGGAAAGTCTAAGTCACACAGGCAAAACATTTCTATTTATTTCCGAAGTAGAAGCCACATCGATCAGGCTAAGCCAATCTTGTACTTGGAATTTCTACCCTCATTCAGGAGGGAGGACAATGACAAATGGAGGTCCCATTTCGTAATGTCCTCACTCACGCACACAATCCCCAACGTGCTTTGGGGTTTTCGATAGGTTGAGGCCTTGCAAGACATGACCATCTCCTTACGCCTTCAGGCGAGAGGGCGTTACACTACCATTGGAGGGCCCAATGCATAGTGCCCATAACAATTTAGGGGGCTCGACCCACCATGTTATTCATAGTCACTCCTAGACTCAACTCCTATCATAGGAGTCGTTGTATAGTATACCCAGCTACCAATGAGGGATCCATTACATAGTGATCATTTCACCGGTATCAGTTTTCAGTATAACAGAATCACAAATCCAACTACCAATGGAGGACCCATTGCGTAGAGGTCAGGGCACACATAACTATCTCACATATAATAGAATCATAGTATCCACCAATGGAGGACCCATTGCGTAGTGGTCATGTCACATATAACAGAATCACAGTATCCACTACCAATGGATGACCCATTGCATAGTGGACATGACACATATAACAGAATCAGAGTATTCACTACCAATGAAGGACCAATTGCATAGCGGTCATGACACATATAATAGAATCACATATAATAGAATCATAGTATCCACTACCAATGGAGGACCCATTGCGTAGCGGTCATGTCACATATAATAGAATCACAGTATCCTTTTTTTTCTACAATTTCAAACAGTGATGTTCTATCGTAAATAAGGCCATAATGATCGATCCATTTGGAATTCAGAAATGGTTCCAAAACCAATTTTTTACTAGACATGCGTATCTTTCAAATGGGGTGGCTTGAAAGAATTTGGATACCGTTTGGCCTTAAAAATCTCATTGGAAATGAGGCATCCCATATCAAACCTGCTGTGCAGTTGGGATAGTGACATGTCCTACTTAGTATAGTTATAGCTTTCAATCTATAAGGAATTTTGAAGTATTTCCAAAACCAAAATTCGAGTAAAAATATTTATATTTTAAACAAGGGCAGTTTGAGAACATTTTCACTCCATTTGGGCATCCAAAAGTTCGTGACAACTAAAGTAATGGTTCTGGATTTTTATGATATCTATTCATGGTGACATATCTTTGTAAATAATTGTATAACTCTCAATTTAGGAGGAATTTTGAAATGTGTTCAACATGTGATTTTAAGCATACTCATATATCTTTCAAATGACAGTGATTTAGAAGAAAATGGACTCTATTTGGTCAGTCAAAATTCGTGACAACAGAGACATCAATTTTGAAATTTTACTAAATCTGTCAACAATAACCTTTTTTCACATTTTGAAGCATAACTCTTCACGCATACAGGATTTGAGCAAGATTTAAACATGAATATTTTAGTAGATACATATATCTTTCCAATGACAGTGATTTAATGTCATTTGGACCTCATTCGATAGGTCAAAAGTAGATTACAGAAACTTAGAACCTTCTTGGAAATTACTGTGCAGTTGTAGCATTATCCAAAATGAAAACCAATTAATCCCAAATTTATGCTACATCTTAACATAAAACCTTTTTTTTGATCATTAGATACATATAAGCACTTAATCACACGTTTTCCATAGAAAGCAAGGAAGATTTGATACTCATCTTGGGCATCCAAAGGCAAGCTAAAGTGCTGGAAATCATGGTATAATAGTGTACACGTACATCCACTCTTCATGCATCTACTCATGCTCATTCTTATACTTAATCCATTCTAAATCCACGCTTAAGGACCTACAAGAAAGTTGACCCACTGACCTTGTGTGTGCAATGGTGTTATCAGATTTCCTCCCACAACTCACTCCTCAAGCTCCTCAATTTGGGCTCCAACAAAGGTTAGAAAAGGGGGTTGCAAATGCTATGTGCTTGGCTTGTAAGAGTGAGAACATGACGTGAGGGAAAGAGAGAGAGGCTTATGTACTCCAGAAGTGTGAGGTGGTAGCTTGGGGTTGCCATGTGACAGTTCAGTGACATGCAGTTTGGCAGGTGGCAGCTGTGGCAGCATGCAGTAGGTAAGTGGCATCCATGAGTCATTCATTAGCTCGGCAGTGTAACACACTTCTCTTCTTCTTCTCTCTTCACCGCCTTGAGCACTCTCACCACCGTGCTCACTTTCTCTTCTTCTTCTTTCTTCATCGTCTTGCGCACTCTCTCACCACCATGCGCACTTTCTCTTCTTCTTCTCTCTTCACCATCATGCGCACTCGCTCACCGCCATGCACACTCTCACCTCCGTGCGCACTCTCTCTTCTTCTTCTCTCTTCACCGTCGTATGCACTCTCTCACCACCGTGCACACTTTCTCTTCTTCTTCTCTCTTCACCGCTTTACGCACTCTCTCACCGCCATGTGAACTTTCTCTTCTTCTCTCTTCACCGTTGTGCCCACTCTCTTACCACTATGCACACTTTCTTTTTTTCTTCTCTTTTCACTGCCATGCACACTCTCTCTCCCCCGTGCACACTTTTTGTTCTTCTTCTCTCTTTACCACCGTGGGCACTCTCTGACCGTCATGCACACTTTCTCTTCTTCTTCTCTCTTCGCCACCACACACACTCTCTCACCGCCGTGCGTACTTTCTCTTGTTGGGAAAGTTTGGGTCGTTACACCCCCGGTCTTTGGGCTGGGTTTGAAGCCAACTCCTTCACTTTCTTGCTTGATTGCACATGATCAAATGGTTCGGGTTGAAGACCCTCGGTTCGTCTCTTTGGCTTTAAAAAAGCTGTGCTTGTATGAGAAATTTGTTGGGATAAGGATGAGTCGAGGTTGGGTGGGTTAAAAGCTTGTGAGGCTAGGCTTGATGGGTCGAGGTTGAGGGAAAACCCCTCAATAAAATCCGTGAGCCTTCCGGCATCACCTCCTCTAGGAGGCAATACTGAAGACAGGACAAAGATATTAGGCACTAGGCCTAAGTACCCCAGAGACTTGTTAAGGGTGCTTGCTAGGTCTTACCCTGTCGCGTGACCCAAGCGCAAGCCTCCTTAAAGAGTGAGGGCTAGATGGATTCAAGCTTGATAGATTGGGCTGGATGAGTTAAGGTCGTCGGAAAACCCCTCATTAAATTTTGCAAGCTTTCTAGTGTCACTTTCCCTAGGAAGCAAAACCTGAGTCGGGATAAAGGTATTAGGCACTACGTCTAAGTACCCCGGAGACTTGTTAAGGGTGCCTATTGGGTCTTACCCTGTCGCGTGACCCATGCCTGTCTCCTTAAAGAGTGGGGGCTAGGTAGAAGAATGGGCTAGGAAAGAAGTGAAATCAGAGAAGGGTGGAGAAGAGAGAGTAAGAGAGAAAAAAGAGAAGAAAGAGAGAGGGAGAGGAGAGAAAATAGGACTAAGAGAGAGAGAGGGAGAAGAAAGAAAAAGAGAGGGATAAGAGAAAAAGAGGGGGTAAGAGAGAAAGAGAAAGAGAGAGAAGAGAGAAAGAAAGAGTGAGAAGAGGGAGAGAATAAGGGGGGGAGACCTGTGACTATGCCATCTGTGAGAGAAGAGAGAGAGATAGAGAGAGAAAAGGAAGGAAGAGAGAGTGGGAGACTGTTGGTTAGGTCGTCGGTGTGAGGGGGAAGAGAGGGGGGGAGAGAGGGAGAAAGATATAGAGAAGCGAGACCGGCAACTAAGCCGTTGGTGCGAAGAGAGAGAGAAGAAAGAGAGAGAGAGAAGAAGAGAGAGAGAGAGGAGAAACACCTAGATGGGAGAGATTAGTGGCGTGGGAGACCGACACTTAGGTTGAAGAGACCGACGGGTTGGGAGATCGACACCTTGAGAGGAGTATAGGTTGGTGTGGTGTAGGGGTTAGGTGATAGGGAGTACGAAGTAGGAAGTATGAGTATAAGGAGTAGAGAGTAGGGAGTATGGATTAGGGAGTAGGGGGTATGGATTAGGGAGTAGGGAGTATAGAGTAGTCTTCTAAAGGACGAATCGGGCTGACTAGTCGGTCCTGGCCCTATTCGATTAGTTGGACCAATTCTGACTAAATCAGTCGATTAGTGCCCCGATTGTTATTGAAAAATATAATTTGGGTAAAAAGATCCCAAAAAAATCCCAAAAACTGATTGTAAAAAATTGAAAAACATGTTTAAAAGTTACATGTATTGTTTTTTATATTGTCACATAAAATAAGCAAAGAAAAAAAATGTTATAGGAACAATTGGGCTTCAGAGAAAGTTTTTATGCACTTGAAGCAATACCTTTTTAGTGAACTAGTAATTGAAGGAGATTACATAATATTACACAAGTTTGATACCTACTGCTGAACTATCCAAGAAAACTGAAAATGGGTTGACCTATTTATTCCGCAAAAAAAACGGTAGGACAACTTTGAAGCAATGGTCGCACTTTGGTCGCATACTAGTAGAAATTGAATCCTGAATGAAGATACCAACAATTGAATTGATAAAATAAATTTAACAGAATGATTGACACAACGATTTTTATGCAAGACCATCAGTTTTTGATATAAGAATATTATCACCATCCTTAGCTGTTTGACGAGAAATCATTAGGTTAAGGGCATGCCACTATGTTAAAGAGACATTTTCGTTCACTTTGAGGGCAGTTAAAGGTACGCCTCCTAGTCTCCTAATTTTGCATCGAATGACTAGGGGTGATTTTGACCATACTGTACAAAAAGTATAAGATTTTATTGTATACTTAAATGAGGAAAACATTTATAAAAGGTTGAGGTTCTAAACAATTAAATTATTGCACACCTAAAAATTCACTAGAAAATGTTGTTTCGATGCCAAAAAATCCTTAAATCAATCATCTTGACCTCAAGATATATAAACATGAGAAAAAATGGATTTCTTTGTTATGCTTCATTTTTGACCTGCTTATATTCTCGAGGTGAATAAAGGGAGAGTCAATAGTAACCTGGTTCTGTCGGTACCAAAGACACCGCCAGACCATGGAAGTACTGCAAAGAAAAGCCTTAATCTGAGCAACTTCTAAAGAAGTATTGGAACAACTTCAAAATGCATGAAAATAGTAGTGGACCCTACAACTACAGCCCTATTTTTTGGGTCTCAAAATAGTACCAAACCACCGCCATTAGATCCAAAACGTCGAAAACTCCCAAGTACCAAATTTTGGCTCAATCGGATCCTCAGGGAGTATTATGGGCCTAACTTATCATAAAAGAGTGGGTTTTACACTATTATGTCGCAGTCTCAGCGGACTAGTTTCAATTTACAGAAATTGTGTCTTCTCATTTTTGGGAAGATTTTCAAATGATCATATCTTACTCTTTTTTATTTTAATTAAGCTCAAATTTGGACACGAGCTAGATCTTGTTGACCCGATCGTTTTGATTTAAGGCACGCATCTTGGCGTGACCTAAAGTGAGAGAATATCTAGAGAGAAGATGTGCTCTGAAACATGAAAATGCATAATTTATACAAGAAAACATTCAAATCTTTGGAAGGCCATAGCTCAAGATCCTGATGCCAGATCATCGTAAATACGGGTCTATTGCCACCGTGTGTCAAAGAGCTATAGTTTGGGACAAGTTTTATCTATGATCGGAAGTCAGATGATATAAATTTCAAGGTTGAAGAAAGGTATACTTTTTCGATCGAATTGCAAAGTTTATAAACTGGGTCGAATTTTAGGTTATTCCTAAAAATCCATTTCAAGACAATCAAAGGGTATCAAAACGTTCACTAAAGTACAAGCATTGATTCTATGACAATTGATCACCTGAATTACCATCGTAGGTGTTCGAAAAAGCTCTCGAAGATAAGCTAAGGCAAGAGGCCCCTCATGGAGGGATGATTTTGCCATTTGCTGAAAATTACTGAAGGGTATTTTGGTCATTTGGTCCAAATACGTGATGAATATTTTAATTTAGTAATTTTATAATTTTCGAAAATTCTATGTACTTTTGAGCATTCCACCCCTGTTTAGTAGTTTCCCATGTCACTTGTATTGGGGTCTTTGACCTCTCTTTGAATTCGTGCTATTCATTTGCAGCTTTTGAGCATTTTAGTGTGAATTTTAGTTCATTCTCTTTACTTTGCTCACACGCTCAAGACCAAAAGGAGAGGAGAGAAACCTTTGTCAGAGAGAGAAATACCCTAGACCGTCATACACCACAACCCATTCCCTACTCCACCCTAGCTCATTTCGTACACCATACACCCCCCTAGGACCACCATACCCTACACCTCATCCCATACCCGTACACCACACCTTACACTTAAACCCTAACCTTCTCTCTCACGTGCATTCAAGGAGACTCATGGAGGTGTACCTAGGCACACACACACACCATAGGTCTACTCTCTCTCCTCGCTTTCCTTCTTTCTCCCCTTTCCTTCTCGCTCATTCTTCTCTCTCTTACATACACAAGCTCAGGGCGAGCCCATGCATTCCTGTCTTTATTTCTTCCTTCTCTTTCTTCCTCTCTCATTCTTTCTTGCTTGAGGGCACAGACCCGCGCTTAGGGCGGGCCTAGTTCCCTTCTTTGCTTCTATCATCTCTTCTGCCCTCGCTCTACGCGCACACTTCTATCTGCGCTCTACGTACACCCTTCTACCCACGCTCCACATGCACCCTTCTGCCCGTGCTCTGCGTACACTCTCATACCCGTGCTCTCTACGTGCATTCGTTCCCGCCCTCTACGCACACTCATTTCCTCGTCCTTTACGTACCCTCGTACCCACGCTCTTTGTGCAGACCGTACCCATGCTCTATGTGCACTCATACCCATGCTATACATGCACTCGTACTTGCACCCTCCACATGCCCTCGTACTCGCGCTCTCTACGTGCACTCATACTTGCACTCTACGCGCACTTGTACCTGTGCCCTCGTACCCGCTCTCTCTACAGTGCACCACCCTACATGCGCTCTTTGCAGTGAACTCGTACCCACTCTCTCTATAGCACCCTCGTACCAGCGTCCTCTGTGCACCCTCGTACCTGCACTTAGTTCAGTGCACCTCCACTTGCGCTCAACTCTGTGCATCTCCACATGCGCCTATGCCATCACTCACCCACGTCCCTCTCTCACACCTGTACATTTATTTTTTCTCATCTTCTTCTACATATTCTTACCCCTTTTACCCATTTTTGCACTTGCACCTAACCATCCATATTTGTCATTCTATCCCTTTATCTCATTTATTGCTTCTCTCATCGTTGAAAACGCTTAACCTGGGGACATTCTGAGATAATATTTTAGAGTCCTAATTATGTGATTGATGCTCTAACTACCTTGTCGTACAATGAATTGTGTTCGTAAGAGGCATTGTTGCTCTTGCACTCATTTACTCGAGTTGTAGTCGTCCTAAGTTAGTTTTTCTTAGAACTTTGACTCTCGAACTACTCTAACTACCCTGTCATATATGTTCAAGTTGTGAGATACTTTTTCTTCTCACCTTTTTCTAAACCATCTTAGAGTAGCTCATTCAGTAAGAGGTACGTTCAAGAGAAGTCTACACAAGGTTCATTGGTAGTTTATTGAAAGAAGAGTATAAGACGAGATATTGACGATCGAGAGGGAGCTGTGTCCAAACCGAGCTGTTAGATAGCCAGAGGGCTCTCGTGAATTGATCTAGGAGGGTACTTGCTTGGCCTTATCCCACGAACCTAACCACAATGAGGTAGGTGAAATTGTTCATCTTTTAACCATTATTTCAAAATCCTCTCACAAGTTGGACACACCTATCCGCAAAGGTAACACCATGAGGTGCGTGAGCGACCCTCTTGAGGCCAAGCGATTGCTCGAGAGGGGGTGTCATGACCCCGCCCCCGACCGCCGTACCGCAAGCGATGGACGTGATCGAGCGCGGGTTTGTGATTCTGATGTAGTGTCTATTAATTAGGTCGGGGTGAACTCAACGGCACTATTTCGATAATCAAAGCAAATCATGGAAAGATAAATACATCAATAATTCTAAATACAGGGCAAGTTATTAATTTGAAGCTCCATATATTAATCAAAAGGGCATTGCATAACTTTCTTCCAAAAATATTACAATCAAATCTAGGGCATCAGGGCCCAGAGTTACAGGTTCATGCAATAAACAAAATCTAGGACTGGACTTCCCAACCACATACAAGATTTAGATCCCGCCTCCAAGATGTCTAGCTTCAACTTCTTGCAAGAATCTCTGTTGCTCCAACTTTTGACCTGTTATTATCAGTCTACAAGGAGGAGAGAAAGAAAAGGGGTGAGCTAAACAACGCAGTAAGTAGGTCTAAGTGCTATGCATCAATAATAAGCCTACTCATGAATCATAAACAATTTACTTAACTATATAGAATTTCAATGCAGTGGTCATAAGAATCAATTGTCAAATCAGTGCATAATAGAGGCCCACTCCCTAGCTCACTTACTCCCATAATAGAGGCCCTATCCATCGAGCTAAGCCAATCCTATTGCTTAGGACCTCTACTATCTCCCAGGAGGGAGGGCAATGACAAGTGGGTGAATCCACTTCGTAATACCCTCATACTCACACACGTAACCCTGAACGCAAATTGGGGGTTCGATAGGCACTTACCTTGCAAGGCGTCAGTCACTAGTCTCATCTCAGTAAATCTCGGGGGGTGCGACCCTTCCATTTTAGTTTCCCCTAACTGTATCCTATCATTCAGCATGTTAGGGAATATAGCTGGCATCACTTTCTTCAGTATAGCTGCCTCCACCACCGATGGGTGCCCCAATGCTTAGTGGGTAGCATCAGTAGAACAGTATCAGTAAAACAATATACACTACCGATAGGTACCCGATCGCGTAGTGGTTATTATCACAGCATCTTATCATGCTCAAGCATTCAGTTCATTCATGTTAAATCGATGCTCTATGATAGACAATTGTGACAAGACAATTTCAATTTTCATCACGCAAGGCTTGGGTCTTACTCAAAAATATCCAGCAGTCATAGAATATTATAGCATTTAGCATAAAGCATCCATAACATGAGCTATTACATGGCGTTTACGCTTAAACATCATCAGTAGCATCGCGACACTTATCATGTGATATTTGTCATGAAATCATCACATTAATATTGCACTTATCAATCATCACATATCGCATGGTTGCATGGCACTGTCCTCACAATACGATAGTATTCACATGAAGATTTTCCACCTAACACTCACACTTATCACTTATCAAAGATAACACAGTGGACAATGATATGCCCCTGCATTTCAGGGCATAACTCTTAATCTGTGGGGAATTTCAACGAAACATGCAACTTTAAGCTTATTCATTGATCTTTCAAATTGTAGCAGCTTGAAAACATTTGGACATTGTTTGATAGGCAAAAAATGCGGCATAAAAAGAGTCACCGTTGCTGGAATTTACAGCGACTATGGGCAGTGACATGCCTCAACATTTTGGGGCATATCTTTAAATCCATGCAAAATTTTAGCATAGTGTAAAAAGAAAACTTAAAATAGACACGCATATCTTTCATTCGAGACTGATTTGGACACCGTTTGGTCACCGAAAAGCTCTAAGAAAAGACTCTCAGTTGCTGAAAAATCGCTTTTTATCCCACGTTTTAACATGCTATCCCAATGATACACACCATTTCACAAGCCAAAATAAAAGCCAGCACAAGCCTTAATCCTGTCAAACAAATTAAGCAAGTTTTACAAGGAAACTACTCTATAAATTTATCAAGTTGATTCCTCAATGCTCAATCACTCATTCACGCCCATTTTTAATCCGTTTATAGTCATACACCTCCTTCTATCGTTTTGCTCTACATATCAACTTAAATTTAAATCCTATGAACTGAAATGATGCACGACACTTACCCACTTACAGGTCCGTCACGATGTCTCCAAACTCCACTCACGGGTCTCCTCACGCTTCACGAGGTGGCCTCCTTCAAGTCTTCCACAGACAGGCTTCTCAAGGTAGCAGTCAACTCCCACTAAGTCTGCAAATGAGGGAGACGCCGTTGGCAAGGGGAGGATAGGGGCTTATGTACCCATGGTGGTTGAAAAACACTGTGGTTGCTGTTGTCATGCCCTGTGCTGTCAGATACGGCATGGCGTTGATAGGTACGGTGTGGCATTGGCTTGTACAGCGACCATACGGTTGACCAAAACACCCACGGCGCCACTTTCATTTCACGCACGATGTTGCTCATTTGTTGCTTTCACAAGCGGCAATGCTACAGATGGCACTACTCCAAGTTCATGCGCGGCGATGCTTCAGACAGTGCTACACTCGCGGCGATGCCTTTCACGCGCGATGTTGCTCTCTCTTTTCTTCTGTCACAGCCGACGTTAGGCCTCTTCCACAGACAACGATGCTCCTTACACACGACGATGCTCCTCTCTATCTTCAGGTATGGCACTGACTTTTCAAGTGCGACGCTAACTTTTCACTTGTGGCGCTGACGTTTTTCTCTCCTTCTCTTCGTAGACGACGCTGGGTCTCCTGCACGTGGCGTTACCACCAGCACATGCGACGATGTGAAAATGGCGTTGCCCACATTCACACACAGCTCTACCCCATTACACGCGAGGCAATGCTCCAAACGGCGCTAGGCCTCTGTTTCACCCTCCATCGTCGCGCGCATCCTTGAACTAGGAGAAAATTGTGGTCTTTACATCATCCCCCCCTTAAAAGGATTTTCTCCCCAAACTCATAGTCATGTCAATAAAAAAGGTTGGGGTATTTCTCATGGATTTCATCCTCCCGTTCCCATGTTGATTCAACTCTTGAGTGATACTGCCATTGCATTTGAACCAAGGGAATTTTTTTATTGCTTAACACTTGTATTCTCCGGTCTAATATCCCAACTGGCCGTTCAACATAGGTTAAATCCTCATTGAGTGGGATTGGTTTGTATTCCAAGACATGGGATGGGTCAGGTTGATATTTCCTTAGCAAAGATACATGAAAGATATTGTGAATATTGGCCATTTCAGGTGGCAGGGCAAGTCAGTACACCATGTTCCCAACCTTCCAGAGTTTCGAAAGGCCCAATATACCGCGGGCTCAACTTTCCCTTTTTACCAAATCTCGTAATACCCTTTGTCGGTGATATCTTCAAGAAGATCCGATCATCTACTTCAAATTCGAGGTCTCTCCTGCATTTGTTCGCATAACTCTTTTGCCGACTTTAGGCTGTCTTGAGCCTCTCTCTAACTAACGCAATCTTCTCAGAAGTTATCTGAACTATTTCATGCCCCAGTAATTTCCTCTCTCCCACCTCATCCCAGTAGATGGGCGATTTACATTTCCTCCGGTATAGGGCCTCATATGGTGCCATCTGGATGTTAACTTGAAAGCTATTGTTATAAGCAAACTCTATCAGGGGCAGATGGTCCTCCCAGTTTCCTTTAAAATTAGTGACACATGCCCTTAGCATATCTTCCAGTGTTTGAATGGTCCTTTCTGATTGCCCATCTGTCTGGGGATAAAATGCGGTGTTGAAGGTATGTTTGGTCCCCAAAGCTGATTGTAGGCCAGCCCAAAATTTAGAGGTAAACCTAGTGTCTCTGTAGGACACAATGCTGATGCGTACACCGTGTAATCTTACAATTTCTATGATGTACAACTAGGCCAGCTTATCCAGGGTATAAGTCATGTGGACTGGTAATAAATGAGCGGCCTTAGTTAATCGGTCCACAATGACCTAGATACTATCAAATCCTGCACGTGACCTGGGCAGTCTAGAAACAAAATCCATTGTTAAGTGTTCCCACTTCCACTCTGGTATGGGTAAGGGCTGCAACAGTCCGACAGGTTTCTGATGTTCCGCTTTCACTTACTGACATGTTAAGCACTTAATGGCAAACTGAGCCACATCTCTCTTTATGTTGTTCCATCAGAAGGTATTTTTCAGATCCTGGTACATCTTTGTACTCCCAGGGTGTACCGTGTAGCGTGAATGGTGTGCTTCTTCCAGAACAACCTTTTTTACACTATCGTTATTAGGAACACACACTCGGCCCCTGAACCTCAACATCTCATTACTGTCCAAGGTGAAATCCTCTTTTTCCTCCATTTTCATTTCTTCACGAACCTTCATGAGCTGAGGATCTTCTTTTTATGCTACTTGGATTTGTTGAAAGAGCTGCGGCTCTACCCTTACACACGAAAGTACACTGACCCCATTGTCGAGGGGTAGAGTCAGGCGCCACTCCATTGTATCCTCTAGCAATTTCATCTCTCGAACCATCAGGTGTGCCACTGAGACTACAACTTTTTGACTTAGGGTATCGGCTACTACGTTAGTTTTGCTTGGGTGGTAATCAATTGTATGGTGGTAATCAATTGTACAATCGTAATCATTTAAAAAGTCCATCCATCTTCTTTGCCTCATATTCAACTCCTTTTGGGAAAATAGGTACTTGAGGCTCTTATGATATGTGAACACCTTAAATCGGGCCTCATAGAGATAGTGGCTCCAGATTTTTAACACAAACACTATGGCTGCAAGCTCCAAGTCATGCGTTGGATAGTTCTGTTCATACGGTTTCAATTGTCTGGAGGCATATGCAATGACCTTGCCTCTTTGCATAAGTACACCCCCGAGTCCTTTTATGGGATGCATCAGTATAAACCACAAAGTCTTTATCCCCTTTGGGCAAGGCTAGTATTGGGGTTGTGTTTAATCTCCTCTCAAGTTCCTGAAAACTTTTCTCGCAGTCATCTGACTACAAAAATCTCATATTCTTCTGAGTCAGCCGAGTAAGGGGAAGCACTATTTTCAAGAATAGCAACGATAGTATCCTACTAACTCTAGAAAGCTGCAATCTTCGGTTACATTTGTTGGTCTCTCCCACTTAAGCACTGCTTCAATCTTAGAGGGATTTACCGTGATCCCATCCCTTGCAATAATGTGACCAAGGAAGGCTACACTAGGGAGCCAAAATTCTCTCTTGCGTAGTTTGGCGTACAATCTTTCTGACCTCAGAGTTTGCAAGACGGTTCTCAGATGTTGCTCATGCAGTTCCCAACTCTTCGAATACACCAAAATATCATCAATAAAAACTACTACAAAATCATCTAGGAAAGGTCAAAACATCTATTCATCAAATCCATGAACACCGTAGGGGCATTGGTTAACCCGAACGGCATTACAAGAAACTCGTAGTGGCCGTATTGAGTTCTAAAGGCAGTCTTCGGGACATCTTCCTCCTTAATTCGCAGTTGGTGATACCCCGATCGGAGGTCAATCTTTGAAAACAGTTGACCCCCCTGGGCTGATCAAAGAGGTCATCAATTCTAGGCAGAGGATACCTATTCTTCACCGCCTCTTGGTTCAACTGCCTATAGTCAATACATAGCCTGAGGGATCCATCATTCTTCTTCACAAATAGGACAGGTGCATCCCAGGGTGACACGCTAGGTCGAATGAACCCTTATCCAACAATTCTTGCAACTGTTCTTTTAATTCCTTCAACTCTGCTAGGGGCATTCTATACAGAGCTTTAGAGATGGGAACCATGCCCGGGGCTACATCTATCTCAAATTAAATTTCCCTCGTTGGAGGTAGGGAGGGCAACTCTTTTGGGAATACCTCAGGGTACTCTCTAGCGACCGATATTTCTTCTAGTTGGGTTTGGACACCCCCGTTCTCTACTACATAAGTCAGATACCCATCACATTTCCTAGCCAGGAGGTGAGATGTTCAGAGGGCAGAAATAAGGTGCAGAGGAGGAAAATCCCTAGTGCCCTCAAAGTGCAATTCTGTTGGGTCAGGACTTTTAAAGGTTACCATCAAAGGCCAGCCCTTTGGTGTCAACTACATGAGCAGTTCTCAAATTGCCACCCTGCATGCTCACCCAATTGCTGGTGGGTCCGCCACCAGTCACAAGCTCAAAAGTGGCTCTAACACCACCCCTTCTCTTCCCATGGCCTGTTCTTCTAATCCCTCCATCTTAATGGGTAGCACAGGTAAGGGTTGTAACTGCCCAGCAGGTTTCTGATATTCAGACTTCACTTGTTGACATGTCAAGCACTTGGAAACAAATTGTGCTACTTTTTTCTTCATGTTATTCAAACAAAAAACTCTTTTGGGATCCTTATACATTTTTTTACTCCCTGGAAGCACTATATAACGGGTATGATGCTCTTAAAGTAACCCTTTTTATTTGTTCATCGTCAGGGACGCAAACTAGACCTTTAAACCTTAACATATCATCACTGCCCAAAGAAAAATCCTCCTTATCTTCCGACCTTATTTACTTGATAATTTTCATGAATAGAGGATCCTCCTTTTGCGTTACTTGGATTTGCTCAAAGAGATGGGGTTATATTCTTATACATGAAACTATTCTTTTCCCATCATGAAGGGGCAGAATTGGGTGCCTTTATACTTCATCTTTTAGTAGCTTCATCTCTTGGACCATCATGTAAGCCAGTAACACCACATGCTTCCTACTTAGGGCATCTGCCACAACATTAGTTTTACTCGAGTGGTAGTTGATGGTACAATCATAATCATTGAGAAAGTCCATCCATCTTCTTTGTCTCATATTCAATTCTTTTTTGAGAAAACAAATACTTGAGGCTCTTATGGTCGGTGAACACTTTAAATTGAGTTCCATGTAGATAATGTCTCCAAATTTTTAAGATGAAAACCACAGCTGCCAATTCCAAATCATGAGTGGGATAGTTATGTCCGTACGACTTTACCTGCCTCGAGGCATAGGCTATAACCTTTTCCCGTTGCATCAGTACACATTCAAGCCCTTTGTGCGAGGCATCAGTATAAACCACAAAATAGTCATTCCCCTCAAGCAAGGTCAGTATCGGGGTTGTAGTTAATTTCTTTTTTAGTTCCTGAAAACTTCTCTCACAGTGATCAGACCATTTGACTTGACTTCCTTTTGGGTTAGGCTGGTTAAAAGAAGTGCTATCTTCGAGAACCCCTCTACAAAACTTTTATAATACCCCGCCAGTCTTAAGAAACTTCAAACTTCAGATGCGTTCGTTGGCCTATCCCATTTAAGCACAGCCTCAATCTTTCCAAAATCAACAACATTCCCTTCTTTAGCAAAAATGTGCCTGAGGAAGGCCACATTTGGGAGCCAGAATTCACTCTTATTGAACTTAGCATACAATTTATTCTTCCTTAGTGTCTGGAGACCACTCTTAAATGTCGTTCATGTTCTTCTTGAATTCTGGATTACACTAAGATATCGTGTATAAAGACTATCACAAAGTCATCTAGATATAGCCTAAAAATGCTGTTCATTGGCCATAACGAGTCTCGAACACTGTCTTGGAGATATCCTCTTCCTTAACACACAATTGGTGGTATCTAGACCAGAGGACAATTTTAGAAATTACTTGGGCCTCTTGCAGTTGATCAAATAAATCATTGATTCTGGGCAATGGGTATTTATTCTTTACTGTAACTTGATTCCAATTACTATAATCAATGCATAGCCTCAAAGACCCGTCTTTCTTTTTCGCAAATAGAACTGGTGCGCCTCATGGTGACACACTAGGTCGGATGAACCCCTTATCCAACAGTTCTTGTAATTGTTCCTTCAATTCTTTTAACTCAGCTGGGGCAATCCTATATGGGGCTTTAGAAATAGGAGTAGTACAAGGGGCCACCTCTATTTCAAATTAAACCTCTCTAACTGAGGGCAGAGAAGTTAACTCTTCAGGGAAGACCTTTGGATATTCTCTCACCACCGGTATCTCTTCTAATTTAAACTGAACACCTCAGTTTTCTACTACATAAGGCAAGTATCCAACACATCTTTTGGCCAACAGGCGAGAGGTTCGAAGGGCTGAGATGATATGTAAAGGAGAAACATTCTTAACACCCTTAAAATACATATCAGGTTGACCCGGGCATCTAAAAGTTACGATCTAATCAAATCAGTCCACTGTAGCATGGTGGGCAGACAACCAATCCATACCCAAAATAATATCAAAGTCTTGAATATCTAAAATTATCAAATCTATAGGAAAAAATGCCCTTCAATCACAATCCCACATTGTTTATACATTATATCAGTTTCTATTGATTCTCCCATACGTGTACATACTACCAGAGTCCAAACCAGTTGTACAAGTTTAACATTCAAGTGACATGCAAAGTGTGGTGTAACAAATGAATGGGATGATCCAAGATCAATTAAAACTTTTGCCTCAATTCCACATACAAAAAGCATACCTCGAATCATAGAGGTTGACGCCTAAGCCACTTGCTCAGTCAGGGCTAACACCTGCTCAGTCAGTCCTCTAATCTGTTGACGGGGCAGTCTTTCATTAGATCGTCCTATTTTTTGCACCGAAAGCAAGTCTTGGTCTTTTTGAAGAATTCAGTTGCAGTATGATTTCTTAATCCACAGTGAGGGAAGATTGAGTGTTGATTGCCCCTCACATCACTTGGAATAATCCCTAGGATCCTAATACTTCCTTGATTGTTTCTCTCCTTCAACTATCTCCTTAGACGGGGTCGTGCCTTCCTCTTCAAGCTCCTAGACTGGGTGACACCCAACCTTCCATCTCTTCTCGCCCGAAAGTGGTCATCATCTCTCTCCATTTTTAGGATCAGGTCCAGTGGCACGGAGAAGGTCTTAAGGTTTGCTGCAATAATCCTTCTCCTTATATCGGGCCAAAGGCACCTCTCAAATTTACTAGCCTTTCGGGCCACATAACTAATAATATGCGACACATAACTGAAGAGTTCAGCAAACTTTGGTGCATATTTCTTAACGGACATATTCCCCTATTGCAGCTCTATGAATTCTTTCTTTTCTTTTCTCTTACAGAGTCGGGGAAGTATTTCTCATAAAAGACTTCTAGAAAATTCTCTCAAGTAGTCACAACTCTAGACCCTTCCCACGACTATTTTACTGAGCTCCACCAGTGCTTAACTTCTCCTTCGAGCATAAAAGCGCCCAGCATAACTTTATGCTCATCGGTGCAATTTAGAACCTCAAAGATATTTTCTATCTGTCTTCTCCATCTCTTAACCTTTTATACTCTCCCATGCGCTACAAAGTTTGGAGGTGCCAACCTCTTGAACCTTTCTATCTGATTACTATCACCCATATCAGAGGCGGCGGTAGATGGGGCCGGTACAACTTCTCTCATCACTTTGTCATGGCCTCCAATGTTTTGATGAGTTCATCGAAAGCCTCGGTGCTTCCATTACTTGAACTCTTGTGGTTGGTACGAGTCCTCGGCATCTCTAATCTAAAACATAAACACCTAGTTACTAGCCTATCAAAGAACTATCCTATAGACACTCTTAAGACTCCCTAGGCTAAGAATCCTATCCTAGTTTCTCTGATACCATAACTGTCACATCTCCACCCCTTAACCCCTATCGAAGGGTGACAAAGCATGGGAACGCTATCGGAGGTCACGAATGTCACTCAGGTGAGAGTGGCTCAACGCATGAAAACACGGAATCAAGAGCAAACCAAACCCATACAACAAACAGATCTCCATCCAAAAGAACAACCATATCATTCATTTGATATCAAAGAGTCTTTAAAATTCTTCCAAGGCACTACTGTCTCAAAAGACATAGAATAAAGTGTACATCATGTTGCTGAAACCACCAAAACATGCTGTGAAGGTCTTTGGAAGACTGCTTTACAAAGTTCTTAGTTTCGAACTTCAACCCGCAAAATGCCACCCATCTTCAGCACAGATGCCACCACCCTTCACTTTACTATTATGTAAATGAAAAGGAATGATCTAACTTCCCAGTAAGCTGATCTTCACCATTGCATTCCAACTATTATAAAAGTGATAATAATATGCAATGCACAAATATATTCACAAGGTATCAAGTGAAGTCTCTCAACATGCTTCTCAACACTCTAACAATAACATGATAAGGGCAGTTCAATAAACAATACATAAATCACAATCACCTTACTTAAAGCAGAACAGTAAGGACAACAAATCATGGTTATAAAACTAACAAGGCCCTACTCTCGAAGTTGAAGTCCCATCGCTCAGGCTAAGCCAATCCTATTGCTTGAAACCTCTACCCTCATTCAAGAGGGGTGACAATGACAAGTGTATGTCCAAATTCGTAATGCCCTCATACACACACACATATCCCGAGCGCGCTTTGGGGGTTTTGATAGGCAGTGGCCTTGCAAGACACGACCCTCTCCTTATGTCCTTCTGGCGAGAGAGCGTTACACTACCATTGGGTGACCCAATGCATAGTGCCCATATAAATCTGAGGGGCACGACCCTCCCAATTATTCACATCTTGTGTCTCGTCCTATCATGGGGAGTCAGGGGAAGATCGCAGCTACCGGCACCATCATTCATACAGTAGTTGCCCTTCCCATTGAAGTATCTTACAAATGGATGTGGTTTTACCAAAAATGAACTTTGTTTAGTTAGTGAAAATCCATGACCGTAGTGGTATTAGTGAAAATTGAGGAAAATAGTTGATAATGATATACGTTCTCATGTTGAAACATAACTTTATTTTTGTAAAGAGTTTCAGCAATTGGAAAAATCCAACATTTTACTAGACTCGTATATCTTTCTAATGGGGGTGGTTTGAGATCAAACGGATCCCATTTAATAGTTCAAAAGCCACTTTAAAAAACAAACATAATTTTGGAATTTCACAGTGGCATATAACATGTCTGAAGAATACATTCTATGACCTTCATTTCATGGTGAGGAACATGAAAACAACCATTCTCTCACAATGTGAACACACATAACATGCATTTCTCACATTATCTAAGAATCGTACATTCATTCTCAACATCCACCATTATCATAGAACAAAAGCCCAAATTCTAGTGAAAACGACGTAAGGGTTTTCTGCATCACATATACTTCTATTGCTCATTTCACATGCATAAATTCCCATTCATCCCTATGACTACAATGCAATGGTGATGGATCTACTTACTTAAATAAAAATGGTGCCTTCTCCAATCTTCCTTTCACAACTCTCACCCACCCAACAACGGCTGTCCTCCAACAGTCACCTCTTCCAACCTTGTGTCTTAGAGAGAGAAATGAAGTAAGGATGAGTGGTGTGGGTGAGAGAAGAGGCTTAAGTACTCTTGAGGGTGGGGTGGTTGCCCAAGTGGTGCTAAAAGATTGCAAAATCTGGACAAGTAGCACTCAAACAGCAAGCACTCAAGAAGTGGCACCATCAACTCATGCATGTTAGAGGCACAACCGGCGCTGCACACACAACTTAGCTGGCGTTGAACCCAACTCAGCCGGCTTTGGTACTTCTTTCTCTTCACAGCCGACTCTACATACAACTCAGCCTGCACTTATACTCCCTTTTCTTCACAGTCGTCGCAGCACACAACTCAACTGATGCTGGACAACTCAGTCGACGCTGGGCTCTCTACACAACCGGTGCTGGTCTCTGCACAGCTAACACTGGTCTCTACACAGCCGGCGCTGAGCACTCTACTATCCTTCCTTTCTCCTAATCTCGCCATGCACTCTAATCGGTTGGGAAAGGTCTGGGTCGTCACATCATCCCCCCTTAAAAAAAGATTTTGTCCTCAAAATCTTTAATGGAATAAATGGGGGTACAAAGCCTGGATTTCATCTTCTCGCTCTCACGTTGATTCTTCCTTTAAATGATACTACCATAAAACCCGAACTAGAGGAATCTCTTTGTGACACAATATCTGAACGCTTCGATCCAGTATCTCAAAAGGTTGTTCTATATAAGTTAAATCCTCCCAGATCGGGATTGACTCATACTTCAAAACGTGGGACGGATCAGGCTGATACCTTCTCAATAATGATAGATGAAATACATTATGAACATTAGCCAACTGGGGAGATAGGGCCAATCGATAAGCCACGATTCCAATCCTTTCTAAAATCTCAAAGGGTCCAATAAACCATGGTCTCAGTTTCCCCTTTTTGCTAAATCTCATTAATGCCCTTAGTGGGTGATACTTTTAGAAAAACCCAATCACCTACTTCAAATTTAAGGTTCCTTCTCCGAATGTCGGCATAACTCTTCCACCGACTTAGGTCTGTCTTGAGGCACTCTCGAATTAAGGCAATCTTTTCCGAGGTTACTTGAACAATCTTTGGCCTTAAAAGTTTTCTTTCACCAACCTCGTCCCAAAATAGAGGCGATCTGCACGTCCTCTCATACAATGCCTCAAAAGGTGCCATTTGGATACTGGCTTGGAAACTGTTGTTATAAGCAAACTCTATCAGAGAAAGATGATCATCCCAGTTTCCCTTGAAATATGAAACACAAGCCCTCAACATATCTTTCAAGGTCTGTATGGTCCTTTCTGATTGTCCATCCGTCTGAGGGTGGAAAGCTGTACTAAATGTGAATGTGGTCGCTATAGCTGACTACGGGTTGTTCCAAAACCTTGAATCTGGAGTCTCTGTTGGACACAGTACTAACAGGCACCCCATGCAATCTTTTATCTCCTTGATGTATGACGGGGCAAACTTATCCTTGGTATAAGTTGTACAGATCGGCAAGAAATGGGTAGCTTTAGTGAGTCGGTCTACAATGACCCAAATACTATCATGCCCCAAAATTGATCTCGGCATGCTGAACACGAAGTCCATAGTTAGGTGCTCCCACTTCCGTTCTGGCACTGGTAAGGGTTGTAACTGCCCAACAGGTTTCTGATGTTTAGTCTTCACTTGTTGACAAGTCAAGCACTTGAAAACAAATTGTGCTACTTATTTTTTCTTGTTATTCCATCAAAAGACTGTTTGAGATTCTGATACATTTTCGTGCTCCCTGGATGCACTGTATAACAAGCATGATGTGCCTCTTCTAAAATAACCCTTTTTATTTTTTCATCGTTAGGGACACGAACTTGACCTTTAAACCTTAACATATCGTCACTGCACATAGCAAAATCCTCCTTATCTTCTGACTTTATTTTCTTGATAATTTTCATGAATCGAGGATCCTCCTTTTGAGCAACTCGGATTTGTTGAAAGAGATGGGGTTCTATTCTGATACATGAAATTATCCGATTCCCATCACCAAGGGGCAGATTTGGGTGCCATTCTACTACATCATCTAATAGCTTCATATCTCGGACCATCATGTAATTCATTAACACCAGAGGCTTCCTACTTAGGGCATCTGCCACAACATTGGTTTTACCCGGGTAGTAGTTGATGGTACAATCATAATCATTGACAAAGTCCATCCATCTTCTTTGTCTCACAATCAATTCTTTTTGAGAAAACAAATACTTGAGGCTCTTATGGTTGATGAACACCTTAAATTAAGTTCCATATAGATAATGTCTTCAAATTTTTATGGAGAAAACCACAGCTGCCAATTCCACATCATTAGTGGGATAGTTCTGTTTGTACGACTTTAACTGCTTGGAGGCATAGGCTATAGCCTTTCCCCCTTGCATCAGTACACACCTAAGTCCTTTGTGCGAGGCATCAGTAAAAACCTCAAAATCTTCATTCCCCTCGGGCAAGGTCAGTATTGGGGCTATAGTTAATCTCTTTTTCAGTTCTTGAAAACTTCTCTCGCGGTTATCAGACCACATAATCTTGACTTCCTTTTGGGTTAGGCGCTTTAGGGGAAGTGTTATCTTCGAGAACCCCTCTACATAACTTTTGTAATACCCCGCCAGTCTTTAGAAACTTCGAACATCAGATACGTTCGTTGGTCTTTCCCATTTTAGCACTGCCTTAATCTTACCATGATCAACAATAATCCTTCTTTTGGAAATATTGTGCTCAAGGAAGGCCACACATGGGAGCAAGAATTAACTCTTATTGAACTTAGCATACAATTTCTCCTTCCGTAGAGTCTGGAGGACCACTCTTAAATGTCATTCGTGTTCTTCCTGATTTCTGGAATACACCAAAATATCGCCTATATTGACCACCCCAAAGTCATCCAGATAGAGCCTAGAAACTCTATTCATTCGATCCATAAAGACACCCGGGGCGTTTGTTAACCCTAAAGGCGTGACTAAGAACTCATAGTGGCCATAATGAGTCCTGAATGCAGCCTTGGAGAAATCCTCTTCCTTAACACACAATTGGTGGTATCCAGAACGGAGGACAATTTTAGAAAATACTTGGGCCCCTTGCAGTTGATCAAATAAATTATGAATTCATGGCAATGGGGATTTATTCTTTACTGTAACCTGATTCAACTGTTTATAATCAATGCATAACCTCAAAGACCCATCTTTTTTTTTCACAAATAGAACTGATACGCCCCACTGTGACATATTAGGTCGAATGAACACCCTATCGAACAATTATTGTAATTGTTCCTTTAATTCTTTTAACTCAACTGGAGCCATCCTATATGGGGCTTTAGAAATAGGAGTAGTACCAGGGGTCACCTCTATTTCAAATTCAACCTCTCTAACCGGGGGTAGAGAAGTTAACTCTTCAAGAAGGGCCTCTGAATATTCTCTCACCACCGGTATCTCTTCTAATTTAGACTGAACACCCCGGTTTTCTACTACATAGGCCAAGTATCTAAGACATCTTTTGGCCAACAGGGGATAGGTCCAAAGGGCTGAGATGATATGTAAAGGAGAAACCTTCTTAATGCCCTTGAAATATAGATAAGGTTGACCCAGGCATCTAAAAGTTACGATCTTATAAAAACAGTTCACTGTAGCATGGTGGGTTGACAACCAATGCATACCCAAAATAATATCAAAGTTGTGAATATCTAAAGGTATCAAATCTATAGGCAACAAATGCCCTTCAATCACAATCCCACACTGTTTATACATTATATCAGTTTCTATTGATTTTCCCATAGGCGTACATACTACCAGAGTTCAAATTAGTTGTACAGGTTTAACATTCAAGTGACATGCAAAGTGTGGAGCAACAAATGAATGGGATGATCTAGGATCAATAAAACTTTTTCCTCAATTCCACATACAGAAAGCGTACCTCGAATCACAAAGGTTGTCGCCTGAGCCTCTTGCTCGGTCAGGGCGAACACTCGCCGTTGAGCTCTCGGTCAGTCCTCTTATCCCCTGATGGGATAGTCCATCATTAGATGGCCCAATTTTTTACACCGAAAGCAGGTCTTGGTCTTTCTGAAGCATTCAGCCGTTGTATGATTTCTTAATCCACAGTGAGGGTAAACTGGGCGTCGATTACCCTTCACACCACTTGGAACAATCCCCGGGGATCCTAATACTTCCTTGATTGTTTATCTCCTTGAACTCTATCCTTAGAGGGGGTCGTGCCTTCATCTTAAAGTTCCTAGACTGGGTGACACCCAACCTTTCATCTCTTCTCGCCCAAAAGTCGTCATCATCTCTCTCCATCTTTAGGGCCAGGTTCAGCTGTAGGGAGAAGGTCTTAAGGTTTGCTGCAATAATCCTTCTCCTTATATCAGGCTGAAGGACCCCCTCAAATTTACTAGCCTTTCGCGCCTCAGAGCTAATAATATGCGATGCATATCTGGAGAGTTCCACAAACTTTGTTGCATATTGCTCAACGGACATATTCCTCTGTTGCAACTCTATGAATTCTACCTCTTTCCTTTCCCTTATAGATTCAGGGAAGTATTCTCACAAAAGACTTTTAGAAAA
Source organism: Amborella trichopoda (assembly GCF_000471905.2). The sequence continues at coordinate 1,343,357 of NW_006497023.1, forward strand.
ATCTCCCAAGTAGTCACAACTCCTGACCCTTTCCATGGCTGTTTTACTAAGCGTCACCAGTGCTCAGCTTCTCCTCCGAGCATAAAAGTGCCTAGCTTAACTTTCAGCTCATCGGTGCAATTTAGAACCTCAAAGATCTTTTCTATCCGTCTTCTCCATCTCTCATCCTTTCTACTCCCCCATGTCCTACAAAGTTTGAAGGTGCTAGCCTTCTGAACCTTTTTATCCCATTACTGTCACCCATATCAGAGGCGGGTGTAGACGGGGTAGGTACAACTTCTCTCATCACTTGTGTCGTGGCCTCCAAGGTTTTGAAGAGTTTACTGAAGGCCTCGTTGCTCCCATTAGTTGAACTCTCGTGGTTGGTACGAGTCCTCAACATCTCCAATCTAAAACATAAACACCCAATTACTAGCTTATCAAAGAACTATCCCACATACACTCTTAAGACTCCTTAGGTCAAGAATCCTATCCTGGCTGCTCTGATACCATAACTGTCACTACCTTGCCCCCTGACCCCTATCGAAGGAAGACAAAGTGTGGAATTGCGACCGGAGGTCGCAAACGTCACTCAGGTGGGAGTGGCTCAACGCATGAAAACACGAAATCAAGAGCAAACCATTAAAGAAAACTGGAATAAACTCATACAACAGACAAAGCTCAATCCAAAAGAACAACCATCTCATTCATTCGATATCAAATATTCTTTACAATTATTCCAAGGCACTACTGGCCCAAAATGCACAGAATAAAGTATACGTCATGTTGCTGAAACCACCTAAACATCCTGTGAAGGTCTGCGGAAGATGGCTTGACAAACATCTTAATTTCGAACTTCAACCCCCAAATTGCCACCCACCCTTCTTAATCAAATGAAATAGTAAGAGAGAGAAAGAAAAAGAACAAAAAACAAGAAGAGAAGAAGAAGAAGAAAAGAAGAGAAAGAGAAGAAGGAGCAGAGTAGGAGAGAAAACCATGAGTGAAGAAGAAGAGAGAGAAAGGAAGGAATAGAGATAGGAATAAGAGGAGGGAGAAAACTCAGACGGCGATGGCTTCTACCAGCTGTGCAATAAAGAGAGAAGAGAGAGAAATAACATAAGCGGCAATGGGCTTGCACCAGCTACGACATAAGTGAGAAAAAGAGAACGAACACAGGTGACTATAGGCTAGCACCATCTATGATAGAAGAGAGGAGAGAGGGGAAACACAGGCGGCGATAGGCTAGCATCATCTGTGACAGAAGAGAAGAAAAAGAGGAAGCATAGGCGTCGATAGGTTAGCGCTGTCTGTGACTGAAGAGAGAGAAGGAGAGGGAACACAGGCGACAATAGATTAACGCCTTCTGTGATCGAAGAGTGAGAAGAGAGGGAACACAAGCGGTGATAGGTTAGCGTCATCTATGATCGAAGAGAGAGAAGAGAGGAACATAGGTGGTGATAGGTTAACGTTGTCTGTGATCAAAGAGAGGGAACACAAGCGGTGATAGGTTAGCACCATCTGTGACCGAAGAGAGAAGGGAGAGAACTTTGACAGAGGCCGGGCTCACCATCCAGGTTAAGGCCCAGCCCACTGTTCATGTCTCATGAACAAGAAGGCATCACACATGATAATAGGCTTGCCATGCATGAATGGAGAAAGAGAAGCAGGGAAAAAGGGACATGATAGACCAGAGGAGTAAGAGAGAGAAAGAAATAAAGATCATAAAAGAGGAGAGAGAGGTGAGAAAAGAGGAGAGAGAGATAGAGATAGATGCGAAAGTGGGGAGAGAAAGAGAGATAAAGATGAGAAAAAGGAGAGAGAAAAGGGGAGGAGAGAGAAAGAGAGAGAGATGAGAAAAGAGGAGAGAGAAAGAGGGTAAGAGAGAGAAATAAGGGAGGAGAGAGAAAGAGAGAGAGATGAGAAAAGAGGGGAGGAGAGAAAGTTATCTTATCTAGGAGTACCTCTTCTCTCTCCTCTCTCTCTCTCCAAGACGCACTCACGAACTTAAGCAAAAATTGAAGTCTTTATTACATGTTGAAGAATTGTGTTTGTGTCCTTTACAATTTAGCTTTGCATGCTTATATAGAATTGTGCCCAAACATGGGTGAACACCTAAAAACTACCTAGAATTGAAGATAATTACAATTTAATTGAATTAAAAGAAATTCTAAAAATAGGTACAAAAATATCATTTTTTCCCCTACCTAACAATGTGTGGAATTTCAAAACAGTTCCTAATTCTGCCCGAGAACTTGTGTGATCTTCTATGTTTGACCCGGGGTTGCTATGATGCCCGATTGAATCTTAAAAACTTCGGATCGATAGTGTGCTCGTTGCTTGATGTTTTTCTTCAGTTTCTTCGTCGAATCACACTGAACATGTCTCCACGATCACGTTGCAACAAATTCTGCTCGATTTCTTGTCTGGATGAAGATTTGGTCTTCTTGAGTTTTTGGCCGGAATCTTGAAATCCAGCAGCCAAAATTTACAGCAGCTTTGAAACCTCCATATGTGAAATCCAATTGTTCATCGTACGCGGGGTTCAAACAAGAGATAACCTCAGACCTTGCACACATAATGCAATTGGTTTCGCGGTGAATAGGTACGTGAGCATCGTGATTTGGCTGTCGAAGTGAGGCATGCTGCTACTGAATTTTTTGCAACTTCCTTCATGGATCAACAACTTCTCTCTAGTTTTTCTCCTTGCTTGGCCATCGTCACAGGGAGTACCATATATCGAAACACTCTTCTTAATGAGGCGAACACACTCACAAAATTTGAGAGCGATTTGAATTAAAACGAGTGAGATATGAGACCCAAAAGTCATTGCCCATGACTGTGAAAACAGCCACTTTTATTGGTGTTTTGGTTCAGGGTGGCCACACGGGAATAGTGTTCGACTTATACCTTTTCGGTATTTTACCCATAACTTTGTCCTGGAGTGCCCGATTAAGCCGAAACTTGACTCATAGGAGTTTTCGACCATGTCAAATCTAATGGTAGTAGTCTCACAATAATTTGATTCACCAAAATATAATTCTAGTTACAGGGTCCATTTCAGGGTGGTAGAGGCCAATTTTTTCGAAATTTGTTTTTTTTGTGTTCGCAGCATTAAACATGTCTGATTTTGATGAAACTTGGCAGGTGGCCTTTTGGAGTGCTTTTAAAGAACCTGACCAATTTTGGGGCCATTCTGAGACTATCAAAATTTCCACTATTTTGTCAAGCTTTATTGACCTGCTTCCTCTTTATTCCACATCAGGGACCAAGGTGCTGATAAATGTGGTCAAACAGCTTGCCCCATCAAATTTTGCCCCATCGAATTCTGAAGCTGAGGATTTTGTACGAACCTCGTCAGTCAGAATCAGGCCCGTCTGGCAATCGAGTGCCATGCTGAAGGGAATCTTTCCCATTTGGTCTAGGTTTCCTTATCTTGGATGGACAGCAAAAGATCCTTTGATTGGTAATCATTAGCGTTGTGCACTAGTTATTCCTTAGCGGGTAGGGTACCTCAGTTTATAGAGGTGACCAGCTTTGGGTATAACCCCTACTCACTGTTAGCAGTCTTGCGTAACAGGTCTAAATTCATGGCTGACTTAGCCTTCTTGGGGTGTCTTTGGTTTTTCAAAGTGACTTTCTTGTTTGTTTGTTCTGGATGATTTGCTGAAGAGCCTTTGGTTGGTGATCGTTTGCTTTGTGCACTAGTTGTTCTTTGGCGGGTAGGGTACCTCAGTTTATAGAGGTGACCGGTTTTGGGTATAACCCCTACCCACTATTAGCAATTTCATGTAACAGGTCCAAATTCATGGTTGACTTAGCCTTCCTGGGGCGTCTCTGACATCTTGGAGTGTGTTTAGTAACCTCCTGGGAATGATGTTCTTATTCATGAGACTTGTCTTTCCTTCTTGGCTAGTCTTCTATCTTTCGAGTCCTTTTTACGAATAGACTCAAGCTGTCAGAATCTTTTCCTTGAAGCTCATGTTTTTAGGGTCCTTATATTGTGACACCAAGGATTTTTCTTTTTGAATATGGGTTGAAGCCGCCTGTTGAGGTGAACACTGCATCAACCTATTTATTAGTCTTAATCATCCTTTTGCAGATTTTGACTTGGATTGGAGAAGCAGTGCCGTAGAGACGGTTTTCACCAACTTCCCTTTATTTATTTGGGGCTCTTTTACCCATGACATTTTGGCCATGTCCACCCTTATTCTTCCGTTTTTACTCACGGTTCCCTCTTTAGGTTTTCATCGTGCCTAGGTTTTTGTTTTCACAGAATTCTTTTACTCATGGTTTTGTGACCGTGCCCGTCCGTCATTTTTACTGATTGTGTTCTCTCGTCCAGGTATACACCATGCCCATTATTTTTCTTCTTCTTTTATTTTTCTTTTATTTTTGTGAAGGCGTGTTTAAGGTCATGCCTTCGAGACCTATGCGAAGCCTTTTAATGACATGCGGCCAGGACGCGAACTACAGTTTAAGGTCATACAGCTAGACAATGGTGGTGATGAATGGCAGTCTATAAAGGCCATAGAGTGAGCATGGTAATAGTTATTTAGCTCACTTTGGGGAGATGACACAAGGCTACCATGAAGGATGGATGATGTATGAAAGGTGGGTGAAAAAGTGGTGATCCACTAGCTTACGACAAGTATGGGTTGCGGGATGGTTCGTCGTTTTGTGAGCACGGGTTAGACTCACTGGGGAATGATGAAGGATGATGAAATGAATAGACTCACTAAGGAGGTAATGAAAATGGTGCACGCACATGAATGGGGGGTTAGGGAAGATGTTCGTGAAAATGCACGTAAAAGCCGTGTGCGCATGTGTAGGGGGTCTTTTAAGGTCATGCCTCTGAGAGCTGTGCAAAGCAGTTTATCGTCATACGGCAAGAACATGTACCATGGTTTAGGGCCATATAGCTTGAACCGTGATTATGCAGTTTAAAGTCATATAACTAGGACCATGCAGTTTTAGGTTGTGCAACTAGACCTCCACTACAGTTTAAGGTCATATAGTTTGGACCGTGGTGCTAAACCTTTTATCGTCATGCAGTCGGGACGTGTACTATGGTTTGAAGTTGTACAGCTTAGACCGTGCAGTTTAAGGTCGTGTAGCTAGATCTCCACTACAGTTTATGATCGTATAGTTTTGACCATGCAGTTTTAGGGTTGTGCACTTGGACCAAAGTTGTGCAGTTTAAGGTCATGCAACTCGGACCAAGGTGTGCGTCGCCATGTAAATGAAGCTTTATGGGAATAGGTCTTGTAGACAACAATCTGACTCCCTATGGATAAAATAGGTAAGGGGCTCAGATGAGAAGGCCGACTTCATTGGGGATAAGGAGACAAGTGTGAGTCCCTTATAGGCGAAACATGGTACTTGACTCCTAGGTGTGAGGCAGACCCACTAAAGGTTGCAATAGTAAAAATTACCCTAACTCCACTGGGGAAAATGAGCTGTAGTACAAGCATGACTACTATTGGGGATGAGAAGTCATGGCCTGAATTGAATGACCCGGGTGCCATTCCGTTGGGGATGACAGGTCACAGTCAAGGTGCAACTTCACTGGGAATAACATTAGTAAGACATGCACAACTTTAGCATAAGGTGTGCAGTACTGGACTGTTTGGAATACAGTCGGCGCTAGGCATAACCAACATCACTTCTTGAACACTCAGCCAGCGCTGAGCCTTTGAACACGTAGCCCTCGCTAAGAACCGTCTTCTTGAACACTAAGCCGATGCTGGGGTTGTTAAAAAACACAAATGACACTGAGGACATCCCATGCTATCTCTTGAACACAGCCAGCGTTGAGTCGTCGAGAACACAGCCGGTGCTGGGATTACTGAGAGCACAACCGGTGCTAGGGTAACTGAAAACACTGCCGGCGTTGGGTAGTTGTGACAACATAGCCAATGCTGGGTGTGGGTTAGTATCCGAGCCCTGACCCGAAACCGACCCAATCCTAGCTTCTGTTGGAATGGGATTTTACAGGCAGCGATGAGACTTACCTTGGGTCTCGAGTCAAATCCTGAACCGGTCCATCGTTGTTTGGCCTTCTAGGACGCGACTGACACTCCAAATTTTTGAGGGGTATTTGAGGAAAGCATAGGCTATATCAGGGGGGTAAAACCCCATTTCCACTGCTTTTCATCGAAAGTAAAAACTTTAAGGTAAAAATATTTCAATAGTGCGAAGGAGATTTCCGGCGAAAGCTTGGGTGAGAACGCAAGGGATTTCAACAGCATTGGCCGGTGTTTGCCGGGACACAGGAGCAGGTTCTGGTTGAGAAAAAGAAAACACCAACAAGAAAGGAAACAGGATTTTCTGCAGTTGAGAGAGTTTGAAGGGACTTCACTAGGGAAACATGGAACTCCGAATGTGTTTTTGAGGGTTCTGGCGAGGGAAGAGGAGGCATGAGTTGTAGTAGTGGGCTGCCCAGGGCTCTCCACTAGTTTTAGTAGTTTTTCGACTAATGCGTGGTGGTTTCCCTGTGATTTGGGAAAAGTTTGCAGAGGATTTCCAGCAGCGGAGGAGATTTTTCCGTGGAAATCCAAAGGGCATACGAAACAGACCGTTTTGAAGCTAGACGGCCACAAGGAAGGCGAACAGTTGCCATTGGAAAGTTTACAATCATCAGGGAGGTGAAGTATTTTAGAGTGGAAAACGAGGGGTCTTGAGAGCCGAGGAGGCGCGCAAACAAGGAGTCACCGGGAGGTGAACAATCGCAGCACTGCCGGCGCTGACTTAGAATAAATAGCTGGCATTGAAAAAAAAAGAAAAATAGAGCCGACGCTGACCCTCAAAAAGGCAGCCGGTGTTGGGGGTTAGAAGCATAGCCAGCACTTAGCCTTCGGAAGACACAACTGGCTCTGGGAGTTAGCAACACAGCCGACACTAGCCTTTGGAAGTCACAACCGTCGTTAGCTTTAGACGGCGCTTACCAGTGCATGGTGGGTGTCATGACACGCACGGTGTTGCTCGCATGTGGCGGTGTGTCACATGTAGGAATGGTTGAACACAATGATGAGCCATGTGCGACGATGTTCATGCACGACGCTAACTTGGGTCGGCAAAGGGTGGTGACCGGTAGTAAGGCCTGGCTTGTGATACATATTGGAAGCTAAGTCCTCCAGTACAACAGTGAAGTCCATGATGTTCTGTGGAAGGGCATCCACAGTGAACAGGGTATGCTCTCCTTCATAGGCCAGTTCCTTACCAGAGAAGTCTGCCTTGTATGTTTGATATACACATCAGATGAATTGAAGCTGACTCTGAAATGATTGACTTCTTATTTTGGCCTGTAACCATCCTCTTTGGTGGCACATGTTAGATGAACTGAAGTTAACTTCTCCAAGTGGTTTTGCTTCTTCTTCATGAGGAGAGCATTTCTTTGGTGGGTTTGCTTCTTCTTCATGAGGAGAATATTTCTTTGGTGGGTTTGCTTCTTCTTCATGAGGAGAGCATTTCTTTGGTGGGTTTGCTTCTTCTTCATGAGGAGAGCATTTTTTTGGTGGGTTTGCTTCTTCTTCATGAGGAGAACATTTCTTTTGGCCTGTAACCGTTCTCTTATCCTCAGATGCAAAAGCAACACTACCGGTTTTGGTTTGTAACCGTCCTCTTATCCTCATATGCAAGAGCAACACTTTTGGTATCAACTGTTCTCTTTCCCTCAGATACAAGAGACCTGTAACCTCCCTAATAATGGGCTTTTTCACGTGTAGCTTGTAACTCATTTTTACTGCAATAAAAAGAGCTATAATTTATTTGGACTATCTTGCTTGCTTTGCATTGTGTCTCTTTTCTTGAATATGCATCGTGGGTATTTCTTTAAATATCTTCCATTGATAGGGGGCAGTGCCTCCTCTCCACCAGGATGTGTCAGAATGTAGGCTGCATTTGGCGAGACTTTTTTTACTATAAAGGGGCCCTCCATTTGGGTTCAAACTTCCCTTTACTCCGGCTATGCATAAAAATAGGCCTCTTGATGACTAGAACTAGATCGCCACGGGCGAATGAGCGGACCTTGACTGACTTATCAAAATCCCTCTTCATTCTCCCCTGGTTGAGTTTGAGGCTCTGCCGAGCCCCTAACCTCTTTCCATTGAGGACATCCAATTCTTGATATCGGAGTTTGATTAACTGATCTTCGGTTAGTCCTCGATGTATAACAACTCGCAATGAAGGGATTTGGATTTTGAGGGGTAAAACTGCTTCACCTCCATAGATTAGAGAATAAGGAGTGGAGTTAGTAGCATTTTGTGTAGTGGTACGATAAGCCCATAGTGCTTCGGAAAGCTTCTCGTGTCAGTTCTTCTTCGCCTTTGATACTAACTTTCTTAAAATATTGCACAAAGTCTTATTGAAGGCCTCAGCTAATCCGTCGGCTTGAGGGTGATACATAGTCGAGTACTTCCACTCAAAACCAAACTGGTTGACCAAGAGATGATTATGATGACTACTAAACTGGGGACCATTGTTAGATATAGTCCGGTCAGGCACTCCAAACCGATATATGATGTGACGTCGCACGAAGCTAGCCACCGTTGTCATAAGAACTTGCTTAAGGGGGACTGCTTCAGCCCACTTAGAGAAATAATTTGTCGCAACTAGAATAAAGACATGTCCCACTGCCGAAGGAGGGTCAATATGCCCTACAATATCCATACCCCATTGTGAGAAAGGCCATGATGCAACTGTAGGGTGTAAGGGCTCTGGAGGCTGATGAATAAGACTTGAATGTATTTGGCATACCAGGTACTTTTTAGCATAGTTTAAGGAATCAGCAATCATGGAAGGTCAACAGTATCCCAACCTGCATATCCGTTCATAGAGCTTGGGACCGGACTGATGCAATACATGGAGAGCTGGGGACTGAACTGATGCAATCCACATATTCCTGAGTGTACTTCTTCCAGGACCTTATTTGCCTCTTGCATGCCCACACATCTAAGAAGAATACCATCGAATGACCATCTGAAGATAGCATCTCCCTCAAGGAGGGTATACTTGGTAGACATTCGGTGTGTACTGTTGAGTTCGACATGATCTTCCGAGAGCCTACCGTGTTTTAGGAAACTAGTGATAGGCTCTCTCCAATCTTCTACCGGCTCAATTTCCACGCATATTGGGTCAAAGAATTTTGGTTCTTAGTTTCGAACCTTAACCCCTTGACTCCGTGCCATTTCTTGTTCAGCCTTAATTACTTCTTTAGCTGATAGAAGTGTTTCGAATTGATAAGGAGGGCATTCGGGGAAGATATTTCTCTCATCACCCGCATCTACCTCAATTCGTAGTTCAATGTATCTCCATTTTACCACCCGAACAAGCGTGGGTTCTGATGAGGATAATTGAATTCTTGCCCCGAGTTTTCCACGTGTATCAACCTACAAGTTTAGCCTCTTGGGGATGTGACTCAAGGATACGTCCTCAAACTAGGCCATATATGATTTTGCAGTATCGTGATAGGGCTTGAGAGTGTCTTTTCTCACGTCATATATTCCTTTGAGCATACGAATAACCAACTCAGAGTCGCCATAGATCTTGAGCTGCTCCAAGTCTAGATCAAAAGCTATCTCCAACCTAATTATAAGGGCCTGATATTCTGCTTCGTTATGAGAACCGGCCTCAGTGAGAGAGAAAGAAAGTGGCAATACTCTTCCTTTCGGGGTTAAGAATACCACTCTGGTGCCTCCTCGGTCTGATTGGAAGGCTCCGTCGAAGTACATTTCCTACGCATGAGGAAGCTCTGCACATAATACTTCTTCATCAAGGAGGTCACTTAATAACAGAGATTCCACCGGTATGAGGTGGGCTGTGAGAAAATCAGCCAGGGCTTGGCCTTTGATGGCCTTTTGTGGGACATATGAGATGTCGAATTCCATCAGCAATAATGCCCACTTTGCAAGGCGTCCTGACAAGCATGGGTGTGTCATGAGAAATTTTACAGGATCTACTTTTGATATAAGTTTCACCTCATGACCAAGCAAGTAGTGACGGATTTTTGGACCTTGAAGATTAGGGTCAAGCACATCTTCTCTATAGGGGGATAATTCTTCTCGGCCCCTTGCATCCTGCAGCTGAGGTAATATAAAGTTGTTTCTTTTCCCTCGTTATTGTTTTGTGCCAACAATGCCCCAATTGACTCGTCCAGAGCAGTCACGTTTAAGATGAGAGGTTTTCCCAACACTGGTGTAGAGAGCACTGGAGGGTTGAGTAAATATTGTTTGATGTCATCAAGAGCTGCCTGACATGCTTCATCCCAGATGAATGGGTTATCCTTATTTAAAATGTGTGTGAAGGATTTACAGTGACCTGAGAGATTTGAGATGAACCTGCAGATGTAAGCCAGCTGCCTTGAAGATATCGCAGTTCTCGCAGTGTAGTTGGTGACAACATTTCTTGGATCGCCTTGAACTTGAATGACTCAATTTCAAGCCCTCAATGTCTGACAATGAACCCCAAGAACTTTCCCGAATGCACGCCAAAAGTGCATTTCAGTGGGTTCATTTTAAGTTGATGGAGTAGTCACTTGAATACCTTTTAGGTCTCTCAGGTGAGCATCCTTCTCTTTGGATTTTACCACCAAGTCATCTACATAACACTCCACCTGTTTGTGCATCATATCTTTGAAGATGGTCGTCATTGCTATTTGGTATGTGGGACCGGCATTCTTTAATCTGAAAGACATCATTGTGTAACAGAAGACCCCTTTTGGAGTAAGAGCTGGTGGTGCAAATGGCATCAAAACCATACTCATGATAATCAAAACTGCATATATTTGAAACAGGTGATTCAAGGGTTAATCAATAGGGGGGACATCACTGTCTCACGTAGAAATCAACCTTTTGAAAGGCCTAATCAAAAGGTGGGTATCTTCACAAATTCTCTCCCTAAAAATATGGTCACAATGACCGAAAAGCCAGGAGCTCAAGACATCTCGAAAGATAATGTTGTCATTCAAATGATTGAGTGTGGAGATAAAGAAGAGGATCCCAGTCAGTTCATATTGGCTTGTGATCATCACTTTCAAGAACCCGAAGAAGATCTTTTGAGCTTCCTAAGAGGAAGCCCTTCATCTCCAAACCTCGATAACCTTCCCAAATGGGACCGATATGATGAAGATGACACACTAGATATTGATATGGTCAGGACCAATGAAAGAGCGTCATCTTCCAAACAAGGGGCCAACATCCCAAAGTCTCCCATTACTCTTGCTAGGGCTGACCCTATCGAGTTTTAGGCTGGTGAGGTCGACTCCTTAACCCGAAGAGGTCGAGTGTTCAAACTCATTCAATTGATGGCCGATACTCACGATGAAAGAATGGGAGATACCTAAAACACCAAACAACTAGTGGGGGTTGTAGATCACGAGCTGAACAAAGAAATTCAAGGATCTGCAACCACCTAAGATTTACCAGCTCATTTTGAGAAGATCTAGGCTCAAATATCCATCTTGGAGCTACTCAGCAATTCACCAGCACATAGAGCCCAGATCGAGAACGTCCTTGCCAAGACACACATCCCGAGCAACGCACGACCATATGAGTTATGCAGAATGATCAACCAGTTGATGGCACCAACACCAATCGTGTTCACATACGATGACATCCCAGCTAGCTTCAACTGATTTCATGTTCAACATCTACACATCATCGTCTTCATGCAAGGATATGACATACGAAGAGTGCTTGTTGATAATGGCGAATCCTTAAACATATGCCCCATGAAAACAGGGAAGCAGATAGGCAAAAGCCCGGATGACTTCGAGCCATGTCAACTAACTCTCGCTACATACGACGGAACCAAAAGACAAGCTAAAGGTATACTGCCTCTCACACTCAAGATCTGCTGTACCATCCAAGTGATAAATTTTTATGTCTTGGACATAAAACCTTCTTTCAACATGCTGTTAGGAAGACCGTGGCTACATGAAACCTTGTGGTCGCCTCTACACTCCATCAATGCCTCAAATTTCCAATTAAAAATAACGTCGCAAAGGTATGTGCTGAACCCTCTACTTTTCTCAAGCCTAGTATACATAACAGGAAGCTAGCTGTAAAAGTCGAGCTCAGAGAAATCCCGCTCGCTTCCTTCGAGAAAGCTGATTATGCCACCTAATGCCTAGAGGCAGCCGACCATGTTCCTTAGATTTTGCAAACTTTTGCATCTATAGATGACATTATCGAATGTCAACATTGATACGATTTCAAGTCCCACGAAGCTTGGTACATGCTCTTCTTCCAAGGCTTCCAACCAGGCCAAGGCTTGGGTAATCAAGGGCAAGGCGTAACGAAGGCAATTTCTGAATCATTCGAAGCCAAAATTGAAGACGGAGATTGAAGAGGTCTCGAGTGTTTTCTCACCTTATTACAAAGCCGAATGAAGCCGTCAAGTTATCTGGGCTTTGTATCTGAAGGCATTCAAAGCCTCAATCCTCTCGATGCCCGTCCTTCAAAACGGCCTAAGGTGGTCATTGAATCCCCAATGGGGAATAACTCTTCTTTCACATCTCAACACACACAAGAACTGAGAATTGAAGACCTTTTTGCTGACCTGGATTTGAAGGTATGCACAATCGGCTCTAACACATCCAAGCATGCTCATCTACTGATTGAAACCCAGGAATGGAATTGGTCGATCACTCCCCTATCTCGAGAATCGTTGGAAGCATACCAGTGGCACCTTCAAGTCCCAGTGCTAAAAACTGGATAGGGGCAGGGTGGCCTTTTAACCACCCTACGAGTCCAGCCCCCAACATTTCTCTCGTGAGTCTCATAAGGGACACCTCTTGTGTTATTTCAAAAACCATTGAAAAATCAAAACATGATAAAATTGATAATAATGTAAAATAATTTTAAAAAATGGCGAACACTCAAGATAGCCCGATAACGGTGCACAATAGCCAAGATGACGAATTCCATGACCAAGACGAAGATCAAGAGAGCCAAGAGTCTGAAGAAATCCCTCAACCTGAGGAACTCACTTTCCATGTTGAGCAATTCAAGAGGAGGTTCGATCGTGACCCAACGACTATCATCGAAGAGACGATCGACATAAACTTAGGAACTGAGAAGGATCCAAGGTTAACTAAGATTGGAACCTCCCTATCTCCTGAGGAGCAGGAAAATATTATTTCCTTTCTCAAAGAATATCGCGATGTCTTTGCCTAGTCATACGATGATATGCCAGGGCTAGATCCCACATTGGTGCAACATCACTTAATATTCAATGAAGGGGCCAAGCCTGTAAGGCAGAAACTCTGACGTTAAAAGACCCACCTTGAGCTCAAAATTAAAGAAGAACTCTACAAGCTGCTCAATGCCAAGTTCATTACCCCCGTCGATCACTCAAAATGGTTGGCCAACATAGTGGTCGTACCCAAGAAAGACGGGAGGATCCAATGGTGTGTTGACTACAAAGACCTCAACAAGGCATGCCCAAAGGATAATTTTCCATTACTAAACATAGATGCCTTGGGGACAATACTGTGGGGCATGAGATGTTCTCGCTTCTCAAGTTACAACCAGATCTTCATGACAGAAGAAGACCAGACCAAGACTTCGTTCATAACACAATGGGGAACTTACTGCTACAAAGTCATGCCCTTTGGCCTAAAAAATGAAGGGGCAACTTATAAGCGGGCAATGACTAGCATCTTCCATGACTTAATGCACACCATCTTGGAAGACTACGTCAATGACCTTCTGGTCAAGTCGAAGGCCAAGCTTGATCATCTCACCAACCTGAGAACCATTTTTGAAGCGCTCCAGAAACATCAACTCAAACTCAATCTGCAAAAATGTGCCTTTGGGGTTGAATCTAGCAAATTACTAAGCTTTATAGTAAGCCAAATAGGCATTGAGGTGGACCCGTACAAAATACGAGCCATCACTAAAATGCCCTCTCCCTAAAACATCACAAAAATTCGTGGGTTGCAAGGTCGCATACAATCCATAAGGTGTTTCATCTCACAACTAGCAGACAAGTGCATGCCGTTTAATAGACTACTCAAGAAAGATACCCCATTCATATAGGATAATGAGTGCCAAGAAGTGTTTGATCAAATCAAGGAGTACCTCACCAAACCTCCCATCCTTAGTCCTCATAGTCTAGACAAACCCCTGTTCCTATGCATGTTAATGAGAGATAAGACCATGGGGGCAATGTTGGGAAGGTGAAAGAAGAAAAGCTCAAGCCCTATCAAGAAAAGGATGAAACGATGATCCAATATTTCAAGAAAATCACGTTTTTGCATGTAACTAGGGAAAATAATCGGTTCGTCGATGCCCTTGCGACCCTTGCTTCAATGGTTGATATTCGTCCAAAATCACCACATTTCCATTCTATATCAAGAACGAACATGATCCTTCCCCACCAAGGATTGACGAAGAAATAGAGCAAGAAAATGAGAACGATGGGGAAGTGTCTCTCGTGGATTTAGAGAAGCCCTTCGAAGGTTTTACCTTGAAGGAGCTACCAAAAAGCATAAAGAAGCCCTTCGAAGGTTTTATCCTGAAGGAGCTACCAAAAAGGATAAAGAAGCCCTTCGAAGGTTTTCTATGAGATTCTTAATAAGAGGTGATTTATTTCTCAAAACGTCCTTCAATGGCATCATTCTACGGTGTCTTGATCAGCCAGAAATCAATCAAGTACTAACAGAGTTACACGATGAAGGAGGTTATTATGGTGCAACCGCGGAGCTAAGGCTATTACTTGACCACCATGGCTGAAAATTGTTGAAAGTTCACAAAGACGTGTCCCAAATGTCAGCTTTATGAAGACCTCATCCATGCACCGTCTGTACCACTCAACTCAACACCGCCTGTATGGCCCTTTGCCATGTGGGGTCTTGATATCATCGAAATGGTCTCACCGAAAGCCTCAAACGATCACCATTTTATATTAACGGCTGTAGAGTACTGTTTCAACGTAATTTTTTAGCACCTTGGTCCCTGATGCAGAATATAGAGGAATCAGGTCAATAAAGCCTAGCAAAAATAGTGGAAATTTTGACAATCCTATAATTGCCCTAGAACTGATTAAGCTCTTCATCAGCACTCTAAAAGGCCACTTTCCAAGTTTCATGACGATCAGACATGTCTAAGGTAGTGAACACAGAAAAACAATTTCAGAAAAATTGGCCTTTTGCACCTTGAAATAGACCCCATAACTAGAACTCTATTTTTGGTGCATCAAACAGCTATGGGACCATCGCCATTAGATCCCAAACGGTCGAAAACCCTTATGAGTCAAGTTTCGGCTTAACGGGTACTCCCGGACAAAGTTATGAGTAAAATACCAAAAAGGGGTAGGCCGCACACTATTCCCATGTGGCCACCTTGCACCAAAACACGATTAAAGGTGGCTGTGTTTATAGTCACGGGCAATGACTTTCGGGGCCCATATCTCACTCGTTTAGAGTCGAGTCGCGCTGAAATTTTGTGAGTGTGTTCGTCTCGTCGAGACGAGCATTTTGATATGTGGTACGTCCCGTGGCAATGCCCGAGTAAGTAGAAAAACTAGAGAGAAGTTGTTGATCCGTGAAGGAAGCTGCAGAAAATTTAGCAGCAGCACGCCCCACTTTGATGGCCAAATCACGACGCTCGTATACTCTATCGATTCAAAACCAATTGCATTATGTACGTAAGGTCCAAGGCTATCTTTGGTCAGAACCCTGCATACGATGAACAGTTGGATTTCACACACAAAGGTGTCGAAGTTGCTGTAAATTCTGCCCTTGGATTTCAAGATTCTGACCAAAAGATTAAGACGACGAAATCTTAATCCAGACGAACTGGAGTTGTGTTTGTTGCAATGTGATCGTGACGGCATACTCATTGTGATTTAGTGAAGAAAATGAAGAAAAACATCAAGGAATGAGCACACTATCGATTTGAATTTTTCAATATTCATCCAAAATTCAAGTCTCATGATCATGCTTAAAAACATGATTCATGGCTTGAAGTTGGTATCAAATCGATCTCCATGTCGAGCTCTACAAGAAAACAATTATCTTTCAATCAAATGGGCATCAGAATAACCCTGGATCAGTCATGAAAGATCACTCAAGTTCTTGAGCAGAAGAAGAAGCAAACCAACCAAAGAAATGCTCTCCTCATGTAAGAAGAAGCAAAACCACTTGGAGAAGTTAGCTTCAGCTCATCTGACAAATGCCACCAAAGTGGATGGTTATAGGCTAAAAGAAAAGCCAACCATTTCCGAGTCAACTTCAATTCATCTGACATGCATATCAAACATACAAGGAAGACTTCTCTGGCAAGGAACTGACCTATGATGGAGAGGACACCCTGTTCACAGTGGATGCCCTTCCACAGAACAACATGGACTTCACTGTTGTGCTAGAGGACTTGGCTTCTAACTGGCATCATAAGCCATGCTTTACCACCCGTCACCACCCTTAGACTACCCAAATCAGCACCGTGCGTAAACATCCCCGCACATGACTCATTGTCGTGCACAACAGTTCCCACTTACGACTCATCACCACACGCGAGCAATGTCGTGCGCCTCATGACGCTGACCATGCACTGATAAGTGTCGTCTTAGGGCAGTGCCAGCTATGTCTTCCAAAGGCTAGTGTCAGCAGTGCTATTAACTCCCAGTGTCGGCTGAGGACTAAGTCTCGATTGTGCTTGTAACCCCCTAGCACCGACTGCCTTTTGAGGGTCAGCACCGACTGTGTCAGTGTCGGCTTTGTCCAGTGCCAGCTGCCTGTCTTAAGTCAGTGCCGGCTGTGTGCTTCACTGTGGCTGTTCACCTCCCGATGACTCCTCGTTTTTTGTGTCCCCTCGATTCTTGAGACTCCTCATTTTCAGGACCTAAGATGCTTTGCCTCCCAGTGGATTGTACAATTTTTTAGATGAACCGTTTGCCTTCCCTGCAACCTTCCAGCTTCACCCTTCAGTTTCCCGTTGGAACGCCCCTCTCGCTGTCGGAAACCTCTCCAAATGCCACCAAGTTATCGGGAAACCATTTACATCCTTCAGAAAACTCCCAAAACTGGCAGAAATGCTTGGGCAGCCCACTGTTACAACTCCCGTCTTCTTTTCCTTCGTCAGAGCCTTAAAAACCATAGTTGGAGTTTCCTTGAAAAGCCCCTTGTGCCGACTGTGAAGTTCCTGCAACTTCAACTAATCCTTCCCCCCTTCTCTAACGACGTCTCCTTGTTCAATCGAAACCTCCCCTGCTTTTCCGACAATCTCTTGATATCCTTGCCGAAACCTTCTCTGTAAACCCTTGTCGGAATCCTTGGTTGCCTGCTAAAGCTCTCACTGGAGATTTCCTTCTCTCTGTTAAAAGTTTTTTTACTTAAGTATTTTTTTTAATTTCGGTGAAAAGTAGGGAAATGGGGTTGTGCCCCCTTTATATAGCCAACACTATTCTCAGATGCCCCTCGCAAACTGAGAATCCCAGCCGCATCCTAGAAGGCCACATGACAATGAGCCGAGTCGAGCTTTGACCTGAGGCCCGAGGTAAGTCTCATTGTCGCCTGTAAAATCCCATTCCAACAGAAGCCAGGACTGAGTTGAGCTCACGCCGAAGCCCAAACACTAACCCACACCTAGTGCCAGCTGTGGGCTCAAGGACTTCAGCGCCACCTGTGTTGTTGGTAACGTCAGTGCCGACTGTGTGCTCTGAGACTCAGCGCTGGCTGTGTGCTCTGAGACTCAGCGTCGTCCGTGTTGCTGGTGACTTCAGCGCCAGGTGTGTGCTCTGAGACTCAGCGTTGTCTGAGTTGTTAGAGACTCAGTGTCAGTTGTGTGCTCAGAGACTTAGTGTCAGCTGTTTTCAAGAGATAGCACGAGTAGTTCTCAACGCCGATTGTATTTTTAACAACCCCAGTGCCGGCCGAGTGCTCAAGAAATAATTGTTGCTGCACTTGGCGCCGACTGTATTTCAAATAGTATATTGTCCCAGACTTCAGGCCCAAGCCGTGTGTGTCCTATTATTATTTTCCCTAGTGAAGTTGCACCTTGACTCTAACTTATTATCCCCAGTAAAGTGGAACCTAGGTCGATTAAACTCAAATCATGACTCCTCATCCCTAGTAGGAGAGTCATACTCGTACTGCATCTTATTATCCCTAGTGGAGTTAGGCTCATTTTTATTGCCCCAACCCCTAGAGGTCTGCCTCACACCTATTTATTCTTTCCTCAGGGATATAAAAGACCCACATTTGTCCCCTTGTCCTCAATGAAGTCGGCTTTCCTACCTGAGCCCCTTGCTGGTCTTACTTATTTTGTCTCAAGGAGTTAGATTACTGTCCACAAACCTATTCCCCATGGAGTCTCACCTACATGGTGGCTCAAGCCTTGATCCGCACTGCAAGACCTAAATTGCACAACTTTGATCCGCGCTGTATGACCTAAATTGTACAGCTTTGGTCCGTGCTGCATGACCTTAAACTGCATAGCTTCGGTCTGTATTGCATGACCTGAAACTACACAGCCTTAGTCAGCGCTGCATGACCTTAAAACTGCACAGCTTCGGTCCACGCTGCATGACCTTAAACTGCACAGCTTTCGTCTGTGTTGCATGACCTTAAACTGTACAACCTTGGTCTGCACTGCATGATCTTAAATGCATAGCTTTGGTCCGTGCTGCATGACAACTGCACAGCCTTGGTCTAGTTGCACGACCCTAAAACTACATGGTCCAAACTATACGACCATAAACTGTAGCGGAGGTCTCGCTGCAAGACCCTAAACTACACAGTCCAAGCTATATGACTTTAAACCATAGTATACATCCTCACGGCATGATTTTAAAAGGCTTCACACTACGGTCCAAACTATATGACCTTAAACTGTAGCGGAGGTCTAGTTGCACGACCTTAAACTGCATGATCCTAGTTGTATGACTTTAAAATTGCTTAACCACGGTCTAGTTGTATGACCTCAAATTATATTACACGTCCTAACCACATGACGATAAACTGCTTTGCACAGGTCCTGGAGGTATGACCATAAACTCGCCCTCACATATGCGCACACACCTGTTATGTGCATTTTCAACCATGTCTTCCCTAACTGACCCGTTTGTGTGTGCGCACCACCTTTAATACCTCCCCAATGTGTCCATTCATTTCATCATCCTTCATCATCCCCCAGTGAGTTTCACCTGCGCTCACAAAATGGTGAACCATCTCGCCACCTATCCTCGTCATAAGCTAGTGGGTCACTATTTTTCACGTAGCTTTCATACATCATACATCTGTCATACGTAGCCTCGTGCCATCTCCCCAAAAGTGAGCTAAAACCACTACCATACTCACTTCATGGCCCCTATAGAATGTTATCCATTTTCATTATGGTCCAGTTGTATGACCTTAAACTGTAGTACACTTTCTGGCCGCATGATGATAAAAGGCTTTGCATAGGTCTCGGAGGCATGACCTTAAACATGCCTCTACAAAAAATAACAAGCATGGTGTATACCTTAGTAAAAGAATGCCATGAGTAAAATTGACAGACATGCATGGTCACAAAACCATGAGTAAAATAGTTTCATGAATAAAAATCGGGCATGGTGAAAACCTGAAAGGGCATCGTGAGTAAAAATGAACAATAAGGGTGGACATGGCCAAAAGGTCATGGGTAAAAGAGATCCAAATAAAGGAAGTTGGTGAAAACCTTCTTTACGGCGCCGCTTCTTCAAGTGAAAATCCGTAAAGGATGCTTGGACCAATAAACAGGTTGATGCAGCACTTGCCTCAACAGGCGGCTTCGACCCACACTCAAAAAGAAAATCCCTAGTGTCACAACACCAGGGCTCTAAAAATTCGAGCTTCAAGGAAAAGATTTCAACAGCCTGAGTCTATTCCAAAAAGGACTTGAAAGACAAAATACTCACCAAGACAGCAGAACAAGTCTCATGAGGAAGAACACTATTCCCACTAGGTCACAAACACACTTCAAAAATACTAAAGACCACTACGAAGGCAAGAAACTGACAAAGCCAAGGTGAACCTGCCAAAGACTTCAGTTCGCCTCGTCAAAATTCCCTCTAGCCAATAAGCCCAGCTTTTGGTACCAGCTAAAAAAATTCCCCCAACTGGACCAGCAGGCGGGCCCCACAAAGGTATCCTGACTGTCAAAAGCAAACCTGGTGTAGCAACAAACAGCACTAACTAAAGGCTCTTCAGCAAACCAACAAGGAAATCATTCTGACAAACCAAAAGACGCCCCAAGAAGGCTAAGTCAGCCATGACTTTGGACCTGCTAGCAGTGGTAGGGGTCATACCCAAAGCTGGTCACCTCGATAAATTGAGGTACCCTACCCGCCAAAGAACAACTGGTGCCCGACACAGACAGCCGCTTACCAAAGGCTCTTTTGCTGTCTATCCAAGAAAAAGAGACCCAGACTAAATGGGAACAATGCCCTTCGACATGGCACTCAATTGCCAGATGGGCCTAATTCTGATTGGCGAGGTCCGTACAAAATCCTCAGCTTCAGAATCGCAAGCAGTCTACATGAGGGTGAGGACTTCAATAAGATCCCTCCAAAAAATACAAATCTCTTTTCCCCTAAAAGTCTCTACGGATGGACCCACGAACAATGCACCGCTACGTCTGAGCATCTTAGTTACACCATTGTGTTAATCTCCTCGACGTTCACGTGGTCCTGTGGCTAGGAAGAAAAAAGTAATAAAGCTGAAGGAAATATTTTGAGTGTTCTTCTTGCTTCTCTCAAAGCACAACACTTGGTGAGGAAAGCTGTTTGAATGTATTTTTCATCACCTTGGTCCCTGATGTAGAATATAGAGGAAGCAGGTTAATAAAGCTTGACAAACATAGTGGACGTTTCAACTGTCTCAGAATTGCCCCAAAACTTATCAAGATCTTCATCAGCATTTCAAAATGCCACTTGCCAAGTTTCATCACAATCAGACATGTCTAAGGCAATGAACAGAAAGAAACAATTTCAGATAAATTGGCTCTAACACCTTGAAATGGACCCCATAACTAGAACTATATTTTTGGTGCATCAAATAGCTCTGAGACTATTGTCATTGGATCCGTCACAGTTGAAAACCTTTACGGGTCAAGTTTCTGCTTAATCAAGTACTCTAGGACAAAGTTATGGGTAAATTACTGAAAAAAGGTAGGTCGCTCACTATTCCCGTGTGGCCACCTTGCTCCGAAACACCATTAAAGGTGGCTGTTTTTACAGCTACGGGCAGTGACTTTCGGGGCCAATATCTCATTCGTTCGGAGTCGATTCCTGCTCAAATTTTGTGAGCGTGTTCGTCTCGTCAAGACAAGCGTTTCGATTTGTGGTTCGCCCCGTGACGATGCCCAAGTAGGGAGAAAAACTAGAGGGAAGTTGCTGATCCATAAAAGAAGTTGCAGAAAATTCAGCAGCAGCATGCCCCACTCCAGCGGCCAAATCATGACGCTCGTGTACTCGATCGACTTGAAATCAATTGCCTTATGTGCGTAATGTCTGAGGCTATCATTGGTCCGAATCCTGCGTACTATGAACGGTTGGATTTGACATTGGATTTCAAGATTTCGTAATGTCTGAGGCTATCATGACGATGAAATCTTCATCCAGATACGAAATCGAGCTGCGTTTGTTGCATCATGATCATGACGACATGCTCCGTGTGTTCTGAAATTTCACACATTGTTAGGAAGGGGAAAAACAGTCCTTCTGAACTTATTTTAAAAATTTCTTTTAATTCAATTAAATTGTAATTATCTTCAATTCTATGTAGTTTTTGGTTGTCCACCGATGTTTGGGCCCAATTCTATATAAACATGCAATGCCAAATTATAAAGGACTCTCGGTTCATTTTCTTCAATCAACCAATAAAGTTACAATTTTTGCTTAAGCTCGTGGGTGCGTCTTGGAGAAAGAGAGAGGAGAGAGAAGAAAAGGGTCGGTACCCTTCAGTAAGGTAACTTTCTCTCTTCTCCCCTCTTTCTCTCTCTTCCCCTCTTTCTCTCTCTTTTTTCTCTGTCTCATCCTCTTTTCTCATCTTTGTCTCTTTTCTTCTCATCTTTCTCTCTCTTCTTCCTATCTCTTGCTCTCCCTCCTCTTTACTTAAATACAGCCAGTGATGCCTGGGGCGAACTGTGTCCTCTCTTTCGTCCTTTCTTAAACACAGCCAGTGATGCTTAGTGTTGACTGTGTCCTTCTCTTTCTACTTTTGTTAAACACAACCGACAATGGCTGACGCTGACTGTGTCCTCCTCTCTCCTCTTGTCTTAAACATAGTCGGCAAAGCTTGAAGCCGACTATTGTAGACACCCCATTTTGAAACCGGCAAATTATACAGTTTCTGATTACGACTACATTATCCTAGTAAACCCAAAATGCATACTTCACATAATCTATCTAGTAACACGGAACCAGTTTGCCTACCCGGAACCTTGCAGAACCCTGTTTTGACCAAGATTTTTTTAAATGCCTTGTTTTACCAAAAAAATCATTAAAAATAGTAAATAGTTTTGATCCAAATTTTTTTTGAGAGCTTCATAAGAGGCTAAGAAAAACACCAAAAGTGAAAAAAGGAATTTTGGACAAGTTTTGAGTCAAGCGACACTAGCCGTGTCGCCCAGCATGGTTGGGTAACACTGGCAGTGTCGCCCAAGTAATTCCAATAAATGTCCTGTTTTACAAAAAATCACTAAAAATTGTAAAAAAAGTATGTTTTGACTCAAATGTTTCTGGTAGCTTTACAAGAGGATGTGGAATGCACTCAAAGTAAAAAAAATGAACTTTGACCAAGTTTGGCTGGGTGACACTCCCTGTGTCGCCCAGCCTAAATTCGGTGACATGCCCAGTGTCGCGTAGATTTGGGCGATACTACTAGTGTCGCCCAGGGCAAAATAGTGTCGCCCAGCCTAAATTCGGTGACATGCCCAGTGTCGCCTAGATTTGGGCGATACTACTAGTGTCGCCTAGACCATTTTGTCCTGAATTAGAATTTTCGGCTTTTTGGATGATTTTTTACCTTTTCTTGGGCGACACTAGGTGTGTCGCCCAAATCCGTGACCCTCAAAAAGTGGATCTTTGACCGAGGGATTTGTTTGTTGTGAGAAGATATTCTCCCCAACAATTTTTGCCCCCTTTTTAACATCTTTTTGTGACTATTTAGAGGGCGGCGGCGGAGGGAAAAATCGAGGAGGACTGGGGAGAGAGAGAAACCCTCGGAGATAGAGAGAGATAGAGATCTGAGAGAAAAAACTCAAAGAGAAATCCCTATCTAACCTAAACCTAAGAACCCTAGTTCTAAGCCATTTTCCAGGGCACTACCACCCTACTCAATCAATAGTTTTTTGCTGACATCCGAATAAGAGAGGCAAAAGATGACCGGCTCTAATACGAGCAAGCCCCATAAGGCTTGAGAGTCTCGGGTCATCCAGCTTGGTTCACTATCATTTCTTTCTTTTTCTTATTATTTTATGATTTCAATTGTTTTTTGAACTGTTTTGTTAATTTTATTTAAGATTGCATTTTGGACGCTCGGATCATGCTAGCCCTGTCACAGATCTGCTCGTTTCTGGGTAGATCTGGCCTTAGATCTGAATTCGATTTGTCCCACTTTCTTTCCCATTTTATTTATTACATTTTCATTTAGCTTAAGGTGTTAAAATCGATAGATATTCATCGGAAGATCTGTCTGATTTCATTATAAACATTTTGGCACCCACCGTGGGGCGTTTCGATCTTGATCCAAGCGCCAAAGTACAGTTTTATTTCACTATTTTTCACTGTGATCAGTCACAAAAAAATCACATGAATCTACAGGGATCAAGATCCATGGTATTGGTGCTCCAAAACCCTATCTGATCTGGGTGACACCAGCCATGTCACCGGCGGGACACCAACAGTGCTGCCCAGATCTAGGGCGACACTCCCCATGTCGCCCAAAATTTGAAAGTTTCATAATTTTCTGAAACTTTGCAAATATCTTCTAGGGATTTTTTTATGACTGTTCACCAAATTTTAGAGAAAATAAAATTTTTAAAAATACCAAACAAATACTTTACTTGATATAGTCTACTTTTGTTTGTTTACTCTGCCTTAATTTATTTCATCAAAAATTTTTTTTTTTCCTGCTTCTTCCAAGTTTAAAATAATCTTATTTAATTAATTTTGAGACTAAAAAAATATAAAAACATAAAACAAATATATTTGTTTGGGCGACACTAGCAGTGTCGCCCACCCTGTAAAGGCGACACCACCCTTGTCTCCCAACTGCAAAGGTCTCCGAAAATTTCTGGGACCTAACAAACCTGTTCCAGAGCCTTTGAGTTACTTGTTCACCAAATTTTGGCCCAAAATAAAATTTTTAAAAATATAAAAAAAATTATTTTGCCTCAAATAGGTCTGCTCTGTTCTGGCTATCTGATTTTATTTTAGTTTGTTATTTTTCATCAAAGTCATGTTTTCCATGCTTTCACTATGCTTATTTTAACTGTGATTCACCAAGGTTAAAAAATATTATATATATATATATATATATACATCGAGGGCTGCTTGCACCCTCCCTGAACCGTGTCCCGTTCGAGTCACCCTCAACTCGGACCACACTCGACTTAGCACGGACTGTGACTGGTCACATTGTTCTGACTTCACCTTCTTAAGGGTTTTTTACCCCTCCATTTATACTATGCTTCGAGTGAGTTTCGCCTTGAAGCGTGCATCACTAGGCACAATCAGTGCCGAGCGCTCACTTATTTTCCCCTGAACCGTGTCCCGTTTGAGCCAACCTCGACTTGGGCCGCGCTCGACGTAGCACGGACTGTGCCTGGTCTCATTTTTCTGAATTTACCTTCTTAGGGTTGCTTACCCCTTCATCTTTATTATGCTTCGAGTGAATTTCGCCTTGAAGCACGCCTCGCTAGGCACTATCAATGTCGAATGCTTCCTTATTTTTCTTTCTTGTTTTGTGTGCATTGTGTGCTTGGCTTTATTTTTGATTGTATGCTTCTTTACACACTCCAGCACACATCGAATCAGGATTGCCCGGCAAACCAGCAAACAAATATTTCGAAAACCCCCAAAATCAACGTTAACAACATGAGGGGAACCTAGCATTGAGAGCCGAGGTGGTTGGGAATCACGTAACTTTAACTGTGAGCACCCCTCTATAATTCTTTGCCTCAAAGCAACACTGCGTATAGTAGGACCTGGTGAACATCCTATAATAAAAGGCCAGGACCTATGTGGGGACCTATATCAACCTAGCTGCATTTCAATAGTTAGGAACTCACTCTCAAGCCAAGCCTACCTATAATCAGACTAGGTCAAACATTTTCGTGTGCTTGCTTGCTTATTTCTGATTGGTTAATATTACATTCCAGTCCGGACCCACTTTTGGTCCGAGCTAGAGCTTCTAGGTCCATGCTCAAGCCTATACCCATCTTAGCCCAGGTTCGAACCAGGTTTGGCCATGGTACGAACCTGGGCCCTCTCTTGGTCCGAGCCGAAGGCTCTCTTTGATCCAGTCCAGGTTCATGCCAGGTCAGATAATTAAAACTCTCTAGGTCCAAGTCCAGGCTTGTACCTAGCCTAGCCCAGGTCCGAACCAGGTTCACACCTAGGTATGAACCTAGGCCCCCTCTTGGTCCGAGACGAAGGCTCGTTCCTAGTTCAATCTTGATCCAGTCTGGGTCCACATCCGGTTTGAGTTCCCTCTAGATCTATGCCCAAGCTTGCACCTAGCTCAGTCTAGGTCCGAACTAGGCTCACACGTAGGTCCGAACCTAGACCCACCCTTGGTCCGAGCCTAGACTCGTGTACCATCTAGTCTAGATCTTAGTATAGGTTCTAGCATAGGTCTAAGCATAGAGTTGCCTCTAGAGCTAGACTAGGCTTACCCTAGTTCTGGGTCCGAACCAGAATCCATTGAGTTTAGCAAGTCTAGGTTCCAATCTAATCTTAGCTTAGGTCTTAGTTAGGGTTTTGCCCCTAGAGTTAGGATAGGTGTACCTTAAATCATCGAGTTTAGATCTTACCTAAGTTTAGATTCTAGAACCCCGCCAAAGAGAATCACCATGTCGGTTACTCAAAGTGACTATGATGATCACTCCACGACTGACTCTATGCTTAACCTGCCTAAACCTAGGGACCAAACTGTTGCAACCTCTTGGAATTATCAATAGACCTCAGACCAATCCATTATCTAACGCCTAGGCCTTCAGTTAGAGACAGAGTCCCAAGCATCCACTCCTAATCCTAAAATTGGTTTGATCCGAAAGGCTGGTTCAGCCCGAAAGACTCTGGATAGTCAAGGGGTCCGACCTGGAGTTGTCCTGCGAGGGGTCTTAGGCAACCAAAGTAGCAGTCGAGTGGGGGAAGAACTTCATGCAGCATTTAATGCCAATTCCCAGAACTCGGACCGAGATAACTCTGGGGTGCAACGGTCCCAAGACCAAGACCCACCTAGGTCTAGGGGATCCAATCCTACCTCGAGTTGTCGAAGTACAGCTCATGATGTCCTAAACACCATACAAGGCAGAGGTGTCAACCCATACCGACCCCTAGGCAAGATAGGTGTCCAAGCTTCCCTTAAAAGTCTAATTGACCTAAGTTACACTGTTCATGCCCCAGCTTACGGGTCGAACCCAAATCAAGTCAGTGGCATAAGTCAACCCTTAGCACAACCGAGTCAGCTGATTCTTCAATCGGTCCTTCTAATTCACCCAGTCCAACAAATCGTGCCATTTCCACAACCAGTGGTGACACCTATGGGCCAGTATGCCCCTCATGCAAAAATCTCAACTTACTAATCTACACTACGGAACCCACCGACCAATGGGCCTATTGTCATGTCAAATACTCAACAAGAAGGCACTTTAAAAGCGATGCATGATATGCTCGTAAGAATGGGAATGCATGATATTCTACCCCCAAAGGCCTATGTTCAAGAGACCCTTGGAGGCATGGAGGACCTTCCCCTGGGATTTATTGTCCCAGAATTTAAGAATTAGTTTAATGGGAAGAGTGATCTAGATGCTCACGTCAACGCGTATCTCCTTCTCATGAGAACTTTACGAGATAGACCTAACCAAAGGAAGGCCATATTTTCGCAAACATTGACCGGCGAAGCCTTGAACTAGCATCGGAGAATAATGTCTGCTCAACCACACATCATTCCAAACAAAATGTTCAACCTATTTGCCCCTCACTATTGCGGGAGGGGTCGACACTAAGATCTCTCTCCCTGAGCTAGCTCAGTGCAACGAAGCAAAATCTAGGAGAATTCTGCGAGGATTTCATCCGTCGATTTCGTGAGGCGGCAATTCGGGTCGTAGAATTCCCATTGACATACCCAGCCAAAATTTCCATGGCCTTAAAGAACATTGCTCTTGGATACAGGACCTTTTTCAGCCAAGGCCTTATCCCCCACTCTTTCGACTCCATGATCGAGTGAGTGGCACGACATGAAAGGGCAAGAGGGACACCCCTCAACACCATGCCCCATAATAAACCAATAACGACTCCCCAAAATAAGAGCAAAAACAACAACAAGGGGAAAGCTTTCGATCGGGTTATTGAGATTGTCGTTAACGGATCGGCTCAAGGTTCAGCCACTCAGGGCAACAATCAGAACCAAAAATTGAAGGGGTCCGCTTAGAGCCAACGCTCGAAATAATAATCAAAGGGGAGAGGATAATTTCAATCCTCTCAAAGACCCGCTGGAAAAAGAGTTAGAATTACTCCTAGTAAGAAACATGGTTTATCTACCGTCACCATCTGAACCACCATTTCAAGTCACGAGCAAGAGCATGAGGTACAAATGGCATCAAAACCATGCACATGATACCCAAAATTGCATATATTTGAAACAAGTAATTCAGGGGTTAATCAATAGGGGGGGCATCACTGTCACACCTAGAAGTCAACCCATTGAAGAGCTTAATCAAAAGATGGGTATCTTCATAAACCCTCTCCCTAAGAATATGGCCAAAACGACCGAAAAGTCGGGAGCTCAAGACAACGCAAAAGAGATCATTATCATTCATATGATTGAGAATGGGGACGAAGAAGATGATCTCAGCCAATTTATATTTGCTTGTGATCATCACTTTTAAAAGCCCGAAGTAGATCTTTTGAGCCTTTTGAGAGAAAACCCTTCAACTCCGAACATCGACAACTGTCCCAAATGGGATCAATACAATGAAGATGACACATTAGAGATCGATATGGTTAGAGTCGATGACAAGGCGTCATCCCCCAAACCAGGGGCCAACACCCCAAAATCTCCCATTACTGTTGCTAGGGCTAACCCTATCGAGCTTTAAGCTAGTGAGGTTGATTCTCTAACTCGAAGAGGTCGAGTGTTCAAACCCGTTCAATTAATGGCCGACACTCTCGATGAAAGGATGGGAAACTCCTCAAGAGCCAGACAACCAACAGGGGTTGTAGATCATGAGACGAACAAGGAAATTCAAGGATCTACAAGCACCTACAATCTACCGACTCATCTCGAAAGGATCCAGGCTCAAATCTCCATCTTGGAGCTACTCGCCAACTCACCAGCACACAGGGCCCAGATCGAAAAGGTCCTTGCCAAGACACACATCCTGAGCAACACATAGCCGGATGCGTTGTGCAGTATGATCAACCAACTAATGGCACCAACACTAATCGTGTTCACAGATGATGACATCCCAATCAGCTTCAACGGCTTCAATGTCCAACCCCTGCACATCACTATTTTCATGCAAGGATATGAAATACAGAGAGTGCTTGTTGATAATAGGGCACCCCTAAACTTATGCCCTATGAAAATGGTGAAGCAGATAGGCAAAAGCGCGGAAGACTTCGAGCAGTGTCAACTAACTACCGCTGCGTACGACGGGACTAAGAGACAAGTTGAAAGCATACTGCCTCTCACACTTAACGTCGGCCTAGTCATCTAAGCGATAAAGTTTTATGTCTTAGACATAAAACCTTCGTTCAACATGCTGCTAGGAAGACTGTGGCTGCACGAAAACCTCATGGTCGCCTCTATGCTCCATCAATGCCTCAAATTTCAAATGAAAAATGGCATCGCGAAGGTATGAGCTGAACCCCCTACTTTTCTCAATCCTAGCAAACAAAACGAGAAGCTAGCCGTAGGGGTCGAGTTGGAGAAATCTCACTTGTCTCCTTCGAACAAGCTGATTGTGCCACCTTACCTCTAGAGGCCGGCGACCTTGGTCCTCAAATTTTGCAAACTTCTGCATCGATGGAGGACATTATCTATTGTCAACATCGATATGGTTTTAGGTCCCTCGAAGATTGGCACATGCTCCTCTCCCAAGGCTTCCAACCAGGCCAAGGCATGGGGAGTCAAGGGCAAGGCGTAATGGAGGCAATTTCTAAATCACCCTAAGCCAAAACTGAAAATAGGGATCGAAGAGGACTCGGGTGTTCTCTCACTTAATTTCAAAGACGAATGAAGCTTTCATGTAATACTAGTTTTGTATCCAGAGGCATTCGAAGCCTCGATCCTCTAAATATCCATCCTTCAAAACTGCCAAAGATGATCCTTGATTCCCCAACAGGGAATAACTCTTTTCCACATCTCATCACCTACAAGAACTGGGAATTAAAGACCTTTTCGCTGACTTGGATTTGAAGGTATGCACAATCGGTTCTAACACAGCCAAACTTGCTCATCCGCCTATCCAAACCCAGAAATTGAATTGGCCGATCACTCCTCTCTCTCGAGAATCGCTGGAAGCATACCAGTGGCACCTTCAAGTCTCAGTGTCAAAAAAGGGATAGGTGCTGGGTGGCCATCTAACCACCTGGCGCGTCCAGTCCTCAACATTTCTCTCGTGAGTCCCATAAGGGACACCACTTGCGACATTTCAAAACCATGGAAAATTCAAAACATGATAAAACTGATGATAATGAAAAAGAATTTTCAAAAATGGCGCTCACTCAAGATAGCTCAATAACTGTGCATAATACCCAAGATGATGAATTGGATGACCAAGATGAAGATCAAGAGAGCCAAGAGTCAGAAGAAATCTCTCAACCTGAGGAACTTATTTCTCATGTTGAGCAATTCAAGAAGAGGTTCGATGGTGACCCAACAGCAATCGTTGAAGAGACAATTGATGTAAACCTTGAAACTGAGAAGGACCCAAGGTTAACCAAGATTGGAACCACGTTTTTTTCTGAGGAGCGGGAAAATAGGATTTCCTTCCTCAAGGAATATTGCAGTGTCTTCACTTGGTCATACGATGATACGTTACGGTAAATCCCACATTGATGCAACATCACCTAATATTCAATGAAGGGGTGAAGCCTGTAAGGCAGAAACTCTGACGTCAAAAGACCCACCTTGAGCTTAATATCAAAGAAGAAATTGACAAATTGCTCAAGGGGAGCTTCATTACTCTCGCCGATTATTCAAAATGGTTGGCCGAAATTGTGGTCGTACCCAAGAGAGACGGGAGGATCCGAGTGTGTGTTGATTTCAAAGACCTCAATATGGCATGTCTCAAAGACAATATTCCATTATCAAACATAGATGCCTAGGTCAACAACACTGCGGTTCATGAGATGTTGTCATTCATGGATGGCTTCTCGAGTTACAACCAAATCCTCATGGCAGAAGAAGACCAAACCAAGACGTCATTCATAACGCAATGGGGAACCTACTGTTATAAAGTCATGCGCTTCGGTATCAAAAACATAGGAGCAACATATCAACGGGCAATGACTAGTATCTTCCATGCTCTAATGCACACCATTATAGAAGACTATGTCAACGACATTCTGGTCAAGTCAAAGACCAAGTCTGATCATCTCACCAACTTGAGAACCATTTTTGAAAGACTCCGGAAACATCAACTCGAACTCAATCCACAAAAATATTCCTTTAGAGTTGAATCCGACAACTTACTAGGCTTTATAGTAAACCAAACAGGCATTGAGGTGGACCCATCCAAAATACGAGTCATCACTGAAATGCCTCCTCCCCGAAACATCCGAAAAATTAGTGGGCATCAAGGTCGCATACAAGCCATAAGGTATTTCATTTCAATACTGGCGGATAAGTGCGCACCATTCAACAAACTCCTTAAGAATGACACCCCATTCATATGGGACAATGAATGTCAAGAAGCGTTCGATAAAATCAAGGAGTACCTCACCAAAACCTCCCATCATTTGTCCTCCTAGTCCAGATAAACCCATGTTCCTGTATATGTCAGTGAAAGGCAAGACTATGGGGGCAATGTTAGGACAATATAACGACCATGAAAAGGAACAAACGATATACTATATCAGCAAAACCATGGTCGACTATGAGACAAGATACATGAATGTGAAGAAACACTGCCTAATACTTGTGTGGGCCATGCAGAAACTAAGGTATTATGTCTTATCTCATTCAGTCACGCTCATATCAAAAATTGACCCACTCAAGTACTTATTGGAGAGGCCAGTCCTCAACGGACATTTGGCGAAGTGGAGAATGCTATTGAGCGAGTTTGAGATCGAGTATGTCACTCAAAAATCGGTCAAAGGACAAGCCATTGTTTACCACTTAGCTGAACACGTACTGCCAAACAATAGTCCTGTTAACAAGGATCTCTCTGATGAGAACCTCTTCACAATTGAGGGCTTCATTTGGGAGCTACACTTCGATGGTGCAAGGAACGAATATAGGTCAGGTATAGGAGTCATATTATGCTCACCTGAGAAGATTTTAATACCAAAAGCCATCAAAGTGAATTTCCCATGTACCAATAAAGTTGTTGAATACAAAGCCTTGATAATCGGGCTTGAGAATGCCATGAGAATGAAAATCTAGCAAATAGGAGTAATTGGTGACTCCTTACTCGTCATAAACCAAGTTCAAGGGATTTGGAGGGTGAAAGAAGAAAAGCTCAAACCCTATCAAGAAAAGGTGGAAAATATGATTCCATATTTTAAGAAAATCACTTTTCAACATGTAACTTGGGAAAATAATCGGTTCATCGACACTCTTGCAACCCTTGCTTCGATGGTCGATATTCATTTAGAAATCACCACATTGCCATTCTATATCAGGAATAAACATGACCCTTCCCCACCGAGGGTCGAAAAAGAAATAGAGCAAGAGAATGAGAACGATGGGGAAGTATCTTTCGTGGTTTCAGATGCCATAGTCAAAGAAAAACCAGGGTTCCATGATGTTTTGTACCTGTTAAAAGATGGTTTATACCCCGAAGGAGCCAATAAAAAGGATAAAGCCCTCCGAAGGTTTTCTATAGGATTCATAGTTAGAGGTGATCTCCTATTCAAAATTCCTTCGATGGCATCATTATATGGTGCCTCGATCAGCCAGAAATTGACCAAGTACTGACAGAGCTGCACAATGAAGGAGGTCATTCTGGGGCAGTCGCCTTAGCTCAGAAAATCAAGCGTCAAGGCTACTATTGGACCACCATGGCTGAAGACTGCTGGAAGTTTGTTAAGAGGTGTCCCAAATGTCAACTCTATGGAGACCTCATCCATGCACCGTCCGTATCACTCAACTCAACACCACCCGTATGGCCTTCGCCATGTGGGGTCTTGATATCATCAGAATGATATCACCAAAGCCTCAAACAGCCACCGTTTTATATTAAGGGCTACCGAATAGTTCACCAAATGGGTAAAGTCCGCATCATTTGTTAAAATTGAAGGCCAACATGTTGCTCGTTTCATAAAGAACAATATTGTATTCAGATTCAGTGTTTCTAAGCCAATCATTATTGATAATGGATCCAATTTAAAAAATGAAAAGGTCACTAAGGTGTGCAAAAGGTTTGGGATAACACAGAAATTCTCCACACCTTACTACCATCAAGGAAACGAATAAACAGAACCCACAAATAAAGGACTTCTCACAATCATAGACAAAATAATAGAAGGCGGGAAAGATTGGGACAAAAAGCTAAATGACGCCCTATGGGCCAACCGGACAATTCAAAAGACTCCTACTGGCATGACCCCATACTCATTGGTGTATGGTATGGAAGCAGTGCTACCCATCGAAGTTGAGATACCATCTCTCTGAATCCTTATTCATAAAAATTTAGATGAGAAACAAAAGGTCGAAGAACGAATCGCTGCCCTCATTAATTTGGAAGAAAAACGACTACGAGCAACACATGATATCGTTGCTTACCAGTGTAGAACCGAGAGGACATATCAAAGAAAAGTTTTTCCTCGATAATTCAGAGAAGGAGACATTGTACTCAAGAAAATCTTCCACACTCCTACAAATCCACACCCTTTAGGCAAGTTCAAACCGAATTGGGAGGGGCCATTCGTGGTTAGCCAAATGCATGCAGGTAATTCTTATGTGATCAAAACTCAGGACGGGTACGACCTCAATGACCCCATTAATGCAATGTATCTTAGAAAATACTACACGTAATGGGCTCAAAAACATGGTGAAGACCTGAAAAGGCATCACAAAGAAAAATAAAGAAAGAAAAATATAAAAAAACAAAAAAATTGATGTGATGAAAACCTAAAAAGGCACCACGGGTAAAAGGAATCAAAAGATCTCCTAGAAGGAGCTTTCTATCCAAAGCACTCAAGTACTTGCAAGTTTCAATAATACTATGCAAGCAGACCCTGAGGATGAAAACCAAAGTGATTTCAACGAACCTTGGAAAATGTTGAGACCCTCCAAGATAGAAGCTCGACAAGAATCCAGAGGGCTCTTCATGGATCCTCGAAGCAGAGGATGAAAGCTCCAAAGGTAAAAAGACAACTCCGTGATTTCTGAGTTCTCACGATCCCACAAAGGAATCCTTTCATCATCTTTTGGTAGAATATAAAGAAGAAAATGACCACCAAAGGGGCCATAGGTGGCAAAATTGTAAGGCCCATCCCTTTTAACAATGTTGTTTCAATTTATTATTAAAATCATCCATTTTCAAAACCCATGCACTCCATGGTTGTATGAGTATAACTACCAACTACCACATATCGGAGATGGGTGAATCTCGCTAATGATGATATTGGCTAGTCTGGGAGTGTTTTTCTCTCGATTGGATCTCCTGAGGCAAAATGAGTCAAGCTCATCCCCGTGTGTGCGTACGATGTCCCAATAGCTGGAAATTCGAGACAAAGACCCTACAACTAGGTGGCTGAGTTTGTAACAATTCAGTTTGGAAAGTGTGTGCAAAGAAAGTGTTCTACTCTACTTCAATGAGTCAACTGAACACGTATAAGTTAAAAGACCCCCCAACAGGGACAATTAAACAAAAAAAAAAAAAGAGAAATCAAGCAGAATAGAAAACAAAATTTTGGCTATCACAAAATTCTAACTTCAATTCATCCCCTAAAAAATTGGCTTATTACAGGTGTTCACGCCATCAAACTTGGTCTTAGGACTGAAATTTCTACTGTCCCAATGGACTTCAATAAAAAGAAAAAGTACTGAAAATGAGAATGATCACAGGCTCAATCCTGCCAAGGAAAAAAGGAAAGAAAAGAAAATAGTTTGGTTATTCAGTATTCGAATTCGGATCAACATCCTTCTCCTTGAGTTTCGCCACGAAGGCCACCCATCGAGCTAATTCGACATCAGCCTCTTTCAAGTTGATGTCAGATGTGTCCTCATTTGAATTGATTCGTTTATTTGAACAAAAGGTGCCATCTTCTCGATGAGGCACAAGATTCTGACCAAGAGCAGAAGACTCGCCATGAAGTCTCGAAGATCTAAGGCATAATGGAAGAGGTAGGCATGTTCCTACCAAGAATCATAGTTCGAAGTGGTTGTAGGCTTGTCTTGCTTAGCTAACCCCTCACTAGAAGAGGACTTCTTCCCCTTTCGTGACAAACTTGCCTTGGTCAGAAGAGCTGAAGAGTGCTGACGAAGTGGAAGATAGGGTGATAATCGATCACCTCTCCGTAATAAGCGTAATTCTGAATGTGGCAAAACAGGCGAAGAACCCTTTGAGGGAAATACCCATCTGTGAAGAATTGCCCGCCAATATAACACATGAATGTCCCATAGCAAGAAAAAATAGGGACATGTTCTCAAGGCCCCTAATCACCCAATAGAAAGACGACAACTCGTCCAAAACTCACCGATAATAAATAACATTTGTGATAGGCGGGAGTCATTGACATATGTCAGTCCCAAAGTAGTAGATACAGTCATCATTGATCGAGGAGGATGGATAATGGCGATGTGTTTATAGGCCCAAACTTGAGAAAATAGAGCTCAAAATTACCCCCAAAACTCACACAACAGAAGCCCTGAACCCGAGAATCATCCGACGTAGTTTGACCAGGGCGACACTGGTAGTGTCGCCCAGCCTGTGTGGGCGACACTAGTAGTGTCGCCCGGCTTGTGTGGGTGACACTTGCCGTGTCGCCCAACTTAAAACCTCCCGGATCGAGCCGAGCTTTTTCCAATAAATTCCTATGTTAAAAACATGAACTCTAGAGCCCAAAACAGGACAAAAAATTGTGTTCCAAGGGAAAAATAAAATAAAATTGTGTGTTCAAAATATAACTGCAAATCAAGACACTGCCCTCAATAAATCGATCGCCTCGCATGACCCGGTCGTGAAGACCGCAGTATATGCCCGCCAACACGGTCGAAACAATGGTGTAACCTGCTCATTCCCAGAAGGCATGGACTAAGGGAATAAGGGAGGTACGAACTGTTTTGCGACCACTTGGAAAAAGGATGGATCCTAACAGCACGAAAAGAAAAAGACGGATCTGTTCAGCTCCTTGAGATTGCTCTCGATTCCGGACCAGCAGCTCCATATCAACCCACTGGCCACGCAAAGAATAAGCAGCCCCCAACAGTCGTGCACCCATGATAGAATGGTTGTCAGTGGTAGTGGAAGGTTGATACGCAATCCTGGCTAGGTTCAGCCCAGAAATTCAGGCCACTTCCTCTTAGGTTTCTCGCCCTTAGGAAGAAAGAAGGTATTCGTCTGATGATTGAAAGTTTCAGCGAGAGTCTCGAGGAGCGGAAAGTTCACATGGCAAGAGGCCATGTTCAAGATACCCATCATCGAAATTGAAGCCAGAAGGACCATGAGCTCTGGCCACTGCCGAGCAGAAAGAAATCAATCTCGGAACCAAGGTCCGATGATAGGAAAGCCATTGACGCGTCAAGGAACTGCACCCAACCAACGACATGAGAAATATGAGAGGGCAAACTTTCAGGAAAGTGCTTAACCTTAGGAAAAATATGGAAGTCCTCCTCCTCTCTTTTGTCGTCAACTCGCTCGAGAGCCTTCCCCTTGCCCGCGAAGATCGCATTGTTCTTCTTAGAAACCATGAAAACCTAAGGATGGGTGCAATAAAATCCTGTAAAAATAGAGGGAAGATGATGAAAAAGGGAGAGGATGAAGGTGAGAAGAAGAAAATTGAGTTTGAAACATGAGAGAAGAATGGGAGAGGGATGATTTTTATTAAATAAAAGAAAAAAAAGAAACCCGACCCAAAACACGTCCTATAGTTATCTACTTTGGCCAACAGTGGGTTTAGATAACCTTACAACTAAGAAAAGAAAAAAAAAAATTGAGGGTCGGAGGTTTGGGCGACATGCCCCGTGTCGCCCAATTACGTACTCAGACTTGGGCAACACCACCCATGTCGCCCACATATTTTATTTTTTTTAAAAAAACCCCTTTTAATCCCTCAAATTTTCCAATAAAAAAAAAATATGGGCGACACTGGCCATTTCGCTCAGCCTGTTAGGGTGACACGCCACCTAAGCGACACCACTGATGTCGCCCATACATTTTTGCCAAAAATTTTATTTTTACATTTTCCAGCAAAATACACTTAATAAAAAAGCAAAGAGCTTTTTTAGGTGGGCGACACGGCTAGTGTCGCCCAAAAATATTTCCCCGAAACTTTCCCCACTCAATTTTTGGGGACTTCCATGGATCAAACATGGTTTGTCATAGTTTTTTGTAATCATTTTCAAACATTTTTATTAACTTTTAAAATAAAACGCTCCTCGGTGGAATGAGCCTAAACTGCCATCCAATTATCCAGACAATTTAAAAAAAAAATCAAAAAAATAAAAAACCTCCCTTATGGCACGAGCCTAAACTGCCAACCAATTTCAAAAATAAAATCAAAAATAAAATAAAAAATAAAAAAGGAAGCGCTCCTCTGTGGCATAAGCCTAAACTGCCAACCAATTTTTCAAAAAATTTCAAAAAAATAAAACACTTCTTTGTGGCACGAGCCTAAACTGCTAACCAATTTCAAAAATAAAATCAAAAATAAAAACGACAACACTCGTCAGTGGCATGAGCCTAAACTGCCAACCAAAGCCCCATCCATGGCACAACCAACCTATTTCAATGGAAAAACATCAAACTCGTGCGATGTTAAATAGCCGAGACAAGAAAAACCGTCAAACTCGTGCGACATTAAAGAGCCGAGATAGGAAAAACGTCAAACTCATGTGACGTTAAAGAGCCACGACAGGAAAAATGTCAAACTCGTGCGACGTTAAAAAGCCGAGACAGGAAAAATATCAAACTTGTGTGACATTAAAGAGCCAAGACAGGAAAAATGTCAAGCTCGTGCAACGTTAAAGAGCCGAGAATGGAAAAACGTCAAACTCGTGCGACGTTAAAGAGTCGAGACAGGAAAAATGTCAAACTCATGCGACGTTAAGACCCTGTTCAATGTGTTCCGGGCACAACCACCCTGTTCAAACGTCAAGCCCCGTACGCTGCTAAAGGTTGGGTATATCTAGTTCAACGTCAAACTCGTGCGACGTAAAAGAGCTTAGACATGTAACATCTAGCCTCGTATGCCATAAAATGTTCGATGTGTTTAGGGCACAACCACCCCATTCAATGTTGTTCAGGGCACAACCACCCTGTTCAATGTGTTCAAGGCACAACCACTTTGTTCAAACATCTATCCCCGTATGACGTAAAAGGGTCGGGTGTATGGTCCATTGCTGCATGATGCTAAACTGCTTAAAGGGCTCTATGGTTGCAAGAGTTAAAATTGCTAACCAACTTTGTTTTTCAAATATCTTTCTCTTTTCAAAATTTTCACTATATGTCTGTGATTTCAAAAAACATTAATTTCTTTATTAAAATCGAAACATATCCCTACTCCTGGTTCTGTTTCAAATCTCCCCCTACTTTCAAAATTTCTAAAACATTTTTTAAAATGAAGGAGCTTGGACACCCGTATATGATGAATACCGCATTGTCGTGTTTACCATGTTGTTGCCTTGTCTCTCTCTACGAATTCAGCCAGACAAGTCTCTTCCTATAGAAGACCTTTTCCTATAGATAGCCTTAGGAAACCCTAAGGTGATCAAAGAAAATGGCAAGAATAAAAATTTCAAACTACAACACCCCTGAAGTTAAGTGGCATGGCCAGAAAATCCAACTCGAGTTTCAAAGTTGTGTAACGCACCGACAATGTCGGAAACCTTAGGAGGAAAAATGCCCTAGGTGGGTGAGTTCAGTGAGCACAATGACTTTGAGGGATAGTTGGTGTGCCCTACGACCACATGAAGACAGGACGAAATTTAAAATGGCTACTTTATCTTTGACGTTCATCTGTCCCTTTTAGGACAAGGAAAGCCAAAAGTGTCTACTTCTTTGCCACTCGCCCATTTTAAAACTGACAAATTCTACCGTTTCTGAACTCTTAAGACCACATTATCCTAATGAACCCAAAATCCATAGTTCAAACAACCTATCTTGTGTCCGGGAACCAGTCTGCCTGCCCAGAACCCCACAGAACCCTGTTTTGACCACGATTTTTGTAAACAACCTATTTTACCAAAAACTCATTAAAAATAGTCAATAAATCTGTTTTGATCCAAATTTTCTCTGAGAGCTTCATAAGAGGCTAAGGAATACAGCCAAAGTGAAAAAAAAGGAAATTTTGATAGGTTTGAGTTGGGTGACAATGGCAGTGTCGCCCAATTAATTTCAATAAATGTCCTGTTTTACCAAAACACTCATTAAAAATAGTAAACAAATTTGTTTTGACCCAAATTTTTTCTGGTAGCTTCATAAGAGGATGGGGAATGCACTCAAAGTAAAAAAAATGAACTTTGACCAAGTTTGACTAAGGTGACATGGGCAGTGTCACCCAGCCTAGACTGGACAACACACCTAGTGTCACCCAGATATGGGTGACACTATCAATGTCGCCCGGGTGACACGGAGACAATTTTATCCCAAATCATAATTTTTGGATTTTTGAATGATTTTTGACCTTTTCTTGGGTGACACTAGATGTGTCGCCTAGGAGACAAGGCCGTGTCTCCCAAATCCGTGACCCTAAAAAAGTGGATCTTTGATCGAGGGATTTGTTTGTTGCGGGAAGATATTTGTAGACCCCCCATTTCAATTTTGGCAAATTCTATGGTTTTATGAACCCTTAGGACCACACTTAACCTAGTAAACCCAAATCCATAGTTCCTATAACCTACTCGGAACCAGTTTGCTTGCCCGGAACCCTGCATAAACCCTGTTTTGACCCAAATTTCTGTAAATACCATGTTTTACTAAAAAAATCAGTAAAAATAGTAAAAAAAATTTGTTTTGACCCAAATTTTCTCTGAGAGCTTCACAAGAGGCTAAGAAACAACTTGAAAAGAAAAAAACTCAAATTTGACAAGTTTTGGTTTGGGCGACATGGGGCATGCCACCCAAGCGACACGACCCGTGCCACCTAGCCTTGTGCGACATAGGGCATGCCGTCCAGGTGACATGACCCGTGCCACCCAGATCTGAGACCCTTAAACTTTGACTTTTTGACGGGGGATTTGCTTATTACACGTGCTTATCCTTCCCAACGAGTTCGGACCCCTATAATACCTCTTTTCGTGGTCATTTGAGGGGATCGAGACTTTAGAGAGGAAAACCCCTTGAGATAGAGATTGAAACCAAAGAGAGAATGAGAGAAACCCTAGAGAAGACCGTGCTTCCTGAGACTCTAACCCCAAAGAAAAAGAAAACCTCGACTTAAGCACAACCACCCTAGATCTACCCTTAGGGAGCAACCACCCTGCTACTACCAGAGACTTATTGATTGACATCTGGACCAGAAGGGCAAGAGGAACCGGTTATGATACGGGCGAGCCCTCAAGGGCTCGGGAGTCCCGGGCCATTTGGCCCAGTTCGATACTCATTCTCCCTTCATTTATTTTTTTATTTTATTTAATTTATTTTGTTTTGATCTGATTTTGATTTGTTTTGATTGATAAATCATATTTTAAATGCTTTTGATCAAGCTGGCTCCGCCAGAGATCTGAGAGCAGATATGCTCTTTTATGTGCAGATTTGACCTCAGATCTAAATTCGATTGTTCCCACTTTATCTACCACTTGTTTTCCATTTCATTCTTATCAGTTTAATGTGTCATATCAGATTTATCTACATCCACAGATCGCTTCGATTTGTGCTGTAAATAGTTTGGCGCCCACCGTGGGGCGAATCGAGCGTGATCCGAGCATCAAAATTTTGAAAATCTCATAATATTTTGAAACATTTCATGCATGTTGTAGGTACCATTTTGTGATAATTACTAAAACTTTTCAAGTCAAAATAAAATATTTAAAAATACAAAACAAATATTTCTCTATTAAATCTGCAGTCCCCTCTTGTTGCTTTATTTTAATTTATTTTCATCGAAAACAATTTTATTTGATGTTTCTCTAAGTTTAAAGTAAGCTTAGTTTATCAATATACTAGAAAAAAAAAAATAAAAATATAAAAAATATAAAAAATACAATAGTATTTTGGGCGACACTAGGCGTGCCGCCCAAGCGACACAGGGCATGCCGCCCAGACGACACGGGTCGTGCTGCCTAGGTCCAGGGTGACACACCCTTTGGTGCCCTCCGTCGTCCAAGTCAGATTTTTTTGATATTTTACAGGCTGGGTCATGAGTCTCTTTTGTGACTGTTCACAAAATTTTGGAGCAAAATAAATTTCTTAAAAATACCAAAAACATATTTTGCTTGATACAAGTATGTTCTATCTGTTGTTCTTCCATTTCACTTTGTTTGAATTTT
The DNA here is from genome assembly GCF_000471905.2 of Amborella trichopoda. Next base: position 1,384,341 of record NW_006497023.1, read on the forward strand.
ATTTTATCAAAAAGTATGATTTTTCTTCTTCTGCATGTTTTAGTGGCCTTATTTCATCAAGATCAACAAGATAAAAATAAAATAAAAAATAAAATAAAAAATTTTTGGGACCCCACAGGCTTATTCCAGAGCCTTTTTGTGCTTTTTCACTAATTTTTTATTTAAAATAAAATTTTCAAAAATATAAAAAAAATATTTTGCTTTAGATAAGCATGTCCTACTCCTGACTTTTTCGTTTTTTATTTTAGTTTTTTAATTTTGACTAAAACCATGTTTTTCCTTCTTTCACCATGCTTAGTTTAACTGTGTTTCATCAAACTTCTTGCACCCTACCTGAACCGTATCCCGTTCGAGTCACCCTCGACCTGGGCCACGCTCGACTTAGCACAGACTGTGCCTTGTCTCATTGTTCTGACCATCCATTCTTAGGGGTTCCTCACCCCTCCATGTATATTGTGCCTCGAGTGAGTTTTGCCTCGAAGAGCGCATCGCTAGGCTCAATCAGTGCCAAGCGCTCACTTGTTTTCTTTCTTATTGTGTGCGTGTGTGCTTGAATTTATTTTCATTTGTGTGCTTCTTTACACACTCTAGCACACACCGACCGGGAATCCCAGAAAACCAAAAAACAAAGTATTTGAAAACCCCCAAAATCCGAGTTAACTACTTGAGGAGAACCTAGCTTTGAGAATTGAGGCGGTTGAGATTTGCTTAACTTTAACTATGAGTACCTCTTCGTAATCCTTTGCCTCAAAGCAACTCTGCGTATAGTAGGACCTGGCAAAATCCTATAATAGGAGGCCGGGACCTATGCGGGGACCTATATTAGCCTAACCGCATTTCAGTAGTTAGGGACCCACTCTCAAGCCAAGCCTACCTATAGTACTATACTAGGTGAAACGTTTTTGTGTGCTTGCTTACTTATTGATCTTGAGTCTCAACCTAAATCTGCTTTTGGTCCGAGTTGAACCCTCTGAGTCCAGGTTCAGACTTGTACCCAGCCTAGCCCAAGTCCGAATTAGGTTTTGCATTGGTCCAAACTTAGGCCCCTTGTTGTCTGCACCGAAGGCTCGTTTCTAGTTCATCTTTGATCTAGTTAAGGTCCATACCTGGCCTGATCATTAAAGCGCTCTGGGTCCAAGATCAGGTTTATACCCACCTAGCCCAGATCCGGACCAAATTCACACCCAGGCTTGAACCTAGGCCCCTTTTTTGTCCGAGCCAAGGGCTCGTACCTAAACCATCTTTGATCCAGTCCAGGTCCACACTCAATCTAATTATCATAACCCTCTAGGTCCAAGCTTAGGCTTGCACCCAGCTCAGTCCAAGTTCGGACCAGGTTTGCACCCAGGTCTGAACTTAGACCCACTTGGCACGAGTCGAGACTCCAACTTTCCTTGTCTGGATCTTTGTCTAGGTTCTAGTATAAGTCTAAGCTTAGAGTTACCTCTAGGGTTGGATTAGGCTTACCCTAGTTCAGAGTCTAAACCAAAACCCATTGAGTCTAGATTCCAGGATAATTTCAGCCTAGTTGTCACTCAGGGTTGGCACCTAGAGTCAGATTACGTCTACCCTAGGCTGTCGAGTCTAGATCTTACCCAAGTCAGATTCTAGAACCCTGGCAAGGGCGATCACCATGTCAGTCACCCAAGGCGATTATGATGATCATTCTACGGTTGACTCTAAACCGAACCTTCCTAAACCTAGGGACCAGTATGCCGCAACCCCTTGGGATTACGGCCAGAACTCGGGCCAATCCATTATCCATCGCCTAGGTCTCCAATTAGAAGCCGAGTCCCAGGAATCCACTTTTAACCCTGAGCTCTGTATGGTCCAAAAAGTTGGCTCTGCCCAAAAAACATTGAACAGCCAAGGGGTCCGGCCGAGCATTGTCCTACAGGGAACCTTACGTAGCCACAGTAGGATCCGTGTGACCTTAGGCAACCAAAGCAAGAGTCGTTCAAGGGAAGAGTTCATGCTGTATTTAATGATGCCCAGAAGTCACACCAAGATAACCCTGGGGCTCAACGGTCTCAAATCAAGAACCATCTAGGTCTAGGGGATCTAACCCAACCTCGAGCCACCGTAGTACAGCCCACGATGTCTCTAACAATGTACGTAGCAGAGGCATCAGTCTAGACCAACCCTTAGGCGAGATAGGCATCCAGGCTTCCCTCAAAAGTCTAATTGACTTAGGCTACGATGTTCATGCCCCAATTCATGGGTCAATCCAAAACCAACCTAATAGCATAGGTCAACCCATAGCACAACCGAGTCAGCAGATTCTTCAATCGGTCTCTCTTGTGTATCTGGTCCAACCAACCGTGCAGTTTCCGCAACTGGTGGCGATTCCTATGGGTCAGTACGCCCCTCAAGGACAAATGTGTCAAATCACCAGCTAACAGCGGCTCATCCATCATAGGTCCAAGTAGGCCAACATCTACCCCAAGTCTTGACACATCAGTTTATGCTTGGGAACCCACCGACCGGTGGACCTACTCTCATGCCGAACACCCAACAAGAAGGCACTTTAAAGGCAATGTAGAATATGCTCGTAAGAATGCGAATGCATGATATTCTACCCCCAAAGGCCTATGTTCAAGTGACCCTTGGAGGCATGGAGGACCTTCCCCTAGGATTTGTTAACCCAGAATTTAGAAACACGTTTAACGGGAAGAGAAATCCAAATGCTCACGTCAACGGGATCTCTTCTCCGTGAGAGCTTTGCGAGATAGGCCTAACCAATTGAAGGCCATATTTTCACAAACATTGATCGGGCATCAGAGAACAATGTCCTCTCAACCACACATCATTTCAGACGAAATGTTCAACCTATTCGTCTCTCGCTACCGTCGGTCAACACTAAGATCTCTGTCCCTGGGCGAGCTCAGTGCAACGAAGCAAAATCGAGGAGAGTCCTTTGAGGATTTCATCTGTCGATTCCATGATGCTGCAATTGTAGAATGCCCACTGACAGACCCAGTCAAAATCTCTATAGCCTTGGAGAATGCCACTCCCGAATACTGGACCTTTTTCAGCAAAGGTCTTATCCCCCACTCCTTCGACTCCTTGATCAAGCGGGTGGCATGATATGAAAGGGAAAGAGGGACACCTCTCAGCTTCAGGCTCAATAATAAACCAATAACAACTCCCCAAAATAAGATAAAAAAGAAATAACAAGGGGAAGGATTCCAGTCAAGTTAATGAGATTGTCGTGAACGGATCGGCTCACGGTTCAGCCACTCAGCACAACAATTAGAACCAAAATCGAAGGGGTCAGCCAAGAGCCAACACTCAAAATAATAACTAAAGTTGAGAGGATAATTTCACTCCTCTCAAAAACCCACTAGAAAAAGTGTTGGAATTACTCCTGGTTAGAAACATGGTTTATTTCCCGCCACCAATTGAACTACCATTTCAAGTCACGGATAAAAGCAACTGGTGCAAATGGCATCAAAACCATGCCCATGACATCCAAAACTGCAAGTATTTGAAACGGGTGATTCAAGGGTTAATCAATAGGGGGGACATCACTGTCACACCTAGATATCAACCCGTCGAATAGCCTAATCAAAAGATGCTCCCTCTCCTTAAGAATATGGTCACAACGACTAAAAAACTAGGAGCTCAAGACAACACAGAAGAGAACACTGTCATTCACATGATTGAGAGTGGAGACGAAGAAGATGATCCCAGCCAATTCGTATTTGCTTGTCATCATCACTTTCAAAAGCCCAAAGAAGATCTTTTAAGCCTTTTGAGAGGAATCCCTTCATCTATGAACCTCGACAACCTGCTCAAATGGGATCAATATGACAAAGATGACACGCGAGAGATCGACAGGGTCAAAACCAATGAAAAGGCATCATCTCCCAAACAAGAGGCCAACACCCCGAAATCTCCCATTAGTCTTGGCTGACCTTATCGAGCTTCTAGTTGGTAAGGTTGATTCCCTAACCCGAATAGGCCGAGTGTTCCAACCCATTCAATTAATGGCCGACACTCTTGATGAAAGGATGGGAAACTCCTCTAGAGCCAGACAACCAGCAGGGGTTGTAGATTGTGAGCTAAACAAGGAAATTCAAGGATCAACAACCTCCTACGATCTACCGACTCATCTCAGGAAGATCCTGGCTCAAATCTCCATCTTGGAGCTACTCACCAACTCACCAGCACATAGGGCCCAGATCGAAAAGGTCCTCACCAAGACACACATTCTGAGCAACACACAGCCAGATGAGTTGTGCGGTATGATCAACTAACTAATGGTACCAATGCGAATCGTGTTCACGGATGATGACATCCTGGCCAACTTCAACAGCGTTCCTGTCCAACCTCTACACATCACTGTTTTCATGCAAGGATATGAAATAAGGAGAGTGCTTGTTGATAATGAGGCATCCCTAAACATATGCCCTATGAAACGGTAAAGCAGACATGCAAAAGTCCAGATGACTTCGAACCATTTCAATTAACCATCGCTGCATATGATGGGACCAAGAGGCAAGCTGAGGGCATATTGCGTCTCACACTCAAGAATGGCCCCACCATTCAGTCGGTAAAGTTTTATGTCTTGGACATAAAACCTTCTTTCGACATGCTGCTAGGAAGACCCTAGCACAACCACCAGTTTCAATATTGTTCATGATATAACCACCCTATTCAATGTGTTCAAGGCACAACCACCTTGTTCAAATGTCTATCCTCATATGATGTAAAAGGGTCAGGTGTAAGGTACATCGCTGCATGACATTAAGCTGCTTAGAGGGCTCTATGGTTGCAGCAGTTAAAACTGCCAACCAATCTTGCTTTTCGAAATATCTTTCTCCTTTCAAAATTTTCACTATATGTCCTGTGATTTAAAAAACTTTAATTCCTTTCTTAAAATCGTAGCCTGTCCCTGCTCCAGGTTCTATTTCAAATCTCCCCCTACTTTCAAAATTTCTAAAAAGTATTTTAAAATAAAGGAGCTTGGACACCCGTATATGATGATTACCGCGTTTGCCGCGATTGCTACGTTCCTACCTCGTCTGTCACTTCAGATTCTGTCAGACAAATCTCTTCTTATAGAAAGCCTTTCCCTATAGACAGCCTTAGGAAACCCTAAGGAGATCAAAGAAAATGTCAGGTTGTGAACACCCCTAAAGTTAAGTGGCATGGCCAGAAAATCCAACTCGAGTTTCAAGCTAGTGTAACTCATCAACATCTCACGCCGAAAACCCTAAGAGGAAAATGCCCTAAATGCGTGAGCTCGGTAAGCGCAATTACTTGGAAGGATAGTTGATGTGCCCCTTGACCACGTGACTTCAGGATGAAATTTAAAATGTCAGCTTTATCTATGACGTTCGTCTGCCCCCTAAAGACAGGGAACGCGAGAGTGTCTACTTCTTTGTCACTCACTTGCTCCTCGAAGGGCAGGGAGTGCCAAAGAGGGGCAACTGTAGACACCCCATTTTAAATCGGGCAAATTTTGTGGTTTTCTGAACCCTTGACCATACTTAACCTAGTAAACCCAAATTCATAGTTCCCTACCCTGTGATCCGGAACCAGTTTGCCTACCCAGAACCCTGCAGAAACCCCTTTTTAACCTAGATTTTTGTAAATGCCCTGTTTTACAAAAAAAATCATTAAAAATAGTAAAATAATTTTGTTTTGACACAAATTTCTCTAAGAGCTTCACAAGAGGCTGATGAACACACCTAAAAAGAAAAAAACTCAAATTCAACAATTTCTTATTTGGGTGACATGGGGCGTGCCACCCAGGTGACACGACCCATGCCACCCAAGCGACACGCCCCGTTCCGCCCAGGGGACACGACCTATGCCACCCAGATTCGGGACCCTCAAACTTAGACTTTTTTGACCTGGGATTTACTTGTTACCCGTTCTTATCCTTCTCAACGAGTTTGGACCCCTATAACACCTCTTTTAGTGGTCATTTGAGGGGATCAAGACTTTAGAGAGAAAAAACCATAGAGATAGAGATTGAAACCAAAGAGAGAACGAGAGAAAACCAAGACAAAACCTTGGCTTCCTGAGACTCTAACCCCAAAGCAAAAAAAAACCTAGACCTAGGGTACAACCACCCTAGATTTACCCTTAGGGCACAACCACCGTACTACAACCAGTTCGTGCTCATCGACATCTGGACCAGAAGGGCAAGAGGAACCAGTTCGGATACGAGCGAGCCCTCAAGGGCTCGGGAGTCTCGGGCGATCTGGCCCGGTTCGGTACTCATTTTCCCATCATTTCTTTTTTTATTTTATTGAATTTAGTGATCTACATCTGCAGATCGCTTCAATTTTGCGCTATAAACAATATTCTCCTCAACAATTTTGGCCCCTTTTTAGCAACTTTTCGAGACTATTTAGAGGGGGATGGAGGAAAAAATCGGGGAGGATTGGGGAGAGAGAAAAACCCTAGAAGATAGAGAGAGAAAAACCTTAAGAGATAGAGAGAGATAGAGATAGAACCCCTAAGAGAGAGAGAAAACTTGAGATTTTAAAGATAGAAACCCTAGGAGAGAGAAAAAACTTGGGATAGAGATGAAAAACCCTAGAGTGCTGCAAGAGATAGAGATCTGAGAGAAAAAACGCAGAGAGAAAACCCTATCTAAGCTACGCCTGAGAACCCTAGTTCTAAGCCATTTTCCAGGGCACTACCACCCTACTCAGTCAATTTTTGTTAGCTGACATCCGGATAAAAGAGGCAAAAGAGGATGGGTTTCGATAGGAGCGAGCCCCAAAAGGCTCGGGAGTCCCGGGCCATTCGGCCCGATTCGATATTATTTCTTTCTTTTTCTTCTTATTTTATTATTTCAATTTTATTTTGATCTGTTTTGTTAATTTTATTTAAGATCGCATTTTGGACGCTCTGGATCGCGCTGGCCTGCCACAGATCTGCTCATTTCCCAGCAGATCTGTCCTCATATCTGAATTCGATTTGTTCCACTTTCTTTACCATTTTATTTCTTGCATTTTCATTTAGTTTAAGGTGTAAAAATCGAGAGATGTTCATCGGAAGATCTGTCTGATTTTCATCATAGACAACTTTGTCCTTCTCGTTCCTCTTTTCTTAAACACAGCTGGCGATGCATGGCGTCGACTGTGTCCTTCTCTCTCTTCTTTTCTTAAACACAGTCGGTGATGTTTGGCACCGACTATGTCCTTCTCACTCCTATTTTCTTAAACACGACTGACGATGCCTGACGCCTACTGTGTCCTTCTCTCTCCACTTTTCCTAACACAACCGGTGATGCTCAACGTCGCCTGTCTTATCTCTCCCCCTCTCTTTACATAGTCGGTGATGCTTAGAGCCTCATGTGTCCCATCCTATCTCTCCTTCTAACACAACCGGTGATGCTTAGCACTGCTTATGTCCTCTCTCTCTTCTTTGTATAACCCAATCGATGAAGGCGTAGCGTAGCCTGCGACTTCTTGTGTCACTTCTCCCATTATAGCCGACGAAGGCTTAGCGCTGCTTGTGTCTCCTCTATCCTTCCTTCCATCACAGTCGGCGGAAGCACATCGCCGCCTGTATCTTTTGTCGCCTGGTATCTTTTGTTTCTTTCTCCTCGTCTTATTGTCGTCTGTTTCTGCCTTCAACCCTTCCTTCTCTCTTCTCTCACACTCTTCTCCTACTTTCTTTCTCTTCCTCTCCTTTTTATTCACTTCTTCTTCTCTTATGTTACTTCTTATTCTTTCTTTATGATCTCCATTCTTTTTGTTATTCTTTCGTTTGATTAAGCGGGTTGAGATTAGCATCTCATGGTAGTTTTATCGTCTAGCCATAATGTTGTTATGCCAGAATTACTGTGCCTGCTTTATTGCCACGACAGACTAACCATCGTGTCTAGCTAGTCAGTATCGGTATTGACGTCTAGTAGTAATTCTGTTGACCGGTCTGAGTTACCGAGCCCATTTTACTGCCACGTTAGGCCAATTACCTACCAACTTAGTCGTCGTGTTAATCTCCTCACCTAGTCAAATTCTTCTCTCTCCCATCTTTCTTCTCTCATTCTTCTCTCCTTCTTTCTAAATGTGCATGCTCGTGTACGTTCACCAGAGAGGCAAGGTGAGGGTTGTTGACCCACCTGTCTTATAACATTTGCCATATATATGTGATTGCAAAAAACAAGAGAATACAAGCCAAGGGAGGCGATTCCGAACCAGTTTTACTATTGTGGGGCTTTCTTTGTGATCTAAGAGGGCGCCCACGTCAGCCAGTCCGAGTAAGTCCCGAACCCACCTTAAATTCGTCTCTCATCGACTGGTCCACCTGCCTTTGTTCTCGAATGAGATTCCCGAGAGAGCGATCTCAAAAGTCTCAGGTCTCCCCGAAACCGGAGAAGCATTCCGCCCAATCATCCTGATCTGAAGGGAAAGATCGAGGCACCTAACCAAGTACTTCACCAAATGAGTAGAGGGTACATCATTTGTCAAAATTGAGGGACAACATGTTGCCCGTTTCATAAAGAACAATATTGTATTAAGGTTCGGTGTTCTTGAGTCAATCATTACTGATAATGGATCCAATCTCAAAAATGAAAAGGTCTCTAAGGTGTGCAAAAAGTTTGGGATAATGCAGAAATTCTCCACACCTTACTACCCTCAAGGAAATGGACAAGCAGAGGCTACAAACAAAGGACTTCTCAGAATTATAGACAAAATAATAAAAGGTGACAAAGATTGGCACAAAAAGCTAAATGACATGCTATGGGCCTACCGAACAATTGAGAAGACTCCTACTAGCATGACCCCATACTCATTGATGTATGGTATGGAAGTAGTGTTACCTATTAAAGTTGAGATACCGTCTCTCCGAGTGCTTATTCATAAATATTTAGATGAAGAACAAAAGATCGAAGCACGAATAACTGCCCACGTTAATTTGGATGAAAGACGAGTACGAGCAACACAAAATATTGTTTCTTACCAGCATAGAATCTGGAGGGCATACCAAAGTAAACTTGTTCCTCGATAGTTCAGGGAAGGGGACATGGTACTCAAGAAAATCTTCCACACTCCTACAAACCCACACCCTTTAGGAAAACTCAAACCTAATTGGGAGGGGTCATTCGTGGTCACACGAGTGCACGCAAGCAATTCGTACAAGATCAAGAATTAGGAGGGGTGCAAGCTCAATGACCCCATCAATGCGATGTGTCTCAGAAAATACTACCTGTAACGGGCTCAAAAGAGTGGTGAAAACCTGAAAAGGCATCACAAAAAACAACAAAAAAAAAAAAAATGGACCTGGTGAAAGTTTGAAAGGGCATCATGGGTAAAAAAAAAATAATCTCCAAGAAGGAGATTATGATTCAGAAACACTCAAGTACAAACAAGTACTTGCAACTTTCAACAATACGGCACAAGCAGACCCTGAGGATGAAGACTCCTCCTAAACTCTGTAGGTTCCCAACATAGGTTCCCAACATAACCAACTCAGAAAGATGCGGACGTGTGATATTGAATGGAAAACCAAAGTGACTTCGACGAATCTTAGAAGAACATCGGGACCTCCCCAAGATGGAAGCTCAGCAAGAATCCATAGAACTCTTCATGAACCCGCGAAACACAGGATGAATGCTCCATAGGTAAAAAGGCATTTGAGACTTTTGAGTTCTCACGATTCCATAAGGAAATTCTTTCTTCATCTTTGGGTAAAATATAATAAAGAAAATGACCACCAAAGGGACCACTGGTGGCAAAACTGTAAGGCCCGTCCCTTTTAAAAGCACTTTTTCAATCTGATTGTTAAAACCCTTCATTTCCAAAACCCTTTTAGAAAGGACTTCCTCCTTCACTACAAGAGGTTAAATTGTTAGTCGATCTGGCCTCGTTCTTGAAGCCAACTTCCTACGCCTATTATGAAGGCTTGAAACTAGTGAGGCACTCCATGGTTGAATGAGGATAACTACCAACTACCACATATCGGAGATGGGTGAACCTCGCCAATAACGATATTGGCTAGTCTTAGAGAATTTTCCTCTCGACTGGATCCCCTTAGGAGAAATGCGGCTAGCTCATCCCCGTGTGTGCGTACGATGTCCCAAAGTCCAATTTGAAAAAAATCAAACTCGTGCGATGTAAAAGTGCCGAGACAGAATAAATGTCAAACTCGTGAGACGTAAAAGAGCCGAGACAGGATAAGCATCAAATTCGTGCAATGTTAAAGAGACGATAAGGATAAATGTCAAACTTGTGTGATGTAAAAGAGCCGAGGCAGCTACCATCTAGCCCCGTATGGCGTAAAAAGGTCGAGTGGATCCAGGGGACAACCACCCTATTCGATGGATTTTGTCTCTCCCCGTATTGACGAAAAAGGGACAGGTGTACGGTCCATCGCTGCATGACGTTAAATTGCTTAGAGGGCTCTATGGTTGCAGGAGTTAAAACTACTAACCAACCTATTTTTCGAAATATCTTTTTCTTTTCAAAATTTTAATTGTCTTGTGTTTTTTTCAAAAACTTTAATTTTTTTTGTAAAAATCGTAACCTGTCCTTGATCTGGGTTTTATTTCAAATCTCCCCCTACTTTAAAAAATTCTAAAAAAGTCTTAAAAAAATGAAGGAGCTTGAACACCCGTATATGATGATTACAGCGTTACCGCAATTGCCGCGTTGTTTCCTCGTCTCTTACTTCAGATTCGACCTGACAAGTCTCTTCTTATAGAAAGCCTTTCCCTATAGGAAGCCTTAGGAAACCCTAAGGAGATCAAAGAAAATGCTAGGGTTAAAAACTCAAACTACAAAAACCCCTGAAGTTAAGTAGCATGGCTAGAAAATCCAACTCTAGTTTCCAGCTTGTGTAATTCACTGACATCTCATGCCGAAAACCCTAGGAGAAAAAATTCCCTAGGTGGGTGAGCTCAGTGAGCGCAATGACTTGGAGGGATAGTTGGTGTGTCCCCTGACCACGTGGCCTCAAGAAGAAATTTAAAATGTCTGCTTTATCTTTGACGTTCACCTGCCCCTCGAAAGACATGGAACGCTAAAGTGTTTACTTCTTTGCCACTCACCTGTCCCTCAAAGGACAGGGAATGCGAAAGAGGGGCAACTGTAGACACCCCATTTTAAATCTGGCAAATTATATGGTTTTCTAAACCCTTAAGACCACATTAGCCTAATAGACCAAATTTAATTACCCCAAAACTATCCAAATCCTATCCTAGTTTGAAGTAGAGCCCAAGAGCTTTCCAAGGGTCCAAGAATCCTGAACCGGACCTACGGATCAAATGATATACCAAATGACAATTTAGTCCCTATGAGACCCAACTGTCGGGCCGCTGGATAGGCTATAACAGTCCTGACATGTCAAGACGCAGGCTGATGATGTATTCAACACATTTGATGATGCAAAAAATGTGTTTTCTTTAATTAGATAAGGCTAAAACTTCAAGATAAATCCAAAAAATCCTGAAAAAACTCCAAACAATTTAGGAAAAATAACCAATTGAATCTTATAAATACCCCCTTCCCCTAACCCAAAAGGAGAGAAAAAAGAGACCAAAACAACCTTAGAAATTTTTGAAATTAGGAAAATTACCCAAAAATAGGAAAAACCCTTAGAAAATTCTTGAAAATTTAGGAAAAATCCTAAAAAATTAGAGAAAATCTCAAAATTCATATTCAACCTCTAGAGATCAAAAAACCCTTATAAAACTAAGGAAATTCTCCTCTAGACCCCGAGAAAGACTGACAGCTTTAGAAAAATGTCTAGATTGAAAACCCTAGAAAAGATAGAAACCCTAGCCTCCTAAAGTCCTAACCCCCAAGACTGAGAAAACCTAGACCTAGGGCACAAAACTCCTAGATCAATACTAAAATTAGGGCACAAAAACCCTAGATCTAACCCTTTACACCAGAGATCTATTGGTCAACATTCAAATCAAAGAGGCAAAGAGGACCAGTTCTGATAAGGGCTAGCCCTCGAAGGCTCGAGAATCCCAGGCCATCTGGCCCAGTTTCTTCCCCTCTCTTTCTTCTTCTTTTTATTGTTTTGCTTCTTTTATTTATTATTTATCAGTTAACTTGTCATAAAAATCATA
>NW_006497023.1:1397058-1413379 GCF_000471905.2 Amborella trichopoda
CTCGTTTTCGAAAACTCTAGCCTCAGATTTGAATTCGATCTATCTCACTTTCTCTACCACTTTATTTACATCCTTTTAAATAGTTTAACGTGTTAAAATTCGAGAGATCTTCATTGGAAGGAAAATAATGCTGCTTGGAAGTGGGCGATATGCTGGTTCGAGGACGTGGTTCTGTTGAATAGGGGAAACTTCCCTTTCTTATAATCTAAAGGAAACGACACCTGATCAATGTATGAAGGGTATGGCATTTGATAAGGCATTGCACCCTTTATCCCTAGAATTTTTCTGTTCTTTAAGCTATGGATCACCATAGCTTCAATGTCTGCCTGTGAGACGGGGTGAGGGACAAATTTGTCCTGTGAGGCAGAGGGAAGGGGCTACCTTGGAGGTGCACCATCTGAGTGATGGGAATTGACCTCATGGTTAGCTGATTGTCATGCAGTATTTATAATCTTCTCTATCATTGCGCGCACCATATCTTCGAACTTGTTCATGCGCTCTTCCTACGAGTCAGGCTCATTTATAACCATTACACTGACTGTTTCTTCCAGAGAGGTCATCCTTAATTATAGTTGAGGGCTTGCGAGCTTGATGGGTGGCACGCAGCAGATCGGTCAGCAAGGGGTCATCATGCCTCGATCGAACTCGAGTTTTGTATGCCGATCGAGTGAGGATTGGTTCTCTACAGTCTTGGGACCGTGACTGCTGAGTGGCTGGGTCATATTCTATGACACTAACCATAGTGCAGGGCTCATGGAATTCTTCTTCAGGCTTCATCATCTGAAGAGGGTAGAAGGGATTCAAGTGAAGAGGGTCATCAGATCTGGTTTCCCTGACCGCCTTGGTCACTTCCTTGGTCAAAATTTGCTGACCCCTATCACGTTTAGCTTTGAGGTTTTGATGTACCTCAAGTTAAAACTGTGATCGGGACTGTGGCTGGTCGACTCTTCTTGCACAAGAGAGAGTTGTCTCCATCAGATGTGACAAAGGATGAGGGCTAAGAACTAAAGTTAACCTAGGCCAGGGAGGATGAAGGACTTGATCTTTCATCAGGTCTTTGCCCCGGGCTTTCTTGTGGGCTCCAGAGACACGAAGGAAATGACGGGGCTGGTTCGATATGGTACTCTTGGGAAGGTCTTTGAATATCAAGGCTGGAGGTGCTTGCTCGAAGATAGAGCAGCAGGCAAAAGTAGGGTAGACTCGTGAGGATGCTTGAGTCGAGGACGAGGGGCTGTCTATGATTGTGACACGTGTGTACCCCTTAAAGAGGATCACAGGTGACCAAGGGGTCTGCTCGAGCTCGAGCAAGTGGTCTGGCCTTAGGAGGCCGAGAACAGTGAGCAAGTGTTTGTAAGAGAATAGGTGGAGGCCTGCCCCTTACAAAGTGCACTTGTGTGTGCTAAGTAGGAAGACGAGAAGATCATCACTTGTGCACTCGGGTTGGCACAATGACAGCGTTGTCCCAAGCAGTGGGATGCATATGAACAACGTGTACAAGACCTGGCCTTGAAAGATCTGATCCTGGCCGCTGACTAGAGGTAACATAAGGGTTGCCCCAAGATGTGCCTTGAGTGGATGACCCACAAGCCTTATTGTGTGTGCGAGAGGTGGAGGCCCCAGGGTCTCCACCTCGTTGAGCCTCTAGAGGTAGAGACTTGTGATGATGCAGGAATGTGGGGGGAGCCTTGCGTTGACCCACAGAAGTAATGGTAACTTGTTTGTCTTTTGCAGCAAGGGACTGGGTAGCCTTTTGGCGTACCTCGACAATAAGACCGACAAGTAACTTGCCGGTGGCAGGGTGCATGTTGTGTGTAGCAACAGATGTGCTATCAATGAAGGGTGCCTTGGTGGAGGTTCCACCAGAGCTAGAAGATGGGGAGTTAAGGACTCTTAAGTCCCTCCTCACACCGAACTAGGTTAAGACCTAAGAGCTTGACGTGGAGTCTTTGCTCAAGAGGAAGGTTGGGAACGAAGTTGAAAGAACTTGTTCCCAGGGGACACTCACGAATGCGAGGACAAGGAAGTCCCCGATCTGGATAAATGGGTTACAAAACTTGGAAGCCATAAGTGATGTGTGAAAACAGGAAAACATAAAGAAGAAACTAGTCAAACAAGTACAATCCGACTAAGGGGTAGTAAGTCCCTAGTAGAGTCACCAAGTTGGTTAGGTGCCTCGATCTCGCCCTCTTGATTTGGATGATGGGGCAGCACTTGTATCGAGTTTCAAGGGAACCCGAAACTTAAGATCTCACTCTGGGACCTTGCTCAAGAGCAAGGGCAAGTGGACCAACCGATGAGAGAGGAATTTAAGGTGGGTTCAAGACTTACTCGAGCTGGGTAGTGTGGGCACCCTCTTAGATCACAAAGAAAGACCCCCAGTCGTAAACTCGGTTCGAAATCGCCTCCATTGGCCTGTATTCTCCAGTTTCTGCAATCACACACACATGGAAAACGTTATAAGACAAGTGGGTCAAGGGACCCCATCTTGCCTTTCGGGAACATCCACGGCCGTGCACATTCAAAAAGAGGAAGAGAAGAATGAGAGAAGAAAGATTCAGGTTAGAAGAGTTTGACCAGACGGTGAGATCAACGTAGTGACTAAACTAATAAGTAATTGACCTGGCGTGGCAATAAAACAGGCTCAGTAACTCAGACTGGTTCAACATAATTACTATTAGACAACAGTATCAATACCAACTAGCTAGACACAATAATTAGTCTGTCGTGGCGATAAAGCGAGCACAGCAGTCCTGACCGGCACAACAACATTATGGCTAAACGACAGGACTACCATTGACGGCTCATCTCGACCCTTCTTAATCAAACAAAATAGTAAGAGAGAGAAAGAAAAAGAACAGAAAAAAAGAAGAGAAGAAGAAAAAGAAAAGAATAGAAAAGAGAAGAAGAAGAAGAGTACGAGAGAAAACCATGGAGAAGAAGAATAGAGAAAGGAAGAAAAAGAGACGAGAATAAGAGAAGTAGGGAGAAAGCTCAGACGACGATGGCTTCCGCTGGTTGTGAAATAAAGAGAGAAGAGAGAGAAAGAATACAGGTGACAATGGGCTTGCACCAGCTACAACAGAAGGGAGAAAAAGAGAACGAACACAAGCGACGATAGGCTAGCGCAATATGTGACAGAAGAGAGGAGAGAGGGGAAACACAGGTGGCGATAGGCTAGCGCTGTTTGTGACAGAGGAGAAGAAAAAGGGGAAGCACAGGCAGCAATAGGTTAACACCGTCTGTGACTGAAGAGAGAGAAGGAGAGGGAACACAAGCAGTGATAGGTTAGCATCATCTATGATCGAAAAGAGAGAAGAGAGGGAACACAGGCGGTGATAGGTTAGCACCATCTATGATCGAAGAGAGAGAAGAGAGGGAACACAGGCAGCGATTGGTTAGCGCCATCTGTGATCAAAGAGAGAAGGGAGAGAACTTTGACAAAGGCCTGGCTTGCCATTCAGATTAAGGCCCGGCCCACTGTTCATGTCTCATGAACAGGAAGGCATCACACAAGACAATAGGCCCGTCATGCATGAATGGAAAAAGAGAAGCAGGGATAAAGGGACAAGATAGACCTGACGAGAAAGAGAGAGAAAGAGATAAAGATGAGAAAAGATGAGAAAAGATGAGAGAAAGAGAGATAGAGATGAGAAAAGAAGAGAGAGATAGAGATGAGAAAAGAGGAGAGAGAAAGAGACATAGAGATGTGAAAAGAGGGGAGGAGAGAAAGAGAGAGACGAGAAAGAGGAGAGAGAAAGAGGGGAGGAGAGAGAAAGAGGGGAGGAGAGATGATAAAAGAGGAGAGAGATAAAGATGAGAAAAGAGGAGAGAGAGGGGAGGAGAGAGAAAAAGAGAGAGAGAGATGAGAAAAAAGGAGAGAGAAAGTTACCTTACCAAGGGGTACCGACCCTTTTCTTCTTTCTCATCTCTCTCTCTCCAAGATGCACCCACAAACTCAAGCAAAAATTGAAGTCTTTATTGAATATTGAAGAATTGTGTGTGTCCTTTACAGTTTGGCTTTGCAAGTTTATATAAAATTGGGCTCAAACATGGGTGGACACAAAAAACTACCTAGAATTGAAGATAATTACAATTTAATTGAATTAAAAGAAATTCTAAAAATTGGTGTAAAAAGACTGCTTTGCCCCTGCCTAACAATGTGTGGAATTTTATAACAGTCCCTGTTGCTACCCGAGAACTTGTATGATCTTCCATGACTGATCCGGGGTTGCTTTAATTCTCATTTGATCAAAAGATGATTGTTTTCTTGTAGGGCTCGACATGGCGATCGATTACCAACTTCGAGCTAGGAATCATGTTTTTAAGCAATGATTGTGAGACTTGAATTTTGGATGAATATTGAAAACTTTAGATAGATAGTGTGCTCGTTCCTTGATGTTTTTCTTCAGTTTCTTCGTCAAATCACACTGACCATGTCGTTATGATCACGTTGCAACAAAGGCAACTAGATTTCGTATTTGGACGAAGATTTTGTTGTCTTGAGTTTTTTGCCGGAATCCTGAAATCCGATGGTCGAAATTTACAGCAGCTTCAAAGCCTCTGTGTGTGAAATCCAACTGTTCATCCGTGGCGTTCGGACCAGATATATCCTCGGACCTTGCACACATAATGCAATTGGTTTAACGTAGATCGGCTATGCGAGTGTCGTGATTTGGTCATCAGAGTGAGGCGTACTACTGTTGAATTTTTTACAACTTTTCATGGATCAGCAACTTCTCTCTAGTTTTTATCCCTGCCCAAGCATCGTCACGGGGCATACCACATATCGAAACACTCGTCTTCACGAGATGAACACTCTCACAAAATTTGATTGCAATCAACTCTGAACGAGTGAGATATGGGCCTCGAAAGTCACTGCCCATGATTGTGAAAACAACCACCTTTAATGGTGTTTTGGTGCAGGGTGGCCACACGGGAATAGTGTGCGACCTACCCCTTTTCGGTATTTTACCCATTACTTTGTCCTGGAGCGCCTGATTAAGTTGAAACTTGACCCATAGGGGTTTTTTACCATGCCAAATCCAATGGCAGTGGTCCCATAGCAATTTGATGTACCAAAAATATAGTTCTAGTTATGGGGTATATTTCAGGGTGCTCGATATCAATTTTTCGAAAATTGTTTTGTTTGGTGTTCACTGCCTTAATCATGTCTGATTGCGATAAAACTTGGCAGGTGGCCTTTTGGAGTGCTTATGAAGATCTTGACCAATTCTGGGGCCATTCTGAGACCATCAAAATGTTCACTGTTTTGTTAGGCTTTATTGACCTACTTCCTCTTTGTTCTGCATCAGGGACCAAGGTGCTGAAAAATGTGTTAAAACATACTTTTGAGCTTGACCAATTCTAGGGCTATTATGAGACTATCATAATTTCTATTGTTTGCTAGACTTTTATTGACCAAGGGCCCCATGATGATGAAAAAAATCTTCCAATAGAGGGCTGCCTGATAACTTCTGCTGATTTTTTCAGTGATTTTTCGATGAGTGAAATTGGTTTCTGATGTCGGGAAGGAGAGGGAGAAGTGGTAGCGGAGGGTTTGCCAGGGATTTTCGCTAGTTTTTGGTGGTTTTCTAGGTGAAATGCAACAAGTGGAAGGGTTTCCCAGTGATTTTTTCCTGTGGAAAAGGGGAGTTTCCGGTGAGAATGCGAGAGGTCACGAGGACAAAACAATTACTGGGAGATGAAGGATCACAAAAGGTAAGCATTCACCGGAGACGAAGGGTCCATACGTGCGAGGACGTGCATCAAGCCACGTCGAGGAGGCAATTCTCAAGCGGCGCAGTGGGGCTCGAGGTGACACGCGCAGGATCTATGGCACGTGCAAGGTATTTGAACACGAGCAACGATAGTCCTTTGAAAACAAAGCTGATGCTAGGCGTTGGAGAACACAGTCGGCACTAGTATTTGCGAACCTAGTCGGTGCTAGTATTTGGAGCACACAATCAGTGCTGGTGTTTGCGAACCCAATCGGCACTGGTATCAACGAATGCAGCCGGTGCTGAGCATTAGCAAACACAGTCGGCACTATTATCAATGAACATAGCCGACGGTGGGCTTTTGAGAAACTGAGTCAACACTATCTCATGCCTTAGTGATTTTCGTATAGGAGTAGGTCCTTAATCTTGACAAGATGGCTAGGCCCTCTCACAAGATCCCTAACATGAAGAAGCTTCCGAGGGGAGGAGAGGTCGGAACTAGTGAATTTAGTGGTGAGAATCTAGCGAGGGGCGAGCTTATTTAGCTTATTGATGCATTGTGCAAGCCAGAGTGGCCTCTCAGCGTCACCTTTGTTATTAACCCCATTTTCTTTGAAGTCCAAAAGGATGATGACGAGAATGTCCATATCGAAGAAGGAGTGGCCCTTCTTCATTGATAGCGTAAGAATGTGTCCTCCAATACCAATTTACCCACCTTGGGGAAGAGAATGGTGAAGACCCAGGGGATGATGTGGTCTTCATCTGGTCCCTAAGTGCATGGGGAGCACCAATATTTGAAAGGATATTCTTCCTAGACAGTCCAAGTGTTGGGGTCATTCCAAGACATTCTTGAACGTGCTTACTTGCTAGCAGCAGTTCAGTGCTCAACTAGTTATAATGATCAGTGCTCCAATACTGTAAAGGTACTGCTAGAAACATGAAGTCATGTTAGCCACACTTGGCTCCTTGGGCATGGGGAAGCAAGGATCTCTTTATTGGACCTTCATTTTATTGGCGGCCTTCCATTGATCAGGGTCATGTATGATGAATTCATGCACTAGAACTTGGTCATCTTTGGTGGTGCTCGCCTAGGAGGCGAGGAACCACCTGCCAGTCTTCAGAAGAGTTTTGAGATATACCAGTTGCTTCATTCCAAGTCTAGCAACAGTCTGGTAACCTTCACCGATTGGGTGAAATTCGTTTGCGGGGATTACATTGAGGGTGGTCGAGGCTCTTCAAGAAAGAAGGGGAAGGCAGTTGTTAAGGAGATGCCTTCCATCTATCAACTTGAGACTAGTGACAACTCTATCTTCTTGGCCGCTTACCTGGCTTTATTCTTATGAAAATTTGTTATTCCTGGAGGGGCAGATGACATTGGACCAGGCACTCTCTATGTGGCTTATGATATGATGAGGGGGCACTAATATGCTCTCGCTCAACCAGTCTTATGCAATAACTACCATGGACTGGGAGCTATCTCCAAGGGGAAGGCCTACAAAGGGAAAGAAGGGGGTAATGGCTTTTGTTGGGGGAGAATCCTTTCCTGAAGTTTCTAAGACTCCATTCTGCATTCATTATGTGTATGGGTGGCTAGGGGCCTATTTCCCTTCCACCTATGTCAGGAGTCAGGGCTCGGGGGAAAACATATACCGCTTTTTTATGAGTATTTATAGTCAAAAGGCTATCTTTCATAGCCCAGGGGAGGCTCAGAGCTTTTTTGGGCATGATTCCTCAAATATGCGACGGGTCCCATTTCCAGTCAGGAGCTTTACCGACCAAGCTTTCGTTGATGAACTGGGGAAGGAATTGGATGGCGCTCCGATAATTATCAGGGAGCTCATGTTCATTTTGAGCATTAAAGGGGGGGTTTGCCCTATCAGACCTCGAACTGTGCCAGACTGGAAGGGTACTTCCCTCATCGCTTCACCCGTCAGCATAGGCTTGAACAGAGCTACCCTTTCTCTGTGTTTTCGAGAAACGCCATGGTAGAGTGAACACCGGGAAGAAGAAAGAGCTTGAAACTCTTCAAGAATGTTGGTTACCAGAGCATGTACGGTCTGCATGGTCCACCTGTTTGGAGGCGACAGAGATTAGCAAGTATGTTCTTTCCCACTTTGGCAGAAGGGTCCAGGTAACTGGGGCCTATGCATGCTGGTGGAAGCTTACAAGCTCAAGCTATTGGGACGCTGATCACCTCTGGAAAGGGGAAAACGGAAATTGACATTAAGAGGTTAGAGAGAGGAGAATTGTCAATTCTCCTACCCTTAGCGAGGTTATTGAGTTGGGGTACCCATGGAATTGGCAGACTCTTGGGGTCCCATGACGGATAGCAGCAGACTACACTTTGCTGCAATTTCTTGCCATGAAGAAGATGACCGGGAGAATCTTTGATAAAATCAGCTCTGTCTTTGAATGGAAGGAGGGCCAAATGGTCCCAGGGCATGAGGGACGTATAGTCCAGGACTTGAACGCATTGATCGGGAGTGGTCCTCACAGTAGACTTGCTGCTGGACCTTCTCAAGGAGGGAATTCCAAGCAATTCCTCCTCTTCAAGTAGGAGGGAAGAAAAGGAAATGCTCTACCCCTACCGGTACTCGTGCACTGGCTCTGGCTGGTAAACCTGCTCGAAGACGTAGGGGTGCAAAACTTCCTGTGATTTTGGAATTAGGAAGTAGTTCTTCCTCTTCTGATTCATTAGCTGCTCCTTCAGTGTAACCTTCTACACTTTCTCGATCATCTTCTGCCTCTCCTGAACCATTTTATCCTTCTTCAGAGACTAAAGTCGATGAATTCGGCCCTTCTGAGCCTATTATTATCACTGATCGAGAGGTTACTCCAGAACTTGGGGTGGTGTCTCTAGGTCCATGGGGGATTCCTGAGTCAGATCCAATTCCAATGGAGGACAATGAGGCTGAAGACCTTGCAATTGTTGCCTCATGAGAGGAACCTATCACTGACATGACCTCCGCCCTCAGGAAATTATTGCCCTGACTGAGACAGGGGCCGCAGTAATGGGTAATGAGGGCGCATTTATCTTTCTTGAGGAGAGGCCTATGGTTAGCAAGGTTGTTGGGCATCAAGAGAGTACAAGTCAGGGAGATGAAGGGGTTGAGCTTTTTGTTGCCAAGGATGCAGACCAAGTGAAAGCGGCCAAAACTGAGCCTAAAGCGGTGACTTTAGAAGATGAAGGTCAAAGGGAAAAGGTGGCCACTGAGGTTGCCGAAACTGAAGTGACAGTTTAGGAGAGTGGGGAACAATAAAGAGATGCTGGCCTTGAACTTGTTGAAGTTATAACAGAGATTGAGAGACAAGGGGAGGGGATCGCTTTTGAATCTATGGTGCAGGAGGCTTTGGGATTTACATTTGCTTTAGAAGAGCAAGTGACTCATATGGTTGTCGTTCCTTCGAGACCAACCCCAGAAACGGAAGTTCCTTCAGTGGTGGTGGACCGAGAAGTATCATCCGGACCAATTTTCAATGGAATTTTTAGGATGATTGAGAGCATGCTCCTTGTAAGTCTTCAGGGTCTAAGGGAGCTGCCTCTTACTGAGCTGGGCGAAGCAATAGTCAAACTAAAGGAGTTTGTTGTTGCGACCAGCATTTTGGGGGACGCATCAGTAGTCCTCTCTCATTTTCATGCTACTTTAGATAAGCTGGAGAGCTTGAGGTTACATCATGAGGCTAAGACCAACAGGCTGGCTTCCTTGTAGACGTCAATCTCGCGTCGTCATGAGGGAATAGATGCTTGCACTCAGAAGAAGGCCACTATGGTTGCTGGTCAGCTCGACCTCAAGATGGAGGGGAGAACTTGTTTCAACAAGATGCTTGGAATAAGGGAGGACATGCAAAAGTTAAGACAAGAATTTCGTGATCTTCAAAAGGAGATGATTCAGAGAAGGGCTTTGAATACTTCTCTGGCCGAGGATCTATCAGAACTCACTCGCACCATTGAATCAGAAACTGCTTACATGGAGCAAGAAACTCGAATGGTGGTTGGGCTGAAGGAGCGTTTCTAGCATGCCGAGGATTTTTCCACCGCATCTAAGGCAGAGATTAATAAGATCATTGATCGTTTTTTAGAGTGTCCTTCCTTTATCAGTACTTGTTAAAATTTGACTTTATGAATGAAGTACTTCTCTTTCCCTTCTGGCTGATTTTGCTGCATAATTTCATTCTTCTTTCACTTTGTTGCATCTCATTTTGACTCGTTTTGGGCTTGAACGCCTCTCAAAATGTTTATTGTCGCAAGGGGCTAATACCTTAGGCCTTGTCTAGTCTTGTGACAAGCTACTGTGGCTTTAATGACTTCAAATGGGGGAGCAATTGCTTCTTCTCTCCTTAATGTTTGATTGGCCAAGGGCTCATAATTCATTTTCCTCGTCATTTGATGAGCTTGCTCACTATAAATAGTCCAATTAGGAGGGGCTTGGGCCTCCATTCGAGGTGCATTTACTTAGCACTCGGTCTCAAGCATGAACTCCTTCAGATGTTTTGAGGCGATACGCATAACCTCCAATTGGTTCGGGAGACTACGAACTTCGTTTCTTAACTCAGGGGATCTTGTTCTTGGGGGTGGGAAGGTTGTCCTTTCTCAAACTGCTCTCCTCCCACAAAACTAGGGAAGTGCAGAACTTGTGGTTGACTACTAATCTGAGCTGCTCTGCAGTGGGACGAGGAGCATCCTCTATGCTTATAGCAATCGGGTTTTGAAAAATCTTTTGCGGTGGTTGGCACGCCACTTCTGCTTTCAAGAGTGCAATAGGGACATGCAAGACTTTTTAATGGTCTGGCGTGTAGGTGACCTTTGGAGCTGAGAATTCTATCCCCATGACCTACTCAATCTCGGGAGTGAACCCTTGTTCATCTTCTAGTAAAGGTGGCTCTAGACTGGAAGCAGAAGGGGAAACTTCATCCTTAAGCGAGGATGGAGTTTCTTCAGGGGTAGTGAATAGCATTCTAGGATGAAGGGGAGTCAGAGGGAGAATTTTTGCCTATCTTTCCTCTTCTTTGAACATGTCCACCAGTGTTCGCGCGATGTCCTCAACATGTTCATGGGATGAAGGTTCTGTCTTTCTTACAGACTTGTAGTCACCAGCATTTGGCTTTTGGGATGACACCGAATCTATGAAGTAATATATAGCATCAAGACAGTAAGCTTCGACGACAGGAAATGGTCATTTTTTGGCATAGACCGTATGTTGTCTCCCATCTCAACTATACTTGAAGCATTGGTGCAACGTGGACGGAATCACCCCAGATCATGGAGCCACTGGCAGTCGAGCAGGATGTTGTAGGAGATGTCTGTGTCGATGACATAAAACTGAGCGTAGTCATTTAGTTCATCAATCTTGAGATGAGGCGGACAATGTCAGCCAGCTTCTCTTCTGACTAGTTGAATCCCTGAACTGTGATATGCGTAGGAGTGAGATCTTCAGAACCTAACCCCAACCGAGTAAGGATTCTCTTTGGGATAAGGTTGACTGCTAACCCTCCATCCAACATAATTCGGTTGATGGGGTATGCATGCAATTCCCCCGTCACAAAGAGAGGGCGATTGTGAAATTTTTCTCCCTATTGCAGATCATCCTCTGAGAAGGTGATCGACATACATCCACCCAAAAGCGATGGTTCCACTTCAATGGGTTCCACTTCTGTCTCATATACCTCTGGATTGGAAAGAGCCTGGATCAAAGCTATACGATATTCCCTTGAGAGAATGAGAGCATCATAGATGCTAAGAAGGGCTGAAAGTTTCCTTAAGTGCCCCATCACATCATACTTCACCTTTTCCTCGTCAGCTTTTTGTGTTTTTGGCCCTGCCGTTGGTTTGGGTTGAGGAGCTGGTTTAGGTGGAGGAGGTTTGCTTCGCCCAGCTGGCTAATTTGATTGCACAGCCAACTTGGTTTAGGTGAGGGAGGTTTGAGGTTGAGGCTTAGGAGGTGATTGGCTATATGAGACCAGCGGCCTTTCAGGGAATTGGAGAATGGGTGGATTGTCCCAGGTACTTGAGCGAGGGAGGAGTCTAGGGAGCTGAAGGATGGATGTATTGTTTGAAGTATTGGGGTGAGGGAGAATTAGTGGACCAGGAAACTTCAAGGTGCCTGGCTTCTGAGGTGGAGGTTGCAACGTTTTCCGAGATCTGAGGCTCATTTGCCCTGTGCTGGGTGATGCTTATGACATTTGCGCTGCGTGACAGACTTCCTGAGAATAGAAGCTCTGCCCCCTTAATTCTCTCAATCTCTGCTCAAAGTTGGGCTCAAGGGGCCACTGGGGCTTCTTTGGTTTTGACCTCTTATGCTTCTTTGTGGGGGATGGATCTGCTTTGTCTTGAGCTACTAGGTCGTCAGCAACTGTTAAGAATCATGTTGCCTGAGCTAACGTCTTTTTCAATCGCCTCAGGTGCATCTGGCTTATGTTGGTTCCTTCAAGTTCTCTGTCAAGAGCCTCAAAGTCCGGACATCTCAAGGTTGTACCTGTAGTAGACATAGAAGAGGAAGGATGAGAAGCATAAGAAGAAGAAAGAGAAGGGTCAGTAAGGGAGGGACTTTTAAGTTCGTTCCCCTTATCAGACTGATCTGGGTAGCTTTTTGTGCCATCACCAGAGTTGGACATGTGCAAGGAATCTATTAGGTCTTTCCCTTGCTTAGACTGTTGGGGAGTGCTTTTAAGGTCGTCACCCTCATTGGATGTGCTCCAAGGAGAATATGGTTTGGGGATGTCCTTTTGATGGGATGAGGAAGGAAGGATGATCGCGCCGGGGATAAAGTCTAGTAAAGTTGGTAATGGGGAAAGAGGCCTGAGAAATTCCAGCTCGACTGACGGTTGAGCCATCTTGTTTCTCTGGCGAGCAGCCCTTGGTGCTCGTCTCCTTCTGGTTTTCTGTGGTGGTGCTTGACTCGTCTCGGTAAGCTTATGAACAACCCTAGCTTGGCAGACTACTTCTCGCTTTAAGGACTTGAGTCTACTTCACCCGTGGTAGACTCTCCATGGTTGGGAAGTTGAGGGTTCAGTAGGGTCTGAGTCATCTTTACTTGTGTCAGGAGGTCCTCTTGCACCAGTGGAGCAGTGATTTGGGGATATCCTTCTGGAGCGTTACAAGCTTCTTGGCATCCATGTATGTTCTTTGCAATTATATCATGGAAACTGGAGCATTCGATGAGGTCATGGCCCCATAGCTGATGGTAAGGGTACCAATGGTTCTCAGTTCCCTGAGCAAGGCGCTTGGGTTGCCTCACTGGCTTTGGTGCGATGAGGACTTCTTATAGCATCATAATGAACAAGGTACACAGGAGATCGGGTGCTTCATCGTCCTCGTGGACTGTCACTATGTGAGAGGCCTCTATTGCCCCGAATACCTTCTTGAGCTCTTTGAGCTTTATCTGACCCTTCTGGATTAGAGCTTCGATAATGTTTTTTAACATGTAACAGTTGTCGGTGGGGTGATTTATCCTCTGATGATATGCCCAGCAATTCGCATGACTATCGAGTCCAGCTTGATCATGGAACTTGGTCTTTGGGAGCTCGATCATGTTCTGTTCAAGTAATTATCGAAGTAGTGAAGGGACCCATTCCTTTTCAAAAGAGTAAACTTTATTCTTATGTCTTGTCCAATAATCATCCCAATTAAGGTTCGCTGGTGGGGCATGGTTGTATGACTGTTGTTGTTTGCCTGTCTGAGGTGCTTTTGTTGTGTTTACCCCTTTGGTGAGGTCCAAAGTTTGGAAGGAAGCTTTCTTTGGATCGCTTACGATGACGACCGCACTGATCACCCATTTTTGTTGGTTGCCCCAGTTAGTCCGAGCGTCACCATTACCCCGGTTGTTCCCTGAGATTGCAAGCTATTGTCGTGACGCTCCATGGTGATGTGATAGACTTTCTATGCGGACCAACTTTGAGATAAGTTCTGACATGGAGGTCGGATTGGAGGCCTCAACATGTAGAGCAATTTCGCACATAAGTTTGAACTGCTTCCTTCTCAGGCATAGGATTGGGATGGCGAGCGGCCAAATTTCTCCACCTTGATATGAATTGATCCACCGGCTCATCGAGAGCTTGGGTTAAAGTGAGAAGCTCGATGGTATGAACCTCTCTCTCGACCTCATAGAAGTGTTGGTGGAACAGTTTCTCCATTTCCTCCAAGTTATATACTGAGTTTGGGGAAAGTTGAGCATACCACTGAAAAGCTGGGCCATCAAGTGTTTCAACAAACTGACGGAGAAGAAGTCTCCCATCAACCGATGTCTCTCGACACGCTGCTTGGAAGTGGGTGATATGCTGGTTTGGGGATGTGGTTCCATTGATAGGGGAAATTTTCCATCGAATAGGGGAAATTCCCTTTCTTGTAATCTGAGGGAAACAACATCTAGTCAATGTATGAAGGGTACAACTTTTGATAAGGCGTTGTACCCTAGATTCTCGAAATTTGTCTATTCTTTAAGTTATGGGTCACCATAGCATCGATGTCTACCTGTGAGATAGGGTGAGGGACAGAATTGTCCTGTGAGGCAGAGGGAAGGGGCTTCATTGGAGGTACATCATCTGAGTGATGAAAATTGACCTCTAGTTAGCTGATTGTTGTGCAGCATCTAGGTGATCAATCTTCTCCATCATTTGTGCGCACCATGTCTTCGAACTTATTCATGCACTCTTCCTGCGTGTCGCGAAGCTCATTTACAACCATTACGCTGACTGTTTCTGCAAGGAGGTCAGCCTTAGTTGCAGTTGAGGGCTTCCAAGCTTGATGGGTCGCACACAGCAGATAGGTCAGCAAGGGGCAGCATGCCCCGACTTGACTCTAGTCTTGTATGCCAATCATGTGAGGACCGGTTCTCAATGGTCTTAGGACCGAGACTGCTGAGTGGCTAGGTCATCTTCTACAACACTAACCACAGTGCAGGGTTCATGGACTTCTTCTTCAGGCTTTGTCATCTGAAGAGGGTAGAAAGCGTTCAGGTGAAGAGGGTCACCAGAGCTAGTTGCCCCGACCATCGTGGTTGCTTCCCTAGTTAGAATTTGCAGCCCCCTATCGCGTTGGCTTTGAGGTTTTGATGGACCTTATGTCAGAACTGTAATCGAGGTTGCAGCTGGCCGGCCTTTCTGGCGCAAGAAAAAGTTGTTTCTATTTAGTGAAGGAATGGGTGTGGGTCAGGAATCGGGGTCATCCTGAGTCGGGGAGGATGAAGGACTTGATATCCCATCAAGTCCTTGCCTCGAGCTCTCTTATGAACTCTAGAGGCATGACCCAGATGATGAGGCTGATTCAAGATGGTACTTTTGGGGAAGGTCTTTGAGTACCAAGGTTGGAGGTGTTTGCTCAAAGAAGGAGGCACAGGCAAAAGCAGGGTTGACTCATGAGGATGCCTGAGTCGAGGGCGAGGGGCTGTTGTGACGACGACACGTGTGCGCCCCTTGAAGAAGGATCACGAGTGACTTGGGGGTCAACTCGGGCTCGAGCAAGTGGCCTGGCCTTAAGAGGCTGAGAACTGCGAGCAAGTGTTTATAAGAGAAGTGGAAGCCTACCCCTTATAGGGTGCGCTAGTGTGTGCTAAGTAGGAGGATAAGGGGGGCGTCTTTCGTGTACTCCGGTTGGCGCAATGATGGCGTTGCCCCGACTGGTGAGATGAAAATGCACAACGTGTGCAGGAGCTGGCCTTAGGAGGCCTGTTCCTGGATGTTGACTCGAGGTAACATAAGGGTAGCCCCGAGGTGTGGCTCGAGTGGATGATCCCCGAGCCTTAGGGTGTGTGCGAGAGGTGGAGGCCTTAAGGTCTCTGCCTCGATGTGTCGAGCCTCTAAGGATAGAGACTCGTGGTGTTGCAAGAATGTGGGGGAGAGCCTTGTGGCAACCCACAGAAGCAATGACAACTTGCTTGCCTTTTACAAAAAAGGACTGGGTAGCCTTCCGACGTATCTTGGCAATACGGCCGACAAGTGACTTGTAGGTGACAGTGTGCATGCTGTGAGTGGTGGTGTATGTTGCCATCGATGCAGGATTTCTTAGTGGAAGTTCAACCAGAGCTACGAAATGGGAAGTTAGGGACCTTTAAGTCCCTCCTCACGCCTACCCAGGTTATGACCTGGGAGATAGACCCTAGGTCTTTGCTCAAAAGAAAGGTTCAGAATGAAGTTAGAGGAACTTGTTCCTGGGGAACACTTGCGAATGCGGGAATCATAAAATCTCCGATTCAGATAAATGGGTTAAGAAACCCAGCGGCCATGTTGTCACACCCCAAGAATTTACAATACTATTATTCCTGAGATGTGACGGACAAAACATATATACATCTATTGATAGGACAAATTTACAGTGGCGAGGTCTTACATAGTAAATAAAGAAAGCTAACACAACAACAGTATCTTCCAAGGTTGATCTTGACTAGCACTCAAAATGAATCCGTAGTTATCCTGAAAAAATGTTTACCATAGTTTGATGAGTTTGGCTACTCAGTAAGTGATCATCATAATCCTAAAAATAATCATGATTGAAAGATATCAATATTTTCCAAAATGAGATCTATTAACAGAAATGCATCAATAGTTTCACTTTCAATAAATGCATAAGTAAGTATAATCCGAGTAATTGAAATGCTTATAACACTTTTAAC
>NW_006497023.1:1428637-1452813 GCF_000471905.2 Amborella trichopoda
AAATTTATATTATTGTAAAAAAGATCACCTGTAAGTTATATTTTGTCAAAAGAAAGCAGTAAAAAAAAAAAAAAGGTATTCCCTGATAAAAGATCACATAGGTCATTTCCCCATCACTTTGGTTTCTTTTCTTGATGTAAATTAGCCGTAACAGTATTTACATATATTTTTTCACATTGAGTTGACTTAAATAAGCATGAAATAAATTAGTCTTTTCATGCTATATTGTGTAGCCTTCATGCCTAGACTATTACGACTCAATTTGGTATAGTTTCACCCAAGCTTTCCTGAATTTCATTTTGCGAAATTTTTTGAGATTTTTCATGAGATATGAGTGAGCAAAAGTCCTTATTATCATCCTAATCAAGTCATTTTTACCTGCCCTCGTATCTATCACTCCCACACATCGTTTAATAGGATCCTTTCTCCACTACATATCTCTCACTCCCACACATGATTTAATAGTATCATTTATTTACTTTTATTGAGTTCTTAAGCACCCTCTTGTGTGATTAAGATATTATGGTGCATCCTTCGTTTATATTTGATCCATACTATTAGGCGAGGTCAAAAGGATGTACATAAATCCTCGGAGGTAATTCGGGTAATTCAAGAAATTTGAATCATTTTCCCATGTTTTTAGGCTAAATGCACATATTTGGTATTTGGTGTTGTATCAGGAGATTGAGCTTATCTTGAAATGTACTTAGAGGCCGGCCATTTGGATACTTGAAAATATATTTTCAGAAATATATTTCAGTGGAAATGACACATTTTTGGCGTTTGGATCAAACTTTTGGGACTGAAATGTATTTTCGTCCATAATTGGCTTCTTCATTTCAAGCCAAAAATTAAAAATTGTATCATTGTCTTTACCCTCTCAAATTGATTGCTAGCTACATTTCCCCATTATAGAAACATCCACTTTATAAAATATAATTAATTCCACAAAAACACCCCCACTAATTAGAGAGAGAAACTATCTCAAATTTTACATTTTAGAGAGAAACTATCTTAAAATTTTAGAGAGAAACTATTTCTAATTTTAGAGAAGAAAACTATTGAAACTTTTTAGACAGAGAAAATATCTCAATTTTTATAAATAGAAACTATTTCAAATACTTTAAGTTTAAGGGAGAAAATTACAGAGAGAAACTATAAAAATTTTTAGAGAGATAAGTATCTAAAAACTTTTTAGAGAGAGAAACTATCTCAAAAATTTTAAAGAGAAAACTATCTCAAATTTACAATTTTAGAGAGAGAAAGTACTCGAAATTTTATAGAGAGATAAGCTATCTCAAATTTTATAGAGAGATAAGCTATCTCAAATTTTTTAGAGAGAGAAACTATATAAAATTTTAAGTTTTTATAACTAAAAAGCACCTGAAAATTGTTAGAGAGAGAAACTATTTCAAATTTTAAGTTTTAGAGAGAGAAAGTACATAAAATTTTAGACAGAGAAGCTATCCCAAATTTTTAAAAAAATAAACTATCCCAAATTTTTTTAAAAAATAAACTATCTCAAATTTCAACTTTAGAGAGAGAAAGTATCTTAAAATTATAGAGAGAGAAATCATATCAAATTTTAAAGAGGAAAACTATCTCAAATTTATCAAATTTAAGAGAGAGAAACTATTTCAAATTTTAAATTCTAGAGAGAGCAAGTACTTGAAAAATTTTAGAGAGAGAAAATATTTCATAAATTTTAGAGAGAGAAACTATATTAAAATGAACTATGTCAAATTTTAAGTTTTAGAGAGAGAAAATACTTGAAAATTTTTAGAGAGATAAAGTATTTTAAAATATTTAGAGAGAGAAACTATATCAAAAGAAACTATCTCAAATTTTAAGTTTTAGATAGACCACGTATTTGAAAATTCTTAGAAAGAGATATTGTCTTAATTTTTTAGAGAGAGAAAGTATATCAAATTTTAAATTTTATATAGTATCTTAAAATTTTTAGAGAGAGAAACTAGTCAAATTTTAAGTATTAGAGAGACAAAATATTTTAAAAGTTTAGAGAAAAAAACTATATCAAATTTTACAGAGAGAAACTACAATTTTTTTAGAGAGAAATTATCTCAAATATTTAGAGAGAGAAACTATTTCAAACTTAATAAAAAAAAGGCATTTTAATGAATAATATAATAAAAAATTTAATGAAAAAGAAAAAAAATAAAAATGTTATTCATCCATGTAGCATCCACACAGCCGAAATCTATTTCATAGGAAATCCTTTCCGCAAAATATATTTCAATGGAATTAGATTTTCCTATATAATCTATTTCCATGGCTCCAAACGGCCCCTTAACTGATATACGTGTGCTATGTTTGTGAGCAATCCAGTACTAAGAAGTTCTATGTGATGAATATTATTTTTATCTAATTTGTGCCTCAATCTCCATTGTCAGTGTGAAGGAGTTGGCTTGCGATTAACTGAAGTCTTTTACATGTAATTTGGACTGTGAGTGACTGTTATTGTGCGGCTTATGTCAAGATGTCTTACACTCTATACACGCCATCAAATTATTAACTATATATAATGAAAAGGGTACAATTTATATAAAGTGTCAAGCTTGAATAATCCAAGTAACTCACAATTCTAAACCTAGTTGGAAGATGCAGTTCCAGTGCTGCAAACCCTACGATAGCCTCAAAATCTATTTCTACATCTAAATGGTCCTGAGCAATTAGATCCAATATTTTAAAACCTAGATTGGTAAGACGGATCATTCACCTCACGTGTCCATGTTGGATCACCGAATTGTTGATCATTCACCCCACATTGAGTCTAATGGGCATTTTGCTGGCTTCCAGTTACCAAATAGGAGTCCTTGTATCTCTCACCTTCAATATGTTGATGATAACGTTGCTCTGTTGTGATGCTGATGTGGATCAGGTCAATAATATATGGATTTTTTTAAAATGTTGCGAAGTTGCTTTAGGCCTTAAGATGAACTTTGGAAAAACATATGTGATGGGTCTCAATTGTGATGATTCGGTGGCGACTGTTTTGGCAGAGGCGCTGGGTTCTAAGGTGGGCCACTTCCCAATTATGTATCTTGGTATGCTTATTTTAAATGGTCGATTGCCTATGGCAGTGTGGGATAAAGTGATTTAGTGCATTCAAATTAAGCTTGATCTATAGAAATACAAATTTCTTTCTTTGGGTGGTAGAATCACTTTGATTAAAGCTTGTCTAGCTAATCTCCCAATTTATCAGATGTCAATTCTTCAAGTTCCCTCTTTGGTGGTTAGAAAGATTGAATTGCTTATGAGGAACTTCCCTTGGGGTTCTTGAGGGGACTAAAAAAAAGTTCATCTTCTTAGATGGGATAGGGTGTGTACACTAAAAGGGGAAGGGGGTTTCGGGATTAGGACAATCAAGTTTGTTAATCAACCTTTACACATTAAATGGTGGTGGAGAAGTTTAAATTTTAAAGATCAGCTTTGGTATAAAGTGATAAGCTCGAAGTATGGCGAGGATGGATTCAATATGTGGGTTGGAGGTAGGCTTGGTAGCAGAAGGATGTCACATTGTTGGAGATCTATTTACTCGTGTAAGGCTCTTTTCCATAAGGATATCAGATGGACAATTGGTGATGGAAGTGATATCTCTTTTTGGCACCATAAGTGGTTAGATTAACTCTCTGTTAAAATATGTGTTTCCTTTAATTTTCAATAGGGTGCGTAATCCCAATGCATTGATTTCGGATCACTTTGAGAGGAGGGGGGGTTAGCTTGAGTAGAAGATCATTTTACCATATAATAGAATTCCCGATGAGCTTTTTTAGGAGTGTATTGGTTTGTTATCAGTGCTAAATGAGGTGTATTTACCCCCTTAGTGTGGAAGATGAGGTGGTATGGGATATTGCAAAAGATGGTGTCTATTCGGTCAAATCTATGTACCATCTATTATTTTATGATTGATGGAGATGGTCAATGCTTGAAATTGCTGCTATCTGGAAGTGGTCGCTTCCTCTTAAGATCCAAGTTTTTTTGTGGTTGGTGGTTAAAAACAAGGTATTGACTACATAAAATCTCATTAAAAGAGGTAAAATTATGCCTAATATATGTTTGTTATGTAAAAGGGATGCTGAATCAGGTGCTCATCTTTTTCTACATTACCCTTTTACTAGTAGTATAGGAATTGGTTTTTTGCTCAAGTTAAAGTGGTGTTGATCTTACCTCCAGATGTTACATGAATTATTGGAGCATTATCTGTCTCTTCTTTTCCTCAAACTGGTGCGGTGATTTGGCAAATAACAAGAGGTGTAATTTTATGGGAGGTGTGGAAGGAGAGAAATAGAAGAGTGTTTGACGGTAATTGTTTACCGATAGATAGAATTTTGGATCGTATACTCAATTCTATTTGGATGTTTTTGTTTATCACAAAGGTGGGGAGAGATATTATGGAAGTCGATGTTAGGAGAAATCTATACATTCTTTTCCAGCTGGGTTATAGGAAATGTAGGCCAAAAGGGAGATGGACCGCTCCATTAAGAGGTGTTTTGAAACTTAATTTTGATGGGAGCTCGTTTGGTAATCCAAGTCCAGCAGGTTTTAGAGGAGTTTTGAGGGATTGGAAAGGACATATTCTTTTTTCTTATTAAGATTCTTTGGGTGAGAAAAGTGCAACTCACACTGAATTTATAGCTCTTCTTCATGGCTTGAAATTACTTAGTGACCGGTTTTTAGGTTCGACTTGCATTATTGAAGGAGATTCCCTCAATTTTATTAATCGGTGTAAGGGGGAGATGAATGCACATTGGGGATTGTGTTCTATTTTGCTCCGAATTTTGGATTTGTCCCGATCTTTTTCTCTTTCATTCGTCCACGTTTTTCGAGAGGCTAATGTTTTAGTTGATAGTCTCGCTAAAAATGATGCTTCTCTTTCTGAGATTTTAGTCTCTAATGATGTAATTTTTGTTTAGCTCTTGAATAATATATGAATGTTATATATATATATATATATATATAAAATAAAGTAAAGGTTTATTGGGAGGGGGTATATTTAGGGAGGAGACATAAAAAAACATTAGATAAGCTTAAAGAAAAAACTTTAGAATTGGGGATGAGCTTTGATAACTTCCCCAAATCGGTATGGTCCCAATCGATTCTCGATCTAGACCGTCAATTCCTTATCCAAATCAGTGGGTTTTAAAAACTTATTAGATTTATAAAGACACGAAGAAGATACCATGTTTCAAGATGTATCATCTTTAAGATGAAGTACTTTTTGTTTCTCAGTTCCATATATATAAGAGATTTTAAGTGGATGAATTTTCCAAGAGCAACCCTCTACAACTGACTTTTGAGGTTTTTGCTTCTAAATTTCAAACCTTATATGAACTTTGTTCTTGTTAAAGTATGGGTAGGGCATGGGCCATTATTATGTTGGTCCTCACGTGTGTTTCGCCCTTATTATAGGTCACACGTGTTTCATCAGAGTAAGTTGTGTGGTCTCATGTTTCCCAAGTTTTGATTGCGTGTGCACTGCAGAGGGTGCACCATAAGAGGAGGAAGAAATGGAGAAAGGGATCTGGTCAAGTCAAAGATCTCTTTTATTTCTATTCTATTATATTCTATTGCATGGACTCAATTCGAGGAGAATCCTATGTCTCCCTTCTCACGCTCACAAAGTTTCTTTGCATAATAAATAATGAAAAAGAGTCCCACACCTATTTGCGTATTGAATATTGAAAGAAGAGTAGAATAATATGCCTTAAAAAATTTCCTCTAGAGAATTCGCCTCACCATACACTGTCGTCTTGAAGCTTCATGGTTATTATTCTTATTATTTTTTAATAAAGCATTAAAGTTCGATCACGTGAGCCTCAAGAGCTCCCCACTTGTGCATAGACAATGAAATAAACTTTCACTTCCAAAAGTAGGAAATCTATCGAGCCACTTCTCCTTACCTCTCACAACCCTAAAAATTAAAAAGCTAAAAGGAAAAAATATTCCTTGCTAAACCTTTAATTCATCAATGGTCATTTCCATGATATTAATAATTTTATTAACAAAAAAAATAGAGCACGTGTAATGTTCTCCTGTAGGAGCATAATGTTCATCTACACCCTTGCAAAAACACTAATTTAGGAAGGTTTTTTTTTAGTCTAAAATTTTGGAAACTAAGATGATTATTTTAAAAAAAAAAAATTGAATTTTGAGCTTTGTGACTTTTAGATTTAACCTTTAAAAAATTAGAGCATCTCTATTCAATCTTGAGGCATTCATTTTTTAGTATGTAGAGAGCTTATTTTAGATTTTTTTTTTTTTTTTACTGCTATTGGTATATGGGTTGTAGAAATTACATCCCCAAAAGTTAAGATATAAAAACTATCCCCATCTCAAGGAGTAAATGAATACTATTCTCCTCCAAGAATATCAAATCATTTGACAAAAAGATATAACATGACATTTGTACAAGCATAAAGAACAATATAAAGCAAAGAAAAAGGCAAGTCTAGGGTTAGGGTTTTAGATGTGGTGGACCACAAAGGGAGAGCCGATGGGAAAGGAGTTTGATTTGTTTATGGGAAGGATGTCGCCGCGAAAGGGAGCAAAGGAGCGCAACTCGTGCTCTTTCTCACTCTTAACTGCTCCTCTCCCGATCCGTCAATTTCTATTTCTATATAAGCTGCTGCCTGCTTTTTCATCTTTCCTCTTAGCCTTCCCCTTCTTTACGTATATAATATGGAAAATTGTTTCATGCCGACTGGAGTGTATTTTTACAATATGCGCTTATAAAGCATCCATCACAAATAGATGGTCTATCTAAACACAATTGTATGTAAACGTTTTTTTAGTATAATTATTATTTTTAGTTTTCAATTTTTTTTTTTTTTTTCTTCATATTCATGATATCTATGTTAAAGATTATATATTCTCTAAAAAATTAAAATCAAATTATATTTAAAAATATATTTATAACCAAACCTGCATTTCTGCAATACACAGACTGGCTGTATAGAAACCGTGTCCATATCATATTGCTCTTTTTCTATCTTGCTTTACTTCCCACAAGGCACCGCCCCTGTTGTGCCGCACGTGCCCACGTGACCATCGCCCTGGGTTTTGTTTCTATAAACATTTAACTTGACTAATAAACTACCTTACCTCTGTATTTATGCTCTTCTTATGCAAGCCCCTCTCCCTGTTCTTTTGCTTTTTCTTTTTTAGATGAATTATTAAAGTACCCCTAAAACATCCCAATTCAATCTAGAGAGTTTATTGTGTGATTTTTATTTCACTCGAGTATATCTTCAAAAAATATTTTTAAAACTTCCCAAATTATTATTCGTTTGACAACCGGGAACAAGAGGGGTAACTTTGGTAATTTGACCCACCAAAGACGCCCCAACCAAATGACAAGATTACATATGCATGCTTATTTGTGGTTCCAATCTTTCCTTAAACGTGACTTGAGTATTATTTTAAGACATTTTTTGAAAGAGGTACATCAGAAAAATAAAAATCACAATGTAAAACCTCTAATGTCAATCGAGATCTTTTGACCATGATGATATTTAGCCCTTTAAATGACATTTTCTATCTTGATAAAAATTACTACATTACACCTACATGTGTTTTCTCTAAGTGTTGGGTGGTGGAGATGGAGAGGTCGCTATGCAATATCCAGCAGGAGTTGCACAATAATCACGTTGTTTATAGAGCATAGGCCCATCTACCTCATCAACCTCCATTCATATCTCCACTCTTAACCCTGCCGGTGTCTATCAAAAACATACTCATCTCTGCCGTTTATTACAGTGATGGGTGGTGGAGATGGGCCAATACTATTTATCCTAAATAATATGACAGAATGCCCAGTATTTGCCTTTATTATTTCGAGGGGGTGTGTTTATGTGGTTCCAGGGAAGAACCGAATTCAGGATTGCTGCCGTAAAGCGTCAATTTTGTCTATTTTCGCATTTTTGCTTGGCTCCATTTGTCTTCATTGGCTTCTCAACCACACTTTTATGAGAGAGAAAGGAGGTTAGGGATAGGCATTTATTTTGAGGACAGGTTAAGATAAACTTTCGGGTTTCTAGTGAGCGATAAGGGTGGGAACCGGCTATAATTGGGGCAGCCTTGGCACTAGCTTAGCCTTTGTTCCTATATGACTAGCCCAAATCCCGTTTAGGCTGAGCCGTGTCAAAAATAAATAATAAAATAAAAATATGGGGCCACAGTCGAGACGATCCTCTTTTTTGGGCAGTTTAGTGGAGGAGAAAGCACCCAACCGATTTTCATTATAATAAAAAGAAAGTAAAGCTAATAATCTTATAGCCTTAAAATAAGGAAGTTGTGCCACATCATGAACTAATACAATAGAAAGAAAATACAGTGATCTAGATTGGCAAATAGTGGCATCTGAGAAAGCAGTTGTTTTTTTGGCAAATAAATCGACGACCATGGCTTTACAATAAATTTAGGTAAGGGACCGATTATGATTATTGAGCTTATATCTTTAAAAGAAAAAAGGGAAAATTTCGTATAGAATTCTAATTTCTCGCATTATTTTATGGTAGACCCTCTTTCCGTTTTTCTTTCAAGCAGCATAAGAAAACCCTTAAAGATTTCACTATACTCCATCATCTCTTATCTCCCTATTTTATTGACTTTTCACCATAAAAATTAGCCTCAACAAATCTTTTTATCTATTTCAACCAAATTTTTTTTTTAATGGGTATAAAAAGAATTGTTGGGGCTAATTTTTATGATCAAAAATCAATAAAATAAAGAGATGAGGGGGTACAGTGAAATCCTTAGGGATTTTCTTGTGCCGCTGGAAAGAAAAATGGAAAGAGAGGCTACCATGAAATAATATGAGGAATTAGGGCTCCATACAAAATTTTCCCAAAAAAAACGCATAAGTAAATTGGTAAGTCAATGGAGATTTGAGGACCTATTTTTTGGTGAGCTCATATCAGTAGTTAGCATGAACAACACATAGCATCCATGGAACTTTGCATCAATCTTGGATTATATTAACCAATAATAATGAGTTTCTCTCGATTTGCAAGAGAAAACAATTGAGTTGGATGGCCAAGTTAACACCAGTTTGCAAAGCTAGAAACTCTGCGTAGTTATTTGATGTTATACCAAGGGGGTTGCCAAACGTTGAAAGATCCATCCTCACTTCTAATTACGCCTCCAACACTTGCATGTTCAGGGTTTTGAAGTGAAGCACCATCAACATTCAGTTTGAAATGGTTTGGACTAGGAAAGGAACATGCAATCGGTATGTGCTGCTTGATTTGATGTGGTCGCCATGTGATTTAGACATTATTAACAACTACTCTCTCTGATAAATGAAATGAACAGGTTTTGGCATCTGCCAATTGACTAACATGAGAGGTAATTCTCTTGAGTTTGGATATCTTTCCCTAAAATACATGATGATTTTGTTTCTCTCATGGCATCCAGATTGTGGAAAAAGGGACAACCAGATATTCGAAAGACCCTTTAACTTGAATTTGAAGTTTATTCAGGTCTTGAGCATGTTTGAAAGAGATGTTTTTGAAATAAGTTTTTTACCGTACCTCCATACATCAGATCTCCAACTACCTTATAAGAAAACATAATGGAAAAGCAAATGGTAAATACTATCATCATTAGAGCAGCAAAAAGAGCACACAGAATCTATAGATATCATCCTTTGCTATACAAGAGAGAAGGTTGGAAGTCGATGATGAATAACCAACCAAGAAAATCATTTCGCCTTGGCGTGGTACTTGGAATATCACCGAGCTTTGAAAATGAGCTGAATGGAGCTTTTATTCTGAATAAAATTTCATGCCTCCTTAATAGAGGATAATCCATTAAAAGAATAAATCCGCATCAAGAAATGTCGTTGTGGTTGTAACCATATTATAAAAGCCTCAATCTCCTTCCAAATTCTAATTAGAGGACCACAGGTACGAGAAGGCAATAATCACGTTTGAGGAGAAGCTAGGCTGAACAAAGTGATCCCTTTTTAGGGCCACGCTGCCCCGTTCATTGCCAGCTCTATTGAGCGACCGCATATTGGTGGTCATTTACGACAAAGAAAGGACCTCAATCGTCTAAATCTTGAAGGACCAGCTGGAGGATATCATCAAATATGAAGGGGAACACATTTCCGTTCAATTTTGTTTTCCTTTTTCACCTACTCTTAGCTTTGAATCAGTGAAGATAAAGCCTGCCCTCTCGATTAAACAAGTTCTCTCTACTTCGCCCTTTCTCTCCGTCTCTCTCTCTCTTAATTTGCTTACAGAGTAGACTCCGAAGAGTACCGTAGGAAACAAGTTGTAAATTTCGTCTGCAGAGACATTGACGATCATGTTAATGGAAATTTCGTCTGCAGAGACATTGACGATCATGTTAATGGGCCTCTTTATGTTTTAAGCTTGAAATTAACCAGAGTGAGAGAGAGAGTTAGAGAGAGAAAGAGGGGAAAGATGGTGGGCTCAGACAGGTGCAAAGAAGCAGTTGGGATGATGGCCCTCCACGAGGCTCTAAGGAATGTTTGTATGAGTTCAGACTGGACCTATTCGGTCTTTTGGACCATTAGACCTCGCCCGTAATGTTCCCTTTCTTAATCTCTCTCCTGACGCACGTCCATTGCCCAAATTCTTCTGTGCTCCTCTTCTTCAACTTTCTTAGTATATGTCTGTGTTTAATCCAGGAGGTCGCGTGGTGGCAACGGCTGCAAAGTCGGAGACGATAATGGAAGCCTGTGAGTCTAATTTGGGCCCCTCTTTTGTAAAATGCAGCTCTCTCTCTCTCTCTCTCATGATTTCCCCTGTTTTTTCTTTCTTTTTTGAGGACCAAGTTACTGGGATTTCTTTTGTTTGGTTTCTTGAATAGACACTTGCAGAGAAATGTTGGTATAGTTTGTGACGAATGCTGTGAAGAGTGCTGTTTTTCTGGGTTAATGATGACATAATTTTTATCTGGTTAGTTTTAGTAATTTAGAGAGAAAGTGTATGTGGTATGGGTACTGAAAAGAGGAAAGTAAGTGTTTTTTGTGCAGGATGCTAATGTGGGAAGATGGGTTCTGTCGAGCCAGAGGGTTCAATGGAGGAGGAGGGGCTGAGTGTGTTGAAGAGTGTTTGGATGGAGATGATCCAGTTAGGAAGGCCTTCAGCAAAATGTCCATTCAATTGTATAACTATGGAGAAGGGTGGGTACTGGGTAGGTGCTTTTTTTTTTCTTTCTTTTATTTAGTCTCTAGTCTTGTTATGCGCATGTGAGAGAGATAATAAGCAAGAACAGCTGTTGATCTGACCTGATTTTTCAGTGTATAATTTAACAGATTGATGGGCAAAGTTGCATCTGATAAATGCCATAAGTGGGTCTTCAAGGAGCCTTCTGAATGTGAACCTAACATTTCCAACTACTGGCAAAGCTCCTTTGATGCTGTATGTGTCAGAAACAAAGCTCAAAATTATCCTCTCTCATTCACACTCATTAGTTGACGCTACATTTTGTTTGTCAAAGAAAGAGCGTCTCTTTGAGATTCACCATTGATTTCCTCTGCTTTTGCAGCTCCCACCAGAATGGACTGATCAGTTTGCCTCTGGTATTCAGGTATGAGTCTCAATGCAAAACCTGATCAGTCTCAGCCTTCATGAATCCACTTATCTCCTGTGCAGATAAACTGATGGGGCTTCCTTCTTTCTTGTTTTTCATTAAAAAAAACCGCAATTCAATAGACCATTGCTGTCATTCAAGCTGGACATGGGCTTCTTCAGTTGGGTTCCTGTAAAATCGTATGTTCTCTAATGTTTTTCCTACATTCAATTGAATGAATCCTAGCTCCCCACAATACTGATTTGAACTATGGAAACTTGGCTTTGTTTTGGTTGGATAGATCCCTGAAGATCTCCATTTTGTGCTGAGAATGAGACACACCTTTGAATCTTTAGGTTACCAGTCTGGTTTTTATCTCTCTCAACTCTTCTCAGCAAACAGGAACAACGGTGCCTCTTCATCGTCAAACCCCACGAAGCAAATGGTTCGCCCCCCTGTTTTCAATTGGGGGCAAAGGCCACCCTCCTCTGCAAATCCGTCACCACCTCCACCCCCCCCCCCTGCAACCAACTTCAACATTTCCCCTGTTTTCCTTTTACCTCATCAACAGTGCCCAACCTCTGATGAGCTTGAATCCGATATCAAGTGGCCTAATGGTCTCTCTTTCTTCACTGCTCTCACTGGTGGCTCTGACGATACCAAGCTCCTGTTTGGACCAGAAGGCATGGTTGGGGACCAACACACAACGGCAACTGCTCCTCCTCCTTTGGAAGGCTGTGGAGTGGGTGAGTATCTAAGCTTGGAGGGTCAGCAAGCTAGGAGTGGAGATGCTAGGCTCAGAAAGGCAGATAAGTTTAAGAGGAGCTTGACTCTGCCTGCAAGAGTGGCTTCCTCCTCCTCCTCTGTGGAGCACCACCATGGCTCCCATGTGGAACCGGGGATTTACTCAGATATCATGGAGACTTCTTGGATTGATTGAGTTGGAGAGTTGTCAGAGGTGAGAGTTAGGAGGCTGTACAGATAGAGGGAGAGAGATTTTGTTTCTGTTCTCAGTCTTTTTTTCTTAGTGGGAGATGGTTTTGTAGTTTGCCCCTGGTCGAGTGAAATCTAACCTTTCGGCTTTTGGGTTTGTTTCTTGCCATTGTGATCTAACTACTAAAAGGCCGGACTCCTGCTGAGCTATTAACAAGTGGGTCATACCATGGCTGCTTCTTGTGATCGTTCTCGACCATCTCACTCATATTTTTTGTTATCTACAGGAATCATGATTCTTGTCTTAGCAACGTAGTGGTTCTATTCTTATCATGAGGAGGGGATGAGTAGGGGACTATCATCCCTAATGAACTACCTGAAATTTTTTTCATCTCGAGTTTGATTTCCACCCTAGAGCACCAAAAAAGAAGACTAGTACCAAAGAATCGGATTGGTGGATAAAAGCCAGTACCAGCCCACTCTTGGAGCCCGATTCAAACTGCCCTTACAAGCATGGTGATTAAAATTAATGGAGGAAAAAGAGAAAAACCGTTAGAAACGGGTTAAAAAGAACCCAGATGGGTATCCCATATTTTGCAAGCAAACTTGGGCGGTTTTAAGAGTTATAGCGCAACAGAAATATCATAAACAAATATTGTAGACAGATTATTTCCCCTAGGACTTTACTCTTTCCCATTTCCTTTTTGTGAATCTTGGAGTTATATTGACAAATATCAGGCCTTATCTCTTTGACTGCAATAATTAATATAGACTATAGAGCATAAATTTCGACCCCCCGATGGAGGAGACTCAAGTCGATGGAATTTTGAGTGTGGCTAGCCGGCTCACCTCTCTCTTCCCATGTATATGTAGAGAGTTAGTGTTAGGGACTTGGCACCCAGGAAATTTCCTTCTCCGTTATGGATAGGACTTGGTTCAGTCCATCTCTTCCTAAATTTTGATTTGATTTGGATTGTCAAGAGTACGTATACCATGTTTTTGCAGGACCATATAATGTACATCTACTCCTCGGTTATCAGTTTGAAGTTTAGGAAACCACCTAACAATCACTAGAACATTATTTGAGACGGCGTTTTTTCAAATATATAGAAAGTGCAAGTAGGAAAAAAATTTCTTGAGATATATATGGGTTGAAGAGGACATCCCCAAAATTTAGGATCCTAAAGTTCCATTGTAGGTTGGGAGTTACTCAAGCCAACAACAAGACAATATACCACATAAGCATAAAAATTAATTCTCTCATGGGTTGTTAATATGGATTAAATATTTACTTTCTTGAGCTAACCAACTTGGCAAAATCAATTTGAGGAATCCGTTAATTTATCTCGAGGAAAAAACTCTTTTACACACTATAAAAGAAAGGGAAATGGTTTGATAGGGCTGCAACTCTATCAAAAAAAGTAAAGCCTCACTTCACAAGTCATCAAAAATTACAATTCAAGAATTGGAAAACATTTATATCGATAATTTCAGCTTGAATATTATGGTTGTGAAAGAAAATTATGACTTTAAGCCTAAAAATGGCGTATATTGTAACAAATTATTTAGATTGTCCATTTCACACTAAAAAAAGTGCACATAGATCTGCAAGATACGTGCATTTTTGAATTTCAAATTTATTGTCGATTTTGGTAATCGATTTTAGATCCATCAAGGAGATTCCAGTTACCAAAAGTGACTGTACAAAAACCAATTCTCTTACCTTGGATTACAAAATAGACAAAAACAAGCCAAGTACATTGAAGTTACAACTTGTAAAAATAAATTTTAACAAGGTCTCTATTACTACAGTGAGCTATTGATTTTCAAATACACTTAATTGAGAGGATACAACTCAATTGCGTTCCCTTGTACATGAATAAAACAATTTACAAAAGAGATCATCAAACTACATATGTGTAATATACTTCTGAAAATTCAGCACTATTTGAGCTTGCAATGCAAAATTATACATCAATAGACTAAAAAATCATTATCACAATGATATCCATTATATCAACATACATATGCTCAAGTGTGTAATGAAACATGACCATGATAAGTCAATCGAAGCTCT
Organism: Amborella trichopoda; assembly: GCF_000471905.2. Next base: position 1,443,210 of record NW_006497023.1, read on the forward strand.
TTGGTACCTGGTTTATGATCTTGGGTTTTAGGTATGTGCTATTGGGTAACATGTGATGCCATAACACAAAATCGGTTCAATTCACTATCTAATCAAGCGGGAAGCCAAGAATCCATTGATACACACTTACTCATTGAAGCATTTGAAGAGATCCAAATAAAACATTTACTGGAGAAACTGTCAGAGAAAAAATGGGGTCATAAAACACAAAACCAACTCAAATGAATTCACAATCTGGCTCATAAAAATTTGGCATAGTCTCTTCTTGCAAAATCAATATTTCAAGAGATCAAGAAGAAGGTTTAAGTGACTGATATGATCATAAAATTTGAGAGAAATATCAACAAAAATTAGTCCAAAATGCAAGGAAAATAGCTAATGGAAAACTATGTCAAAATGTGCATCGATAAAGTTCTGAACTATATGGATTAATAAGGATTAATAATCAATCAAGGAATTAAAGATCTAATCATTAAAGGATGAATTAATGTTGCTGTAATTGAGAATTTACAGTAAGGAAAAACTAAAAGAATCAATGGGAATAGAAAAAAATAGATAATATCTGACTCAATTGTTGAGGGTCTGAAGACTAGAACATCCATAGCTTGAATTTGAACATTGGATCACCATTAATGGAGTAGTATATGAAATTCAATTGAGTTCTTCTCTTAGCTTAACATGAAGTAGAATCTTAGAGAGAGAAAGGATGAAGAAGACATGCCTTAGGCATGCCACACAATGGGCGAATGGAGTGAGAGTGGAGTGCCACATTTTGGAGGGAATTTGTAAAGTGAGCTTATAAGAGTGAAAATGAGGCTCACGGGGGTAGTTATAATTTTCAACCCTCAAGTGTGGAGATGTTTTTAGATGGATGAATCTTGGCCCTTCATATTATCTACCAATAGCTACAAAAAGAGGCATGATCCTAGCTCACCATCCACCATCATGCCATCAAGTTTTGTGGTATGGATTTAAACGCATTTATCCTCCTTAATTCAGGCCAATCTCCCTTGTTATAAAAAATCATATGCTCTTCACATTAAATAAAACTAAAACCTATGAAAGGTATGCCTTTATGGTTATTTGACAAAAATTTCGGAGGAAAAACAAATCTTAAAAATCACTCCATTTTATACGAGCATGTGTGACTAATAAAATCATGCCACATAGCCTATGTAGTTATCTACACTTTTACCATATATCCTTATGGTTCAGCTTGCAATTACAAACCTTATACCCCTTATAGAATCTTTCACAAATGTGTATAAACAATTTGTTTTAGGCATTTAATATGTGAAAAAATAATTTTTCAAAATCTCAAGTTTTTTGAAAATTTCATAATGTTGCACCCTTAACTTAAATGGACAAAAACGCAAAGGACATGAGGGTCCCCTTATGGGGTTGACATCACTTCCATGTGATCTCCACATGGGGAGATGTAGGAGCCCCTTGAGCTGACCCATGGATACCCATTGGCCATTTAGATATCCGGAGGGACTTCTTTATTTGTCATTTCTTTTAAACAATTTCAAAACTGGATTTTCTTGCCCAAAAGTATTTCAAAAAATCCACAAAAATCGTTTTAATGTTTTGTTAATAAATTAAATCATTGATTAAAAATATTTACATAGGAAATTAGAATCATTGGAGTTGAATAATGAAATAGATCACTCCACTTAGCTAGACTCAAAATCCAAAGCCATCTTCTTGGTATGACCCAACTGACTCATGACCCATAGTGTATAATCAGAGACACATGATCTCATCCTATCAAAATTAAACCGATGTGCAACTCTGAATCCGCATGTTTAGGTGGATTTTAAGTGTAACTCTTAAAGGACATGCATACACATGGCGTGGGAGTTCCTCTCTTAGCACATGTGTATAGTTCTATCTAGTAGATTCTTAGAAGAGCGACTTCTTATGTATTGTGACTGTATATGCATATGCTACAGAGGATCTAGGAGTCAAGGAGTTTGGCCAATGTTATCTATTGGACTTAACCTTTTTGTACATGGCTTTTCGTTATCAAGCCCATGCATACATTGCATTGCCCCTGACCCATTACTTAGTCATAAGGCACAAACATGTTAACTGACTCTAACTAAGAGGTAACCTTGAATCCTCTCGGTACCTCCCATCTTTAAATTCTCCTCATGACCATATCGGGGTTCCATGACTCTTGGTTCTAGATCCTAGAGTTATGTCATTTTTTATCCCCACTGAAGTCAATAGTCATTGAAAAAGGCAACATTTAAGGTCTTGATTTTTCCTTGTGCGTACGGTGGGACAAATCCTCTCTCAAACAATTGTGAGGGTTTGAGTGCGCTGCATGTTTGTGAGTGTGCGCATTCGTATTCTCCTATACGTGGATAAGAACCAACAAGAGAGGGATTTTGCGACGGGGGTGCGTTTTAGATGCTTACCTAGTCATTTTTTAGGACACACTGGGGCAGTTTGCTCTCTTAGAACAATTAAGAAGCCCTCCGGCTGTCTGCCAGTACAGTTTGGACACAGACTCTCCTTAAGATTTTAACACGTCTCTTCGTTCTCTTACTCTGGAAACTGCAACGAGGATTCGTCGGTACTCCTTTATAAAAGTTAACTCAAACGAGAGGCTGGCTGGCAAGAAATAGAATGAGGGGAGAAAAGTGATGAGAATCCCCATATCCGTGCAAACACTATGTGCTCGGGTGACTCACTTGACTAGCATCTTAGGAAGACTTCTCTCGAGTGACTGAGGGAGAGAGCATATGCGTCTCTCACAACTCAACTCAACTGTACGGAGGGGAAGTTAGAGCGATGGTCACAGGTTTGTAACTCTTAGGATGACTTTGAAAAGTATTGATTTGAGCATACATCAAATAGCGGGATACTATGTGATGCCGCAGGTTTGTTGCGTTTACACTAGAGATGGAATGGGGAAAGAGACGGGACTGCGTATTTTTTCGTGGGCACGAGTTACTGCGCGGGGCAAACAATGAGTGAAGAAAGAGAAAAAAGAAAAATGAGAAAGAGAGTGAGAACGGAGCCGCATGACTAGGATGGGCTAAGGGTAGTTCTCTCTTTGAGAAAGTTTTCTCTCTCTTTAGCGTTGGATTCAAGGGTTAAGAGAAAATGACAAGTGGAAACATGCTTAATGCCTCTATTTTGTTAATGAATGATCCGACCCTTATACAATTGACCTAAGCATGTTTATATAGAGGACCTACTGAATAAGGGTGGATGCTCAAATCTAAGCTTAATAGCAATTAAAAGAATTTACAATAAAATCATGAATTTAGAAATAATGACCAAAATGCTCTTAAAATATTTGTGCTAATGACAAAACCATCCCTCTTTGAGGGGCCTTTCTCCATTGCCAGATCTTGAAAGATTTTTTGGATGTTTGTGGTGGTGATTGAGACGATCAATCATTGTAGTCTTGATGCTTGTTTGATTTTAAAGAGTATGATGTCTTTTGATGGTCGTGAGACAAACTTTTTATCGAGAGGTAGATATCTGGCTAGATCATGAACTTTGGCCATCAATGCAACATGATCCATGGTGTTTTGAGTTTTTATTTTGACTGTAAATTAAAGAGGTGTTTCAAATTTTATCTGTTTTGGTTCTTGCTTGAAGTTCTTTATGAATTTGGGAGATCGTCAGAAAAAGGGATTCCGGCGACCGAGCGATCTTGCTTTCTTCAACCTTGGAATTCATGATTTATCCATCCTTAGATTGAGTGTAATAGTTATGCCTTCTTGTTGCCCTTCGTGATACGGTCGCATCAGACTTGACTATGCGATGATCCGATGTACATATCTCGAGTTATTACTTCACGAAGTTCGATATGTATTTTCTTCAAAAACTCTGATTTCCATGGTTTTGGGCTCATCTTCTCTCTAGAAAAGCTTTGATTATGGGCCATGTCACGATGCGTGCCATATGTCAAAATGACCGTGTCATTGAGACCTAGCTTGTGTTTGAATTTGAGCATGTTCTGAATCCAATCGAGCATTGTATGGTCATTTTCAAGTCATTCCGAGATGTGAAGAATCACGACCTCCATGATTGGGAACTGGTTTGATGAGGCTACACGACAATAGTGTACAACCTATCCGTTTTGTGGTAATTTGGGCCCAAAATGTATCTGGAAGGTCCGATCGAGTCCAAATTTGGTCCCTAAGAGTTTTTCGACGTTTTGGATGCAATGGCAGTTATGGTATTATTTTGATGCCCCTAGCATAGGGTTGTAGTTGTAAGGTCTCTTTCTAGCGTGATAGTCTTTTTCCAGGGTTGCCTAGTCCTAGGCTTATTTTGGAGTGTTCCCTTGATATGACGATGTCTTAGGTACCGGTAGTACCAGTTTGTCACTGACTTGCTCCTTATTTGTGTCAGCGATGTAATTACATAAAAAATGACATACAACAACTTGCCCCGACGGATGTTGCACTTTGAGAGAAGCGAGAAGTGCAACATTTGGAATAAAATTGACCATCGAAGTTTTATCTAAGACATCTTTATTGCCTCTCAACAAGTATTTTTTTTTCCCGATCACCGACGTCAGCACAATCCTTGAGGGGTAGACCCTGCTAAGCTTCCTTCTTAAGGGGTGATCGCAGTGAACTCTAGGGATTGGGGATCTTGCTTAAGGGCTTCCTTCCCAATGCTACTGAAATCCTTGTGTTTTTCAGGAGAGCGCGCTGATAGGCTGCCTCGTGAAGGGCTTACCATTCCATGTTAATTATGCCTTCTAATGGCCTAGTTAGCGGGTTCCCTTGGTGAGCGTTGCCCCAATTTAGCTAGTGGGGATGCTTTGGCTCTGGGGCCGGAATTTTGTTTTAGCACTGGGTCCGGAATTTTGTTTTGACACTGGGGCCGGAATTTTTTTCTTAGCTTTAGGGTTGGGATTTTTGTTTTGTCATTGGAGCAAGAATTTTTGTTTTGGCACTAGAGCCAGAATTTTGTTTTGGATCTAGGGTTGAGATTTTTGTTTTGGCACTAGGGCTGGGAGTTTCGTTTAGGCTCTAGGGCCGGAATTTTTCTTTTGGCCCTGGGGCCAGAATTTTTTTTTTTTTGGCACTAAGGCCGAAAGTTTTGTTTTTGGCACTGGGGCTAGAATTTTGTTTTGGCTCTAGGGCAGGGATTTTTGTTTTGGTACTGGGGTCAAAATTTTTGTTTTGGCATTGGGTCTGGAATTTTGTTTTGGCTCTAGGGCCGGGATTTTTGTTTTGACACTGAGGCCGAAGTTTTTTTTTTAGCTCTGGGGCCGTGATTTTTTCTTTTGGCACTGAGGCCAGACTTTTGTTTTGGCTCTGGGGCCGGGATTTTCGATTTGGCACTAGGGCCAGAAATTTTGTTTTGGCTTTGGGGTCGACTAGTGGGTGCCCTTGGTGGGCGTTTGATCCCATTCTGTTGTTGGGGAAGGGGTTGATATGGATTTTACTCAACACTTTTGCAATTTTCTTGCTTATAATTGGCTAAGATTTTCTTCTTTTGGTCAATAATCAAATTGTTTATGATGTACATCAGACAGATCTTTTGATGAAGATCACTCAATTTTAACACCTTAAAATGAATGAAAATGTAAGGAACAAAATGGTATAGAAAGTGGGACAAATCAAATTTGGATTTGAGCCCAGATCTGCCCGAAAACGAGCAGATCTGGTCTCAGATCTGTGGCAGAGCCAGCATGATCCAAAGCATCCAAAACACAATTTTTTAAGAAAACTAATCAAAATAAAATCAAAATAAAATTAAAATAGTAAAACAAAGGAAGAAAACGATACCAAACCGGGCCTTCGAGGGCTTGCCCGTATCAGCACTAGCGTCCTCTTTGCCTCTCTGATTGAGATGTCGGGCAACAAGTCTTGATTCAATAGGGTGGTTGTGCCCTAGAAATGGCTTAGAACTAGGGTTCTCAGGCCTAGCTTAGGGTTTTCTCTTAGATTTTCTCTTCTACCACTCTCTCTAGTTTTCCTCGCTCTGTTAGGGTTTTTCTCTCTCCTCCCTAAAATGCCATGAAAAGAGGGCTTATAGGGGTGAAAATCCATTGGGAAGGATATCCTCCTGCAACAAACAAATCCCCTCAGTCAAAAATGCATTTTTGGAGGTACGGATCTAGGAGGCACATCCTGTGTTGCCCAAGGCTGAGCAGCACGGGTCGTGTCGCCTGGGATGAACGCCCCATGCCGCACACACCAATTTTCTTCAACATTGATATTTTTCATTTCTGGTGTGTTCCTCATCCTCTTGTGAAGCTCTCAGAGAAAATTTGGGTCAAAACGGATTTTTTGTTATTTTTAATAATTGTTTTGGTAAAACAGGGCGTTTATTGAAATCTCGTTCAAAATAGGGTTTCTGCAGGGTTCTGGGCAGGCAGACTTGTTCTGAGTTACAAGGTAGGTTGTGTGAAATATGGATTTGGGTTTACTAGGTTAAGTGTGATCCTAAGAGTTTAGGAAATCATATAATTTGCCAGTTTTAAAATTGGGTGTCTACAGTTGCCCCTCTTTGGCACTCCCTATCCTACGAGGGACAGGCGAGTGGCAAAGAAGTAGACACTCTGGCATTCCATGTCCTTCGAGGGGCAGATGAACGTCAAATATGATTTTAAATTTTGTCCTGACGTCATGTGGTCAGAGGGCACACCAACTATCCTTCCAAGTCATTGTGCTCACTGAACTCACCAACCTAGGGCATTTTTGCTTTTAGCGTTTCTGGCATTGTCGGTGAGTTACATAAGCTTGAAACTTGAGTTGGATTTTCTGGCCATGCCACTTAACTTCAGGGGTTCTACAGTTTGAAATTTTTATCCCTTGCATTTTCTTTGATCTCCTTAGAGTTTCCTAAGGCTATCTATAGGAAAAGACCTTTTATAGGAAGAGACTTGTCTTGCTAAATTCGAAGAGAGAGACGGGTAGCAACGTGGTAAACGCGGCAACGTGGTATTCATCATATACGGGTGTCCAAGCCCCTTCGTTTTAGAAAATGTTGTAGAAATTTTGAAAGTAGAGGGAGATTTGAATTAGAACCTGGAGCAGGGACAAGTTACAAGTTTAACAAAGAAATTAAATTTTTTGAAATCACAGACATATAGTGAAAATTTTGAAAAGAGAAAAATATTTGAAAAACAAAGTTGTTAGCAATTTTAACTCCTGCAATCATAGAGCCCTCTAAGCAGTTTAATGTCATGCAGCGATGGACTATACACCTGACCCTTTTACATCATATGGGGATGGACATTTGAACAAGGTGGTTGTGCCTTGAACAAGGTCATTGTGCCCTGAACAACAATGAACAGGATGGTTGTGCCCTGAACACATCCGACATTTTACGTCATACGGGGCTAGATATTACCTGTCTCGGCTCTTTTACGTCGTACGAGTTGGACGTTGAACTAAATATACTCGACCTTTAGCGTTATACTGGGCTAGATGTTTGAATAGGGTGGTTGTGCCATGAACACATTGAACAGGGTGGTTGTGCCCCGAACTCATCCGACATTTTATGTCATAGGGGGCTAGACGTTACCTATCTCGGCTCTTTAATGTCGCACGAGTTTGACGTTTTTCCTTTCTCGGCACTTAAACGTCGCATGAGTTTAACACTTTTCCTGTCTTAGCTCTTTAACATCACACGAGTTTGATGTTTTTCCATTGAAACAGGGTGGTTGTGCCTTGGATCGGACTTTGGTTGGCAGTTTAGGCTCATGCCACAGAGGAAGTGTTCTCTCTTTTTTATGTTTTTGAAATTTTGGAAACTTGATTGGCAGTTTAGGCTCATGCCACGACGGAGTATTTTATTTTTTTTGACTTTTTTTGAAATTTTCTGGAAAATTGGTTAGCAGTTTAGACTCGTGCCACCGAGGAGCGTTTTATTTTAAAAGTTAATAAAAATGTTTCAAAATGATCATAACAATCCGTGACAAACCATGTTTGATCCTTGAAAATCCCCAAAATTAAGTGGGGGCATTTTTTTTTTTAAAAAAAAAAAGTTTGGGCGACACAGGGCGTGTCACTCGGGCAGCACTAGTGGTGTCGCCCAGGTTTGGTCGACATAGCTGGTATCATCCAGCTGAAAAAAACTTATTTATTTATTTATTGAAAGTTTGGGAATAAAAACAAAGAGGTTTTAACATAAAAAACTTGGGCAACACCTGTGGTGTCGCTCGGGTGACACTAGGAGTGTCGCTCATACAAGTTGGGATTTAAATGGGATATGAGAGATGTGGGCGACACGTGTAGTGTCGCCCGTACAGGCCGGGTGACACTAGGTGTGTCACCCAAAAAAAAAAAATTTTATTTATTTATTTATTTTATTATTATTATTATTATTATTTTGTTACTTTTGGGAGAATTTTGCCCCTGTTGGGAGGTCCTTGCAACCTTTTCCTTGTTGTGGGGAGTTTGAAAACCCCTTCTCGTTTTTTCTTTTTTTTTTACTGCCCCTGTTGGGGATTCTTGTAGTAAGTGTGCATTTGATTCATTGAAGCATAGCTAAACACTTTCCTTGCACACACTTCTCAAACTGAATTTCTTACAAACTCAGCCCCCCTAGTTGTAGGCTTTTTGTCTCGAATCTCTAGCTATCGAACCGTCATATGCACATACGGGGATGAGGTCGCCTCGTTTTGCCTCAAGGGATCCAGTATAGAGAAAAGCTCTCCCAGACTAGTTAATTCATCTTTGACAAGATTCACCCATCTCTGATATGTGGTAGGTGCTAGTTATACTCATACAACCATGGAGTGCCTGGCGAGTTTCAAGCCTTCATAACAGGCATAGGAAGTTAGCTTCGAAAGCGTGGCCAGATTGACTAACAGTTTAGCCTCTTGTAGTGTTGGAGGAAGGCCCTTATAAAAGGAGAAAGCTTTTGAATATGGATGATTTTAACAATCAAATTGAAACAACATTTTCAAAAGGGAGGGGCCTTATAGTTTTGCCACTTGTGTTCCCTTTGGTGGTCATTTTCTTTGTTATATTCTACCCAAAAGATGATGAAAGGATTCCCTTGTGGGATCGTGAGAACTCAGAAATCACGAAGTTGTCTTTTTACTTTTGGAGCTTTCATCTTCTACTTCGTGGATCCATGAAGGGCCCTCTGGATTCTTGCCGGGCTTCCATCTTGGAGGGTCTCGACATTTTTCTGGGTTCGTTGAAATCACTTTGGTTTTCCATTCATGTCACCCTCCTACATCTTTCTAAGTTGGTTCTGTTGGGAACCTGCAGGGTTTATGAGGAGTCTTCATCCTCAGGGTCTGCTTGTGTAGTATTATTAGAACTTGCAAGTACTTATTTGTACTTGAGTGTTTTGTATCGAAAGCTCCTTCTTGGAGATCTTTTTATTCCTTTTACCCATGGTGCATTTTTAGGTTTTCACCACGTCCATTTTTTTTTTTTAATTTTCTAATTCCTTTTCAGGTTTTCACCACATGTTTTAGCCAGTTATGGGTATTATTTTCTGAGATACATTGCATTAGTGGGGTCGTTGAGTTCGTAACCTCTTGATTTTTTATCTTATAAGAATTGCTTGCATGCACTCGAGTAACCACGAATGGCTCCTCATAATTAGGTTTGAACTTGCCTAAAGGGTGTAGATTTGCAGGAGTGTGGAATATTTT
>NW_006497023.1:1452912-1466947 GCF_000471905.2 Amborella trichopoda
CGGTTCTACGCTGGTAAGCAACGATATTCTGTGTTGCTCATAGTCATTTTTCATCTAAATTAATGAGGGCAGCTATTCGTGCTTCAATATTTTGTTCCTCATCTGAATTTTTATGAATAAGGACTCGGAGAGATGTTATCTCAACCTCCATAGATAGCACTGGTTCCATACCATACACCAATGAGTATGGGGTCATGCCAATAGAAGTTTTCTCAGTTGTCCGGTAGGTCCATAGGGCGTCATTTAGCTTTTCATGCCAATCTTTCCGGCCTTCTATTATTTTGTCTATGATTCTGAGAAGCACTTGTCCGTTTCCTTGAGGGTAGTAAGGTGTGGAGAATTTCTGCATTATCCAGAACCTTTTGCACTCCTTAGTGACCTTTTCATTTTTGAGATTGGATCCATTGTCAGTGATGATTGACTCATGAACATTGAATCTAAATACGATATTGTTCTTTATGAAATGGGCAAAATGTTGGCCTTCAATTTTAACAAATGATGCGGCCTCTGCCAATTTTGTGAAGTACTTTGTAGCCGTTAATATAAAACGGTGGCCATTTGAGGCTTTTGGTGATATCATTCTGATGATATCAAGACCCCACAGGGCAAATGGCCATACGGGAGGTGTTGAATTGAGTGATATAGATGGTGCATGGATGAGGTCTCCATAAAGTTGACATTTGAGACACCTCTTAATGCACTTTCAACAATCTTCAGCCATGGTGGTCCAGTAATAGCCTTGGCGCCTGATTTTCTGAGCTAAGGCGGCTGCCCCAGAATGACCTCCTTCATTATGTAACTCTGTCAATACTTGATCGATTTCTGGCTGATCGAGACACCGTAGAATGATGACATCGAAGGATTTCTTGAATAAGAGGTCACCTCTTACTAAGAATCACATAGAAAATCTTCTAAGGGCTTCTTTATCCTTTTCGGTGGCTCCTTCAGGGTAAAACCCATCTTTCAGCAGGGACAGAACATCTTGGAACCATGGTTTTGCCTTAACTAGCACATCTGAAGCCACGAGAGACACTTTCCCATCGTTCTCCTTTTCTTGCTCCATTTCTTTTTCGATCCTTGGTGAGGAAGGGTCATGTTTGTTCCTAATGTAGAATGGCAGCGTGGTGACTTTTGAAGAATATAAACCATTTAAGCAAGGGTCGCAAGGGTATCGGCAAACCGATTATTTTCCCTAGTTAAGTGCTGAAAGGTGATTTTCTTAAAGTATGGAATCATCTTTTCCACCTTTTCTTGATAGGGTTTGAGCTGTTCTTCTTTCACCTTCCAAATCCCTTGAACTTAGTTTATGACGAGTAAAGATTCACCAATCACTCGTATTTGCTGGATTTTCATTCTCATGGCATTCTCAAGCCCGGCTATCAAGGCTTCGTATTTGGCAATGTTATTGGTACATGGGAAATTCAATCTGATGGTTGTTGGCATTAAAGTCTTCTCGTGAGCATAGTATGACTCCTATATCTAACCCGTATTCGTTCTTTGCACCATTGAAGTATAGCTCCCAAATCGAGTCCTCAATTATGAAGAGATTCTCATCAGGGAGATCTGTGTTAACATGAATATTGTCTGGCAGTGCATGTTAGCTAAGTGGTCAGCAATGGCTTGTCCTTTGAACGATTTTTGAGTGACATACTCGATCTCGAACTCGCTCAATAACGTTCTCCACTTCGCCAAAAGTCCGTCGAGGACTGGCCTCTCCAATAGGAACTTGAGTGGGTCAATTTTTGATATGAGCTTGACTGAATGAGATAGGACATAATGTCTTAGTTTCTACATGGCCCACACAAGTGTTAAGCAGTGTTTCTCCACATCCATGTATTTTGTCTTATAGTCGACCATTGTTTTGCTGATATAGTATATCGTTTGCTTTATTCCATAGTCGTTGTATTGTCCTAACATTTCTCCCATGGTCTTGTCTTTCACTGACATGTATAGGAAAAGGGGTTTATCTAGACTAAGAGGACTCAGGATGGGAGGTTTGGTGAGGTACTCCTTGATTTGATTGAACACTTCTTGACATTCATTGTCCCATATGAATGGGGTGTCTTTCTTAAGGAGTCTATCGAATGGTGCGCACCTATCTTCCATTTGTGAAATGAAATGCCTTATGACTTGTATGAGACCTTGAACTCACAGATTTCTTTGATGTTCTAGGGAGGAGGCATTTCAGTGATGGATCGTATTTTGGACGGGTCCACCTCAATGCCTCTTTGGCTTACTATAAAGCCTAGTAATTTGCTGGATTCAACTCCAAAGGCACATTTTTGTAGATTGAGTTTGAGTTGATGTTTTTGGAGCCTTTCAAAAATGGTTCTCAGGTTGGTGAGATGATCAAACCTGGTCTTTGACTTGACCAGAATGTCGTCGACATAGTCTTCCATAATGGTATGCATTAGATCATGGAAAATGCTAGTCATTGCTTGTTGATAAGTTGCTCCTACATTTTTGGGGACAATGGGCATGACTTTGTAGCATTAGGTTCCCCATTGCATTATGAATGAAGTCTTGGTTTGGTATTCTTCTTCCATGAAGATCTGGTTATAACCCGAGAAGCTGCCTATGAATGACAGCATCTTGTGCGTCGCAGTGTTGTCGACCAAGGAACCTATGCTTGGTCATGGGAACTTGTCCTTTGGACATGCCTTGTTGAGGTCTCAGTAGTCGACACACACTCGGATCCTCCCGTCTTTCTTGGGTATGACCACTATGTTGACCAACCATTCTGAATAATCAAGAGAAGTAATAAACCTTGCATTGAGCAGTTTGTCGATTTCTTATTTGATTTTGAGCTCTATGTGAATCTTTTGACAACGGAGTTTCTGCCGTATAGGCCTCGCCCCTTCATTGAATATTAGGTGATGTTGCACTAAAATGGGATCTAGCCCTGACATATCATCGTATGACCAGACAAAGACATCGCGACATTCCTTGAGAAAGGAAATCACATTTTCCCTCTCCTCAGAAGATAAGGAGGTTCCACTCTTGGTTAACCTTGTGTCCTTCTCAGTTCCTAGGTTTACATCAATCGTCTCTTCGATGATAGCCGTTGGGTCACCATTGAACATCTTCTTGAATTGCTCAACATGAGAAGTAAGTTCCCCAGGTTGAGAGATTTCTTCAGACTCTTGACTCTCTTGATCTTCATCTTAGTCATCGAATTCATCATCTTGGGTATTATGCATCGTTATTGGGCTATCTTGAGTGAGCACCATTTTTGAAAATTCTTTTTCATTATTATCAATTTTATCATGTTTTGAATTTTCCATAGTTTTGGAAGTGTCACAAGAGGTTTCCCTTATGGGACTCGCGAGAGAAATGTTGGGGACTAGACGCGCAGGGTGGTTTGATGGCACCCCTGCAACGATCTTTTTTTTTGCACCGAGACTTGAAGGTGCCGCTGGTATGCTTCCAGCGATTCTCAAGATAGAGGAGTGATTGACCAATTTCGTTCTTAAGTTTGAGTAGGTGGATGAGCACGCTTGGTTTTTATTAGCCGATTGTGCATACCTTCAAATTCAGGTCAGCAAAAAGTTCTTCAATTCTCAGTTCTTGCAGAGATGTGGAAGAAGAGTTATTCCCTGTTGGGAATCAAGGATCACCTTTGGCCATTTTGAAGGATGAGCATCGAGAGGATCGAGGCTTTGAATGCCTCCGGATACAAAGCTTGGATAGCTTGAAGGCATCATTCGGCTTTGAAATAAAGTGAGAGAACACCCGAGTCCTCTTCGATCCCCGTTTTCAGTTTTGGCTTGAGGTGATTCAGAAATCACCTCCGTTACGCCTTGGCCTTAACTCCCCAATCCTTGACATGGTTGGAAGCCTTGGGAGAGGAGTATGTGCCAAGCTTCGAGGGACCCGAAATGATATCGATGTTGACATTGGATAATGTCCTCCATCGATGCAGAAGTTTGTAAAATTTGAGGATCAGAGTCACCGGCCTCTAGGCATAAGGTGGCATAATCAGCTTGCTTGAAGGAAATGAGTGGGATTTCTCCAAGTTTGACCCCTATGGCTAGCTTCCCGTTATGTATGTCAAGATTGGGAAAAGTAGGGGGTTCAGCGCTTACCTTCGTGACACCATTTTTCATTGGAAATTTGAGGCATTGATGGAGCGTAAAGGCGACCAGGAGGTTTTCCTGCAGCCACAGTTTTCCTAGAATCATGTTGAATGAAGGTTTTATGTCATGGACGATCGGGCCGATCTTAACTGTGAGTGGCAGTATGCCTTCAGCTTGTCTCTTGGTCTCGTCGTACGCAGTGATAATTAGTTGACACGGCTCAAAGTCATCCAGGCTTTTGCCTATCTGCTTCACCGTTTTCATAGGGCATATGTTTAGGGATGCCCCATTACTAACAAACACTCTCCGTATTTCATATCCTTGCATGAAAACAGTGATGTGCAGAGGTTGGACATGAAAGCGGTTGAAGATGGCCGGGATGTTATTCATGAACATGATTAGCGTTGGTGCCATCAGTTGGTTGATCATACCGCACAACTCATCCGGTTGTGTGTTGCTCAATATGTGTGTCTCGGCGATGACCCTTTCGATCTGGGCCCTGTGTGCTGATGAGTTGGCGAGTAGCTCCAAGATGGAGATTTGAGCTTGGATCTTCTCAAGGTGAGTTAGTAGATCGTAGGTGGTTGTAAATCCTTGAATTTCCTCGTGTGGCTCGTGATCTACAACCCCTGTTGGTTGTCTGGCTCTTGAGGAGTTTCCTGTCCTTTCATCGAGAGTGTCGGCCATTAATTGAATGGGTTTGAATACTCGGCCTGTTTGGGTTAAGGAATCAACGTCGCCAGCCTGAAGCTCAATAGTGTCGGCCTTAGCAAGAATAATGGGAGACTTTGGGGTGTTAGCCCCTTGTTAAGAAGATGACACCTTTTCATTAGTCTTGACCATATCGATTTATAGCGTATCATGTTGACCATATTGATCCCATTTGGGCAGGTTGTCGAGATTCGGAGATGAAGGGCTTCCTCGCAAAAGGTTCAAAAGATCTTCTTCAGGCTTTTGAAAGTGATGATCATAAGCAAATATGAATTGGCTGGGATCATCTTCTTCATCTCCACTCTCAATCATGTGAATGACAACGTTCTCTTTTGTGTTGTCAATCGCTGTGACCATATTTTTAAGGAGAGCGTTTGTGAAGATACCCATCTTTTGATAAGGCTCTTCGACGGGTTGATTTCTAGGTGCGACAGTGATGTCCCCCATATTGATTAATTCTTGAATCACCCGTTTTAAGTATTGGATGTCATTGGCATGGTTTTGATGCTATTTGCACCACTTGCTCTTATCCATGACTTAAAATGGTTCTTCAGTTGGTGGTGGGAGATAAACCATGTTTCTAGCCGAAAGCAATTCCAACACTTTTTCTAGTGGGTCTTTGAGAGGACTGAAATTATCCTCTCGCCTTTAGTTATTGTTTCGAGTGTTGACTCTAGGCTAACCCCTTTGGTTTTGGTTCTGATTGTTGTGCTGAGTGGCTGAACCTTGAGCTGGTCTGTTAACGACAATCTCATTAACCTGACCAGAAGCCTTCCCCTTGTCATTGTTTTTTATCTCATTTTGGGGAGTCGTTATTGGTTTATTGTCGGGCTTGACGTTGAGGGGTGTCCCTCTTGCGCTTTCATGTCGCGCCACCCACTCGATCATGGAGTCGAAGGAGTGGGGGATAAGACCTTGGATGAAAAAGGTTCTGTATTTGGGAGCAGCATTCTGCAAGGCTATAGAGATTTGGCTGGGTCAGTCAGTGGGCATCCTACAACCCGAATTGCCACATCGTGGAATTGACTGATGAAATCCTTGAAGGATTCTCTTGAATTTTGCTTCGCTGCACTAAGCTCGCCTACGAAGAGAGATCTTGGTGTTGACCCGCGGTAGTGAGAGGCGAAGAGATTGAACATTTCGTCTGGAGTGATGTGCGGTCGAGTACACATCATTCTTCGATGCCAGTTCAGAGCCTCGCTAGACAATGTTTGCGAAAATATGGCCTTTCTCCCAAAGCTCTCACGGAGTGAAGATACGCGTTGGCGTAAGCATCTGGATCACTCTTCCCATTAAACTTATTCCTAAATTCTGGGGCAACAAATCCCAGGGGAAGGTCTTCCATGCCTCCAAGGGTCTTTGGGGGTAAAATATCATGCATGCCCATTCTTACGAGCATATCTTGCATTGCTTTTAAGGTGCCTTCTTTTTGAGTATTTGGCATGATAGTAGGCCCACTGCTCGGTGGGTTCCCAAGTGCAGATTGGTAAGTTGAGATTTGGGGTAGATGTGGGCCTGTATGGGCCTGAGGTTGATGGGTTGTGGTCACCAAAACAGTTTGATACATTTGTGCCTGAGGGGCATACTAACCCATAGGTGTTGCCACCGGTTGCAAAAATGGCAAGGTTTGTTGGACCAGGTGAGCTAAGGGGGCCGATTGAAGAATCGACTGACTCGATTGTGGTAGGGGTTGACCTATACCATTGAGTTGGTTTGGCATCGACCCATAAGCTGGGGAATGATTAGTGTAACCTAGGTCAATCAGACTTTTAAGGGCAGCTTGGACGCCCATCTCACCTAAGGGTTGGTCTGGATGACGCCTCTGCTCAGTATAGTGTTTAGAACGTCATGAGCGATACTACGGTAGCTCGAGGTTGGGTTGGATCCCCTAGACTTAGGAGGGTCTTGGTTCTGAGATCGTTGTGCTTCGTGATTCTCTTGGTTCAAGTTGTGGGAATTGACATTAAATGCTGCATGAATTTCTTCCCTCACTCGACTTCTACTTTGGCTATCTAAAATCCGTTGTAGGACAATGCCTGGTCCGACCCCCTGACTATTCAGAGTCTTTCAGGCTGAATTAGCTTTTCGGATCACACCAATTTCGGGATTAGGAGTGGACCGTTGGGAGTTTGCCTCTAACTGAAGACTTGGGTGTTGGATAATGGATTGGCCTGAGGTCTGTTGATAGTTTCAAGGGATTGTAGCATATTGGTCCCTAGGTTTGGGAAGGTTTAGTTTAGAGTTAGCTGTGGAGCAATCATCATGGTCGCCTTGAATAACCGACATGGTGACTCTCTTTGGCTGGCTTCTAGCATCTAAACTTAGGTAAGGGATAGAATTGATGGCTTAGGGCAGACCTAACCTGACTCTATGGGCAAAACTTTAACTGAGTCCTAGGCTAAGACTAGATTGGAACCTAGACTTGCTAAACTCAATGGGTTTTGGTTCAGACCCTGAACTAAGGTAAGCCTAGTCTAGCACTAGAGACAACTCTAGGCTTAGACCTATGCTAGAACCTAGACTAAGATCTAGACTAGATGGGTGCACGAGTTTCAGCTCAGGCCAAGGGTGGGTCTAAGTTCAGACCGGGGTGTGAGTCTGGTTCAGACCGGGGTGTGAGGTTGGTTCGAACCAAGACTGAGCTGGGTGCAAGTCTGGGCTTGAACCTAGAGGGTTTTGAAACTCAGGCCTGATGTGGACCCGGACTGGATAAAGATTGAACTGGGAACGAGCCTTCGGCTCGGACCAAGAGGGAGCCTAGGTTCGGACCTGGGTGTGAACCTGGTTCGGCTTGGGTTAGGCTGGATACAAGTCTGAACTTGGACCTAGAGAGTTTAATGATCAAACCAGGCATGGACCTAGATTGGATCAAAGACAAGCTAGGAACGAGCCTTCGGCTCGGACCAAGACGGGGCCTAAGTTCGGACCAAGGCGAAACCTGGTTCGGACCTGGGCTAGGCTATGTATAAGCCTGAACTTGGACCCAGAAGCTCCACCTCAGACGAAAAGCAGGTCCAGACTGGAATCTAAGATTAACCGATCAGAAATAAGGAAGCATGAACACGAAACTCTTGACCTAGTCTGATTATGGGTAGGCTTGGCTTGAGAGTGGATTCCTAACTATTGAAATGCGGCTACGCTGATATAGGTCCCCACATAGGTCCTGGCCTCCTGTTATAGGATGTTTAATTTTGATGAAACACAGTTAAACTAAGCATGGTGAGAGCATGAAAAAAATTATTTCAGTCAAAATTAACAAACTAAAATAAAAAGAAAAATTTAGGAGCAGGAGAGACTTATTTGAAGAAAATATTTTTTTATTTTTTTAAAAAAATTATTTTAAGCCAAAATTTGGTGGAAAGCAAGCCAAAAGGCTCTAGAACGGGCCTGTAGTGTCCTAGGAATTTTCTGGGACGTCTGTGATAGGGTAGCACGGGTCGGTCGCACCTATAAGTTGGGCGGCACCGGTCGTGTCGCACCTATAGGTTAGGTTTTTATTATTTTTACTCTTTTAAACTTGAAGAAATAAGGCTACAGAAACTTTCAGAAGCAGAAAAATAAAACTTTTTGATGAAATAAAATTAAAACAAAGTCAAATAGAAGAGCAACAAATAGAACATGCTCGAAACGCCCCACGATGGGCACCAAATTGTTGAAGGTGTTAAAATCGAGAGATATTCATCGAAAGATCTCTCTGATTTTCATCATAATTACGAATGGACTTGTTTATTTTAATCCAAGCGCCTTTTAGGGTTTTCGCTTAAACTGGATAGGAGTGGTGCCTCAAGCGTGGTTTTTGCCAACTCCTTTTATCTAGGCATTTTTACTCGTGACTTCGCGGTCAAGTCCGCCTTTTGATTTCCATTTTTACTCATGGCACCCTTGTGGGTTTTGGCCATGCCCAGTTTTCTTATTTTCAAGACACTACTATCATTGTACGAAAAAAAGATATACAGAAGATACAAGAAAGAACCCATAAGCATACACACACACAAGAGAGAGTTTTCATTTAATACAAGTTTCTCTTTCTTATCATTGTTGTCTCACGCTTGAGAGAGAGAGTGAGGTGAGAGAAACTTTTGACCGGTACCTCTAAGGTTGAGGTAATCCTTCTCTCTCTTCTTTTTCTTTTCTTCTTCTCTCTCTCTTTTCCTCTCTTCTCCCTCTTCTTCGTCTGAGTTCCTCTCGAAGGTCATACACGGCAGTGGCAGTGCCGTGCATGCCTCTCCCTTGGTCTCACAGGTCGCACATGGCAATGGCAGCACCATGCGTGAGTCTTCTTCCCCTTCTTCTCGTCTGGCTCTTCCTCTCAGTGAAGTCTATAGATGGCACTGCCCATCATCGCCCACAGATGCAGCTCTGACGTCTAGGTGAAGAACCCAGACGGCGAAGTGTGTTGCTAGCCGCAGAAGTCTTCCTCTACTGCGTGTCTAACGTAGATGTCGATACTTATCACCGCCCGCTAAAGATCCTGGCAACACCCATCGCTGTTCGTGAGCTTCCTCCGCGCATCTGGTGCCCATCGTCGTTCTCTCTAGGGCCCATGCATATCACCGTACGACTTAAGAGAAACCATCATCGTGCGCCTCGTCAAGAGTCAGCACCATCTGCAAGGGATGTGTCGCCTCCTCGTGTTGTCAACCGCGATGCCTATTGACGTCCGGAGCTCCCCCCTCTTTGCCGTCTCGTCCTCGTCTCTTCACCCCTTTCTCTTCTCACTTGACTGAGAGTAGACTTAGCTTAGCACCACCGCGCCGACCTCGATTTCGAGTCGTATTGCCGTCGTGCTGGTTCTATGAACCATGCCCGTCTTGCTACCACTCCGATTCGGTAACTTCTGGACGCCATGCTAGTCTCACCCCTAGGTCAAGTTCTCTTCTCCTTTCTATCTTTCATCTAACCTTGCACTTCATCACCTTCTCATATGAACATGCATTTCCCTAGGACAAGGGTGGGTCCCTCGACCCACTTATCTTACAAATTAACCATAAAAGTGTTGTGCAGAAAAACAAAAGGATTATAGGTCAAGGGAGGCTATTCTGAACCAGCTCAAGCAGCTGGGGGGCTTTCTTTGTGATCTAAAAGGCCCCCACGTGAGCCAGCCCGAGTAAGTCCTGAACCCACCTAAAATTCCTCTTTCATTGGTTGGTATACCTGCCCTTGTGCTCGAGCAAGGTTCCGAGAGATTGATCTCAAATCCCGGGTTCACCAGAAACCCGAGACACGTGCCACCAGATCACTTAGATTCGGAGGGCAAGATCGAGACAGCTAACCAGGCATTACCATGAAATTCCTGGTTTAGATCCTCAAGTCGCAGTCCACAGTCTTAGTATCGACCCATCTGTTAAGCCGGTCAAGCAGAAATCAAGGTGATTTCGCCCTGATCTCGAAATGCAGATAGATACCGAGGTGATCAAACTTAGGCAAGAAGGCTTCATTTGTGAGGTTAAATACTCTAAGTGGCTGGCGAATGTGATACCCGTCAAGAAGAAAAAGGGCCAAATCAGGGTCTGCATTGACTTTCGTGACTTTCATGCCGCTTGCCAAAAGGATGACTTCCCGTTGCCGTTTACGAAGATGCTCATTGACTCCACAACTCACTATCAAATCTTTTCCTTCATGGATGGATACTCTGGGTACAACCAGATAAGGATGGCCCCAGAAGATGAGGAAGCCACTATGTTCTTAACTCCAAAAGGTATCTTATATTACACCATGATTCCCTTTGGGTTGAAGAATGCAGGCACTACGTACCAGCTAGCCATGATGACCATCTTCAAAGATATGATGCACAAGGAGGTGGAATGTTATGTGGATGAATTAGTAGTGAAGTCTGAAATGAAAGATGCTCACATGAGAGATCTTGAAAAGGTGTTCGAACGGTTACACGTTCATCTGCTCAAGATGAACCCGTTGAAATGCGATTTTGGAGTGTGTTCAAGAAAGTTCTTGGGTTCATTGTTAGACATCGAGGGCTTGAAGTCGAGCCAGTCAAGATTAAGGCGATCCAGGAAATGTCACCACCAACTACACTGTGAGAGCTGCAGTCCCTTCAAGGACAACTAGCCTATATTTGTAGGTTCATCTCAAATCTCTCAGGTCGCCGTAAACCTTTTACGCTCCTGTTAAAGAAGGATACCCCATTCATCTGAGATGAGACAGCCAGGCAACACTCGATGAAATCAAGTAGTATTTGCTCAACCCTCCAGTTCTCTCCACACCGGTGTTGGGAAGACCTCTCATCCTATACGTGATTGCTCTCGATGAGTCACTTGGGGCACTATTGGCACAAAACAACGACGAGGGGAAAGAAACTGCACTATACTATCTCAGCCGTAGGATGCAAGGGTTTGAAAAGAATTATCCACCTATAGAGAAGATGTGCCTGACCCTAATCTTTGCAGTACAAAACTCCATCACTATTTACTCGGCATGAAGTGAAACTCATATAAAAAGCTAATTCTGTAAAGTTCCTCATGACGCGCCCATGCTTGTCGGGGTGCTTAGCTAAGTAGGCATTATTGCTAATGGAATTCAATATCACATTTGTACCACAAAAGGCCATCAAGGGTCAAGCCCTCGCTGATTTTCTCGCTGCACATCCCGTACCAGCATGATCACCTTTATCAAGTGACTTCCCTAATGAAGAAGTATTATGTACAGAACTTTCTCACGCATGGGAGATGTACTTTGACGATGCCTTCCAATATGATCGCGAAGGTGCTGGAGTGGTGTTCATAACTCTGAAAGGAGGGATACTTCCCTTATCCTTCTCCCTCACCAAAGCTGGTTCCCATAACGAGGCGAAATATCAGGCCCTTATAATTGGGTTGGAGATTGCCTTGGATCTAGACTTTGAGCAACTCAAAATCTATAGCGATTCTGAGTTGGTCTTTCACAGCTTAAGGGGATCTATGACGTGAGAAAGGACACTCTCAAGCCTTATCATGATACTGCAAAATCATATATAGCTCAGTTCGATGATGTATCCTTGACTCACATCCCCAATAGATTAAAATGGTAGGCTGATGCACTAGCAAAGCTTGGAGCTACAATTCAATTGTCCTCTCTGGCCCTACACCTGCCTGAGTGGCAGAATGGAGACACATTGACCTGAGAACCGAAGTGGATGCAGATGATGAGAGAATTCTCTTTCTCGAGTGTCCGCCTTATCCATTCGGGGCGCTTTTGGCAGCCAAGGATGTCATTAAAGCCGAGAAGAAAATGGAACGGAGTCAAAGTGCTGGAGCTGAAAAGCCAGAACCGGAATTCTTCGATCCAATGTGTGCAAAAATTGAGTAGTTGGAAGATTGGAGAGAGCCACTTCTTAACATCAAAAGCATGGTAGACTGCCCAAAGATCATGCTAAGCGCAATAATGTGCGTCGCATGTCTACCAAGTACACCCTCCTTGAAGGAGACACTCTCTTCAAACGGTCTTTTGACAGTATTCTCCTCAGATGTGTAGACACATATGACGCAAATGAGGTGTTCAAAGAATTAAACTTTATGAGTGGATACGCTGGCTGGGGTATTATTGGCCTTCGATGTTTATTGATTCCCAAAACTATGCCAAAAGATGCTAGGTTTGCCAGATACATTCAAGTCTTATTAATCAGCCTCTGAAGCCCCTGCAGCCTACAGTGGCATCGTGGCCCTTTTCATAATAGGGTATTGACATTGTAGGACCTATAGACCCTTCTTCTGTAATGGGTCATGTCTTCATTTTGGCAGCTACATATTATTTCTCCAAGTGGGCTGAAGAGGTCCCACTCAAGTAAGTCCCTGAGGCTATCGTGGTCAACTTCATGTGACATCACTGGTTAGGTGCCTCGATGTCTCCAGATCCCTGAGGGATCAGGTGGCACGAGTCTCGAGTTTTAGGAAAGACTTAGGATGTTTGTGAGATCGCTCTCTTGGGAACCTCATTTAAAAACAGGGGCACATAATACTAATGGGTGAGAGAGGAATTTAAAAGGTGGCTTCAGGACTTACTCAGGCTAACTCGTGTGGGTGCCCTCTTAGATCACGGAGAAAGCCCCCCAGTAATAAAACTCGTTCAGAATCGCCTCGCTTGACTCATATTCTTCTTATTTTTTGCTTTTCTGCAATCACAAACAAATATGGAAAAGGTTACGGGACAGGTGGGTCAGACCTCATTCTTTTCCTCTCTAATGAGCGTACACAAGCATGCACATTTAAAAAGAAGAAAGAAAGATGGGGGGCGAGAAGAATTTGACCAAGCGAGATGATTGGAGCAATGACTAAGCTAATCGATATTTTTCCTAACGTGGTAGTGAAATGTGCTTGGTAATTAAGACCGGCTCACGGGATCACTACTAGATGTTATTATCGATATCGACTAGCTATACAAGATGGTCGGTCTGTCGTGGTAGTAAAGTGGGCCAGGTGTTCCTGGCACAACAACATTACGGCTAGACAACAGGACTACCATGAAAGGCTAACCTCCATCCCTTTTAGTTGAACAAACGAGTAGTAGAGTAGGGATTAAAAAGAAGAAGGGAACATACAAAAGGAGAGAGAAGAAGGAAGAAAGGCCTGAGAAGAAGGGAGAGAAGATGTAGTCGGCACTAGACATTGTCAATTGTATCAAAAGATGGGAGAGAGAGGAAAAGAACCAGCTGGTGCTAAGTCTCGCCAATTGATAGAAGAAGAGAGAGAAAGCCAACCGATGTTCGATCTCGTCAGTTGACAGAAGAAGAGAGAGAAGGCCTGCCGGTGTTAGGACTCTCCAGTTGATAGAAGAAGTGAAACAAGGCCAACCGGTGCTAGGTCTCATCAGTTGACAGAAGAAGAGAGAGAAGGCCAACCGGTGCTAGGTCTTGCCAGTTGACAGAAGAAGAGAGAGAAGGCTAACCAGTGCTAGGTTTCACCAGTTGCCAAAAGAAGAGAGAGAAGGCCAACTAATGCTAGGTCTTGCCAGTTGGCAGAAGAAGAGAAGGGAGAAGACCAACCGGTGCTAGGTCTCGCCGACATATAGAAGAAGGAAGAGAAGATCAACAGGTGCTAGTTCTCACCAGTTGACAAAAGAAGTTAGAGAAAATGGAGATGAGAAGAGAAGAACAACCGACACTAATTCTTGCCAATTGACAGGAGAAGTTTGAGAAGATAGAGACGAGAAGAGAAGTTGAGAGAGAAAGAGAGAAGAGAGAGAGAGAAAGAGAGAGAAAGAGAGAGAAGAGAGAGAGGGAAGAGAGAGAAGAGAGAGAAGAGAGAAAGAAGAAGACA
>NW_006497023.1:1467829-1515241 GCF_000471905.2 Amborella trichopoda
AGAGAGAGAGAGAGAGAGAGAGAGAGAGAGAGAGAGAGAGAGAGAGAGAGAGAGAGAGAGAGAGAGAGAGAGAGAGAGAGAGAGAGAGAGAGAGAGAGAGAAGAAGAAGAGAGAGAGAGAGAGAGAGAGAGAGAGAAGAGAGAGAGAAGAGAAAGAGAGGAGAGAGAGAAAGTTGACTGCTCGAAGGGTACCGACCCTTTTCCTCTCTCTCCCTCCGAGACGTACTCACAAGCTCAAATAAGGGATTGAAATTTTATTGAATCTTCGAAGAATCTATTCAAGATCGAGAGGTGGGGGATCTATTTTACAATGAGGTTGTCCATATTTATATAGAGTTGTGCCCAAACATGGGTGATTGATCAAAATTAGACCTAATTGCTGAAAATTAAGATTTAATTGAATTAAAAGAAATTCTAAAAGTAGGTGCAAAATGATTGTTTTTCCCCAGCCTAACAATGTATGAAATTTCAGAATAGTCCCTGTGGTTGCCTTAGAACTTGCGTGATCTTCTCTGGCTGACCCGAGGTTGTTCTGATGCCCGTTTGATCGAAAGATTATTGTTTTCTTATAGGGCTCGACATGGTGATTGTTTTGATACCAACTTCGAGCCATGAATCATATTTTTGAGTCATGATCACGAGACATGAAATTTGTTTGAATCTTGGATACTTCAGATCGGTAGTGCAATCTTTTGTTAATGTTTTTTTGTGATTCTTCATCGTAGCGCACCAAGCATGTCATCATGATCGTGTGGCAACAATCGGAACGCGATTTGGAGCCCGAACGAAGATTTTGTAACTTTTGAATTTTCACCAGAATCTAAAATCTGGTGGACGAAATTTCAGTAACTTCGTCGGCTTGGGGCATGAAATCTGACCGTCCATCATGTACGTGGTTTGGTCCAATGATAGCCTTGAACCTTGCGCACATAATGGAATTCATTTTGCGTCCATCGGTTGTAGCAACGTGATTTGGTTCATCCAGCGAGGCGTGTTGCTGCTGAATTTTTTGGAACTTCTTCATAGATTGGCAACTTCTCTCTTGCTTTTCTCCTTGCTCGGATATCATCTCGAGGCATGCCGCATCTCGAATTGTTCGTCTTGATGTACACTCACCAAATTTAGGAGCGACCCGATTTGGAACGAGTGAGTTATGGCCTCGAAAGAGACTGCCCATGACTGTAAAAACAACCACATTTAATGGTGTTTTGGTACAGTGAGGCCACAAGGGAATAGTATGCGACCTCTCCTATTTCAATGGTTTTCTTATATCTTTGTTCTGGAGTGTCTGATCAAGCCAAAACTTGTCCCATAGAGGTTTTTGACCGTGCTGTATCCAATGGAGGTGGTCTCATAGGGATTTGAGACACCAAAAATGTACCTCCAATTTCAGGGTGCTAGAGGCCAATTTTTCAAAAACTGTTTCTTTGTGTTCACTGCCTTAGACATGTTTGATCATGATGAAACTTAGCAGGTGGTATTTTAAAGTGCTGATGATGACCTTGAGCAATTCTAGGGCCATTATGAGACTGTCAAGAATTTTCCACTATTTTGTAGGCTTTATTGACCTGCTTCCTATTAGGGACCAAGGTAAATACGTTCAAACAACTTGCCTCACCATATGTTGTGCTTCAAGAGAAGCGAGAAGGACAATCATTCGAAATGTTTCCTTCGGCTTTTAGGTTTTTCCTTTCTGACCACAGGACCACGTGAATGCCAAGGAGATTCACGTAATGGTGTAACTAGGCTGCTCAAATGTAGGGATGCATTGTTCGCGGGTTCTTCCGTGGAGACTTTAGGTAGAGAAGAGAATTTTTGGTGGCATTTTTTTGCTTCTACACCAGGTTTTGTTTTGACGATCAGAGTACCACTATCGGTCTCGCCTACCTAGTCCAGTAGGGGGCAGGTTCTATTAGTCGATCCTGAAGGTCTGGTCATGCTGACTAGGTGAGCTGAAGTCTCTGGCAGGTTCCACCTTCGCTTTGTCAATTTTTTTATTGAAAGGATGATGACTAGGCTACTTTGTCACCTTGCCTAATGAAGAGAGGGGTCTATAATAGTAGAAGAAGAGGGCATGCACATTTCATGCATGGGGAGAAGGTCCATAAGAGAAGAAGAAGGCATGCACACTCCATGCATGGGGAGAAGGTCCATAAGAGGAGGAGAAGGCATGCTCATTTCATGCATGGGGAGAAGGTCCATAAGAGAAGGAGAAGGCATGCACACTCCATGTATGGGGAGGAGGTCTATAAGAGAAGGAGAAGGCATGCACACTCCATGCATGGGGAGGAGTTCCTTGAAGAAGGGATAATGACTAGGCTATGTTGTCACCCAGCCCTGAAGATGGATATCGACTGGGCAACCTGTTCACCCAGTACTCAAGAAGGATGTCGACTGGGCTACCTTTTCACTTAAGACTGGAGAAGGAAGTCGACTAACCACCTGTTCACCTTGGACTGAAGAAGGATGTCGACTGGGCTACCTTGTCTCCTAGATCTGAAGAAGGATGTCGACTGGGTTACCCGTTCACCTAGAACTGGACAAGGATGTCGACTAGGCTATCTGTTCACCCTGAACTGAAGAATGATGTTGACTGGGCTACTTGTTCACCCAGGACTGAAGGAGGACGTCGACTGGGCTATCAGCTCACCCAGGACTGGAGAAGGACATCGAATGGGCTACCTGCTCACCCAGGACTGAAGAAGGAATGTTCAGGGATGATTTTAACGTCTACACCTTGGTGGACATCTTGACGATGAAGGGAGTGCTGGCTAAAGTCACTTGGGGAAGTGAATGTTACATCAACCTGTTAATTGGTCCCAGCATCCTTCGCAGATTTTCACTTGAACTTGGGAAGTGGTATCGTAGAAACGGTTTTCACCAACTTCTTTTTTTTTATTTTGGGGATCTTTTTCCCATGACCTTTCAGCCATGTCCACCCTTTTTATCAATTTTTTCTCACAATGCCGTTTTGATTTTTCACCATGTCAGATTTTTACTCACGGAACTCTTTTACTCATGGTTTCGTGATCATGCCCATCTATCATTTTTACTCATAGTGTTCCCTTGTTCAGGTATACACCATGCCAGTTATTTCCTTTTTTTTTTTTTTGTGAGGGCGTGTTTAAGGCTTGCCTTCGAGATCCGTACAAAATAGTTTAATGTCATGCGGCTTGGACGTGCGTTATGGTTTAAGGTCATACAGCTGCACCGTAATGGTGATGGATGGCAGTCTATGAAGGCCACGAAGTGAGTATGGTGGTGGTTTGGCTCACTTGGGGAGATGGCTCGGGGCTACCCATGACAGATGGGTGATGTATGAAAGGTGAGTGAGCGATGGTGACCCGCTAACTTACAATGAGTATGGATGACAGGATGGTTCGCCATTTTGTGAGAATGGGTGAGACTCAATGGGGAATGATGTAGGGTGATGAACTCATGGGAGGTAATGAAGGTAGGTTAGGAAAGGCGTGCGTGAAAGTGCACGTAAAGGCATGTGCATGTATATGGGAGCGAGTTTATGGTCGTGCCTCCTTGACCTAAGCATAGTAGTTTATCGTCTTGCGGTTAGGGCGTGCACTATGGTTTAAGGTCATATAGTCGGACCATGGTTATGAAGTTTTAATGTCATACAACTTGGACCACGCATTTTAAGGTTGTGCAACTTGACCTCCGCTACAGTTTAAAGTCATATAGTTTAGATCATGGTGTTGTAAAGTTTAACATCGTGCGACCGGGATGTAGACTATGGTTTAAGGTCATATATATTGAACCATACACTTTAGGGTCGTGAAACTAGACCTCCGCTACAGTTTAAGGTCATATAGTTCGAACCGTGGTTATGCAGCTTAAGGTCGCACAACTAGGACCATAGTTATGCAATTTACAGTCATACAATGTAGGAACAGGCAGTTTAAGGTTGTGCAACTAGACCTCCGCTACAGTTTAAGGTCCTATAGTTTGGACTGCGGAGTTTAGGGTCATGCGTCTAGACCAGGGCTGTGTAGTTTAGGGTCATGCAACACGAACCATTGTGGGGATTGCCATGTAGGTGGAGCTCCATGGGGAATAGACCTGTGGATGGTAATCTGACTCCTTGGGGATAACATGGCTAAGACCATTCACAAACTGAGGGCTAGGTGGAAATGGTGACCTGATGATGGATGATCAGCAAAAGTGGACCTTGCTGTGGTTTTTAAGGGGGTAAGGTACTCTCTGGGTATTGGTGAGGAGAGAATGACCCTAACTTCATTGAGGATGATGGGCTACAATATGGATGTGACTCCTAGTGGGGGATGATGGACAACTTATGACTCCATTGGGAAGGTCACAGTTTAGGTGCAACAGTCTGGGTGTAGTCCACTAGGGATAGTGGTAGGGCATACACTGTTTGAAATACGACCAGAGCCATGTGTAGCGCTGATGTTTGTTGCGAATTTTCAACCGACACTGAGTTCTCACAACACTTTTGGCGCTGAGTTCTAACACAACCAGCACTGAGTTTTAACACAACTGACGCTGTTCAGTTGGCGTTGTGAATGACCCATGATATTATCTGAAGTCAACTTGTGCTGAGTTAACTGGTTCTAAGGTTGTGTCTCTGAGACACATTCGACACTAAGTCAACCGACGCTAAGGCTGTATCTGAAAACACACTGGCACTAAGTCAACTGGTGCTAGGGTTATTTAGAAATTTACCTGGCGCAACGTCAACCAGTGCTGGGAATGGATTTGGAAACACGCCCGGCACTAAGTCAACTTGTACTAGGGAAATTAACCCAACGCATGTCAATCGACACTAGGGATGGATTGAGGAGAGTTACCTCGGGCCTCATGTAAAGCCCAACCTTGCTTGTTGTCGCTTGGCTTTCCTTGGACGCAACTAGAATTCCCAATTTGTGAGGGGCATTCGAGGGCTGTGTAGTCTATATAAGGGGGTAAATCCCGTTTTCCCTTATTTTCACCAAAGGTAAAGAAAAAAAAAATTAAGCAAAAGTTTTCTTTAACCATGAGGAGAGAACACTCATTTGTAGTTTTCGACGAGCAGTGGGACTTCAGCAACAGTCTCTGCGAGGAAGGTTTTTCGGGAGGCAGCAGGCTTTCGGTCAAGGGTCCTGTAGAGAAGACCTTCGTTGAACAAACATCGCCAAGAATTCAGTGAGTTTGTGGAGAAAGTAGTAGGGAAAGGAGAGCTTTCTAGAAATCTTTTTGAGAAGTAGAGGAGGATTCGACTATCATTTTTCTTTCGGGAAGAGGCGAGAAACACATCAGTGAGTATTTCCGCACGTCTTGTGGGCCTTCCGGGTATTTTTTAAGGGGTTTCCCGGTGGTTGTGGAATTTTTCGACACTTTCGTGGTGTCACAGATGTTTTCAGGGACTCATGGGAAGTCTGCAAAAGCCTTCCGATGTTATTCTAGTGAAGTCCACGCTAAAACGATATGCGGGAAGGTTTTCTAGCGAGTTTCCAACCGTGTGGGACTAATTCCGGCTCAAGACGAATGTCCACAGGAGGTGGGCCGTACAGCTGTAAGAGGTGAACTGTCATGGGCAAGGCGTACGGTTCCTAGAGGTGAACCATTGTCCATGGAAATCGTACGATTATCAGTCACGCGTGTGTGAAGCGACGCTGAAGGACGTGGCGACGGATATCAGTCAGCACGACTGATTTTGAGGTGTCACATGTAGGATTCATGGCACGTGTGATAAAATCACTTTCAGCCGGTGTTGGCCTTAGAAAAGTTTAATCAGCGCTGGGGTGCTGACATTCAGCTGGCGTTGAGTGTTGGAAGACTCAACCAGCGCTAGTTGTTGGTATTCAATCGGCGTTGGGTATTGAGAAGCTCGACTGGCGCTGAGTGTTTGACAAACTCACCTGACGCTAATCGTTAATACGTACTCAACGCTGAGCATTGTGAAGTTCACCCGACCATAAGTGTTTAATGAGGATCAGTCGACGCTACGTGTTGGACAGACTCAATCGGTGTTAATTCAGTTCCTTGACAACGTTTGGGAGTGAACCACTCAGCCCTTTGTAATGGCTGGTTCCTCTTACCAAATCCCCAATGTGAAGAGGCTCCCCAGGGAAGGGGAAATCGATGTTTGTGACTTTACAGGAAGTTTTATCAAGAGGTGAACCCATTTGGCTGACCCAGCCAGTGTGTGAACTAGAGTTGCCTCTTAGCGCCACTTTCATTACTAACCCCATATTCTTTGAAGTGCAGGAGGGTAATGGTGGCAACGTCTATATTGAAGAAGGGTCAGCACTTCTTACTATATGCATAGAAACATAGTTTTCGGGGAGAACTTGCCCACCTTGGAGAAGCGAATAGTTCAGGCGAAGGGATTATTAAGGTGGTCAGCAAAAGGTCTCCGTATTTAGGGAGAGCACCAATACCTGAAGGGATATGCTTCCTGGACTGTCAAGGTATTGGCTTCGTATGGAAGCGTTCTTGAGCGTTCTTCACTATTTGCGGTGGTCCAGTGTTCGGGTAGCTACTACGATCGTTGCTCTAATACAGTAAAGGTATTGCTAGAGACATGGAGCCTTGTGAGCAACACTTGGCTTCTTGGTCATGGCGAAGCAGGAATCTCTTTACTGGATCTTTACTTTATTGAAGGTCTCCCAATGCTCGGGGCTATGTATGACGAGTTTGTGCCCTCAAACTCAATCATCTTTAGTGGTGTTCACTTGAGAGGTGAAGAGCTGCCAGACAGTCTTCCTAAGATCTTGGAGTCCTACCAGTCAATAGTTGGCCGATCTAGCAATGGTAGGGTCACCTATACAGACTGAGTGAAATTCTTTTGCGGGGATTATCCTGAGGACAGTCAGAGTACTTCAAAGGGGAAAGGGAAGGCAGTTGCAATGGAGACGCCTCCTATATATCAGCTCAAGGTGGATGATGACCGTGTCTTCTTGGCCACCTATCTGGCTGTATTCTTGTGCAAATTCATGCTTTCTGGCTGGGGGGACGGCATTCTCTTAGGAGTATTAAATGTGGCATGCAACGGCCAGAGGGCATGAGTATGCCCTTACTTAGCCAGTCATGCGCAACATACCCCATGGCTTGGGGGTCATCTCCCGTGGAAAGGCCTATAAGGGCAAGGAGGGAGGGAATGACGTCATATGAGAAGAAGCTTTTCCTGGGGACTTTAAAACCACATTCCCTGTGCATTACGTGTACGAGTGGCTAGGGGCTCATTTCCCTGACACCTACGTCAAGCATCGGTGCTAAAGAAATAAGTTGTGGCCCTTCTTGATGGAGATAGTGAACCAGAGGGCCATCTTCCATACCCCAAGGGAAGCTCGGAATATATTCGACAATGATTCTTTGAATATGAGGAGAGTCTCTTTTCTGGTCGGGAGCTTCACTGACCGTGCTTTCATCGATGAGTTGGGGAAGGAGCTAGACGGAGCCCCAACAATGATTAAGGAACTCATGTTCATACTGAGCATCAGAGGGGGAGTCTTACCTTATCGAACTCCACACAGTGCCCAATTAGAGGGATATTTCCTCCACCGCTTCGCTCGTCAGCATGGGCATGACCAAAGCTTCTCCTTCTCAGTATTCATCGAGAAGCACCGGAGTAAGGTGTATAAAGGGAGGGTACATGAGCTTCAAACTTTTCGAGAGTGTTGGCTGCCAGAACATATACGAACTGCTTGGTCCATGTGTCTTTAAATGACATAGACCAGCAAATACGTGCTATCTAACTTTGGTAGGAGAGTTTGAACAACCAATGCCTATGCGAACTAGTGGAGAATCACTAGTAAGGGCTATTGGGAGAAGGATCACCCTTGGAAATGAGTGAATGACAATTGGCGCCAGGACAACCAACGAAGGAGGCTGGTGGATGCTCCTGCTCCTAGTGAGGTATTCGTCTTGGATTATCCCTCCAACTGGCAGGGTTTAGGGCTTCCCTGCGAGATTGCAGTTGACGAGGCCTCGTTAGAGTTCCTTGCGATGAAGACGATGACTGGGAGTGTCTTCTACAATCTTAGTTCGATCTTCAAATGGGATGAGGGGTGGCAGGTCCTTGGTTATGAGAAGCATCCACCACAAGATCTGAAGGCCCTAATCAGGAGCGATCCCCATAGCAAATTGGTTGGAGGGCCTCATCGAAATGGTGGATCTGAGGAGGCAGCTCATACACCGACAGGGGAAAAGAAAATAAAGCGCCTGACTGCTGCGAACACACATGTAGCATCTTCAGGTAGTGGGCATACTCGGAGGCGAAAGAGCGACAAGCTCCCTGTGGTGTCAGAAATAAGAGGTAGCCCTGACTCTTCTGATATTTAAGAATTCTTCTAGTATCCCCCTTTGCGCTTTCTCAACCATCTTTTTCTTATGCTAAAATGTTTTATTTTTCTTCTTAAACCGAGGCAGACGACTCCAAGAGCTTTGAGCCTATTGACATTGCTTCTGATTGGGAGGGGACTTCGGATCTTAGGGACTACGGAAGAAGAAAGTCCTGAAGCAACTGCTCTAGAGAGGGGCTCTGATGTCGATGTGGCCTTCATGCATGAGACGTTTAGTGCCTTGATTGAGGCAGGGGCTGTGGCTCAAGAAGAAGTGTCAGGAGTTGATGACATGCCCGAGAACCAAGAGTTTGCTATTCCTATGGTCCCAAGTCACGAAGATGAGGGGGCCGATCTCTTTGTGGTTGACGTTCTGGTTGTTGAAGGCGAGGGCCAAGTGGAGGAAGCCATTGCTTGGGGTGAGTCCCAAACGAAGGCCAAAGAGAAGGCGCAATTCCTAAACTTGGTGATGTTGTGGTGACAGTTAAGGAGAGTGAAGAGCAAAGGGAACAGGTTCCTCTCCAGCCTATTGAGACAGAAGTGGAGGGTCAAAACAAGGAGACTGGCCTTGAAGGGCTTGTGCAGATTGAGACCGGGGCTGCTTATGAGCCTGACGGTCAAGAAGCTCTATGATTTGCCCTCGTTTCAGAGGAACCAATGGCTCAGATGGCTATCACTTTGACAAGACCAGGCCTTGAGCTTGAGGTGTCTTCCGCAGTGGTGGCCTCTGTAGCACTACCCAGGCCTGTTTTTTGTGGTGTTTCCAGCATGATTGAAGGCATGCTTAGAGCAGGCCTCCAGGGCTTGGGGGAGCTGCCTTTCAATGAGCTGGGAGAAGGTTTGGCCAGGTTGAGGGAGTTTGCTGGGACCACTGCGGTCGGGACATCGCCAAAGATGCTTTCTCATTTTGATGCACCTCTAAACAGGTTGAAGAATTGACTGTTGGTAGTGCTGCATCGTGAGGAAGAAACTAGAAGGGTAGCCTCCTTGGAAGGGTAGACAGAGATGGCTCAAAGGAAGGCCATGGAGGCCTCTTTGGTCACATATTTATCCAAACTTGATGGCACAATTGAGTCGAAAACTGTGATGATGACATAAGCGACTCAAACAGTGGCGGAGCTAAAGGCACATGTTCAAGGCGTTGAGACTTCTCCTGAAGCATGCAGTGCTGAGATCAATAGGATGATTGATCGTTTCTGAGCATGTCATTCACCTTTTTTTTTTTTCTTTTTTTTTTAGCTTTAGCACTTGTAAA
The DNA here is from genome assembly GCF_000471905.2 of Amborella trichopoda. Next base: position 1,477,381 of record NW_006497023.1, read on the forward strand.
ATTTTTGATTGATGAATAAAGCGCTTCTCTCGTTTGATTGACTTTATTGCATGACTTCATTTTCTCTTTACTTTGGCTGTGCTTCATGTGATTCTTTTGAATACCTCTCGACACTTCCATTGTCCCAAGAGACTAATATCATAGGCCTTGTTTAGCTCAATGGCAAGCTGCCGCTGCTTGGATAGCTTCGAAATAGGTGGTCGTTGCTTTTTCTCCTTTCAATGTCTGATTGGCCAAAGGCTCATAGTTCATTTTCCTCATGATTTGGTGAGCCTGATTGCTATATATAGCCCAGTTGGGAGGGGCTTTGGCCTCCATTAGTGAAGCGTTTACTTCAAGCTCATCATAGCTTTCAGTCTTTGGCATGAACTCTTTGAGATGCTTTGAAGGGATACACATGACCTCCAATTGGCTTTGGAGGCTGCGAACTTTGGTTCTCAAGTGTGCTAGAGAATCCTACCCTTGAGGGGAAGGAAGTTGCTCTTCTTCGAACTTCTCTTCTGAGAGGTCGGGGAAAAGTAAAAATTTTTGCTGGACAATGGTCTGAAGAACATTCTCTAAACTTATAACAACCGGACTTTGGAAGAATTTTCGTGGAGGTTGTCGCACTGCTTCGGCTTCAAGAGTGTAATGGGGATATGCAGGAATTTCTGATGGTCCGACATATAGGTGACCCTTGGAGCCGAGAATTCTACCCCAATGGCTTGCTCGATCTTAGGAATGACTTCTGGTTCATTTTCCGGCCAAGGTGGCTCAAAACTGGTGGCAGAGGGTAAGGACTCTTTTTCAAGCAAAGAAGGAGTTTCTTGAGGGATGATAGTTGGGATGTTGGAATGAAGAGTAGTTAGGGGTAAAATTTTTCCCTGCCTTTCTTCTTCCTTGAACATGTTCACTAACGTCCTCCCAACATCCTCAACATCTTCATGAGACAAGGACACCGTCTTGCTTGTAGACTAATGACCTTCTCCTCTCGGCTTTTGAGGCCACGCCAGATCTGTGAAATAATATTTTCCATCTGCATAGTGAGTTTCGGCCACAGGGAATGGTCTTTTGTCAGCATAGACCGTATGTTGTCTCCCGTCTCGACTATACTTGAAACATTGGTGCAATGTTGATGGAACCACCCCCTGATCATAGAGCCCTGGCCGATCGAGGAGAATATTGTAAGAACTGTCGGTGTCGATTACATGAAACTGGGCATAATCGTTCATCTTACCAACCTTAAAACGAAGGCGTATCATGCCAGCCAGTTTCTCTCATGTTTAGTTAAACCCCTGAGCAGTGATGTGGGTCGAGGTAAGGTCTTCGGACCCCAACCCTAATTGAGTAAGGATCCTTCTAGGAATAAGATTGACTGTCGACCCTCCATCTAACATGATTCGGTTGATGGGGCATGCATGTAATTTGTCAGCAATAAAGAGAGGGCGATAATGAAACTTCTCTCCTAGTTGCAGATCATCTTCTGAAATGATGATTGAAATACATTCTTGTAGAATTTCCAGCTCTACCTTGATAGGTTCTACTTCGGTCTCGTACACTTCTGGGTCAGAGAGAGCTTGAACTAAAGCCATCTAGTAATCCTTTGAAAGCATGAGGGCGTCGTAGACACTGAGAAGGGCTGGAAGCATCCGTAGATGCCCTATCACAACATATTTCACCTTCTTTTGATCAAGGCCTTGTGCTCCTAGTCCTACCACTAGTTTGGTAGGTATATTGCGTTGAGGAGTAGGTTTGGGTAAAGAGGGTTTATTTTGGCCGACTGGCTGACTTAATTGAACAGCTGGCTTGGTTTGAGTGATGGAAGTTTGAGGCTTTGGGAGAGGTTGAGTGCATGGCATCAAAGGAGTCTTAGGGAATTGGAGATTAAGTGTATTGGGTCAATAACTTTGTCGGCTTCGTGCATGAAATCTGACTGTCCATCATGTACATGGTTCGGTCAAATGATAGCCCTGAACCTTACGCACACAACGGAATAGGTTTTGCGTCGATCCGTTGCTCAAGCGTCGTGATTTGGCTCATCGAGTGAGGCGTATTGCTACTGAATTTTCTACAACTTCTTCACGAATCGGAAACTTCTCGCTAGGTTTTCTCCATGCTCAGATATTGTCTCGGAGCGTGCCACATATTGAATTGTTCGTCTTGATGAGACGAATATGCTCACCAAATTTGGGAGCTATCCGATTTGGAACGAGTGAGCTACGGACCCTGAAAATGAATGCCCGTGACTGTAAAAACAACCACCTTTAATGGTGTTTTGGTGCAGTGAGGCCATACAAGAATAATGTGCGACCTCTCCTATTTCAATGTTTTGCTCATATCTTTGTTCTGGAGTGTATGATCAATCCAAAACATGGCCCATAAGGATTTTCAACTGTGCCGAATCTAGTGGTGATGGTCACACAGGGATTTGAGATACTAAAAATGTAGCCCTAGTTGTAGGGTCCGTTTCAGGGTGCTATAGGCCAATTTTCTGAAAACTGTTTCTTTGTGTTCATTGCCTTAGACATGTTTGATCGTGATGAAACTTAGCAGGTAGTCTTTTGAAGTACTGATGACGATCTTGAGAAATTCTGCGGCCATTCTGAGACTGTTGGGAATTTTCCACTATTTTGTAGGCTTTAGTGACCTGCTTCCTACCAGGGACCATGGTGATGAAAAATACGTTCAAATAATCACATCATATACCAGTTTGGAGCCTGAATGGATTATATTTGACAATGGCCCTCAATTCAGAAGTCATCATATTGATCGCTTAGTGAACCAGTTCAGTTTCGAGTGGAAGTACTTAACTATGTACCACCCTAGGGCAAATGGCTTAGTCGAGGCTTTCAATAAGACTCTATGCAATGTTTTAAGGAAGGCAGTATCAAAGAAAAAGAAGAATTGACATGATAAACTATCTGAAGCACTGTGGGCTTATCGCACCACCACACGAAATGCCACCGATTCCACTCCTTATTCCTTGGTGTATGGGGTTGAAGCAGTCTTGCCTCTTGAAATTCAGCTACCCTCACTACGAGTCGCCATACATCAGGAACTGACTGAAGATGAGAGAGTCAAGCTTCACTATCAATAATTAGATGCACTCAATGAAAAGTGGCTCAATGCCCAGCAGAACCTCGAACTCAATTAGGGGAGAATGAAGTGAGCCTCTAACAACTCCGTCAAAGTCTGCTCATTCGCCCATGGGAATTAGTTCTAGCTGTCAAAAGGGCAATTGTTATGCATGGGTGATGCAAAGGGAAGTTTGAACCTAAATGGGAAGGCCCCTTTGTAGTCAAGAAATTTTCACCAAATGGGGCTTATATACTGGCACATCTTGATGGAGAGGAGGTGATGCCTGCTGTCAATGGGCGGTACCTGAAGAAGTGTTATCCCTAATACGTTCTTAAAGGATCCAATGTGCAATAGAAAAGAATTAAGAATAAAAGAAAAGGGAAAGAAAACGAAGCAAGATAGTCTAGACGAAGTTTAACTCTTTTTATTGCATTAGAAGGAGTTACAAGTTACAAGCAAAGCCCATTATTAGGGAGGTTACAAATTATTATTGCTATCACATCAGAGAAAAAGAGAAAAGAGAGTAGATGTGTCGAAGCATTGCTCTTGTATCTAAGGAAAAGAGAGAAGTTGAACCCCAGAGTTGCTCTTGCATCTGAGGAGAAGAGGATGGTTACAGGCCAAACGTGGCTCTCACAATAGGAGAAGGTGGAAGCGCTTTGATCGAGTATGTAAGACATACAAAGCAGGCTTCTCTGGCAAGGAACTGGCATATGATGGAGACAGCCATCATAAGCCAGGCCGTACCATTGGTCACCACCCTTTGCCTCCCCAAGTCAGTGCCACGAGTAAACATCGCCGTGCATGAGTCAGCGTTGTGCGCAACAATCTTCACGCTCGATTCTTCGTCGAGCATGACCACAATTCAGAGCAACCTACTGCTGTTAATAAAAGGATTTTCAAATGAACAGCAATCGCCGTGCAAGTCATGTTGTTGGTCATGCGTGACTAAGGCACAGGCCAGCGCCAGTTGTGTTATCAAAAGCTAGAGCCAACTGTGTTCAACACCGGCTATGTTTGCCAATACCTAATGCCGGCTATGATCTCAAGGCCTAGCACCGATATGTCTTTCAAAGACTAATGCAAGCTATGTTTTTTACGGCCTAGCGTCGGCTGTGTTTCTTGAGGGCTAACGCTGGCTCTCTTTGGCGAGGGGCTAATGACGAATGTGTCCTTTATCACTTGCGACGGTGACCTTCCCTGTGCCTCTTCGGTTCCTATGACCCCTCAGCTACCGATGACTTTTCATCTCCTCGTTGACTGTGCACCTTCCTGAGACTCCTCGTCCTCTTGCGATGACTCGAATTCCTAGCAACACTTCATCTCCCCACACTGTCCGTCTTCCTGTGGCTTTTTGCCTCCCTGCTACTCACAGGAAAACCCCGTTGTTACTCTCCTACTACTCCCTAGTGACGTAAAACCAACGGGAGAAGATCAGAAATCCACAAAAATGCCCAGCGACCCTCACCTGCCTCTTTCCCACCTCTCCAGTGACCTAGAACCCCTGTCAGAATACTTTTGAAGCCCATCGGCATTCTCCTTTCTTCACTTGAATCCTTTGTTCCTCAGCAGAAACCTCTGAACTTCTTGGCAAACTCTTGCGGACACCGTGCAAACTCTTGCGGACACCGTGCTGAAGCTACTAACCTTATCGGAATACTAGCATTTTTGTGCTTACTTAAATCCCCCCATCAAAAGTTCTTTATCTCTTTCTCTCTCTCTCTCTCTCTCACTCTTACTGTTTTACCTTCGGTAAAAAGAAGTAAAATGGGGTTTGTCCCCCTTATATACAAAACACTGGCCCAAGGTGCCCGTCACAAAGCAAGAATGCCAGCCAGGTCCCCGAAGTTCAACCGACGATGGGCTGAACCGGGTCGGGCTCAGACCAGAGGTCCGACTAGCTGCTTACCGCCTCCAGCACAACATTGAGTATCAACCTTTAGATGGGTCAGACCGGACCAAACTGGGCCCAAGCTCGAGGCTCAAATGCAGACTAACGTCGTTCATGTTCTTTATCTTCGTACGTGACTAATGCCGTGTGCGACCAACGCTACGCATGTCATTGGAAATTGCTAGTGCCGTTCACATCAGTACAATTGCCACCCATCACCACTCTCGTGCATGCTAGAGCCGCTCATGCTAGCGCTGTTGTGTCAGTGCTACCACCGTGTATGTTGCTGCTGCCGTGGCTAGTGCTGCGTATGTTTAAACTCAATCACCACTGTGTTTCATACCATCATCCCCAGTAGGAGTTACACCAGTACCGCAGCCCATCATCCCCAATGGAGTAGGTGTGTACTAAAGGTCTTGCTTACCCCTTTAATTCCCCGGTGGGTCTGTCTCACACTAAGCTATCTTATCCGCAGGGAGGCAGATTGTCATCCACAAACCTATTTTCCCTATAGAGTGTCATTTTTCATTAGGGATTCATATTTGCCCCCTAACCCCCAGTGAAGTTCGCGTCCAATTGCCACTCCTCATTGGGTCACCATCTCCATCTAAGCCCTCTGCTTGTGTATCCCCAGGAAGTCCGATTGCTACCCACACAAGTATCCACCATGGAGTTTCACCTACATGGCGACCCACACCACGGTCCGTGCTAAATGACTTTAAACTGCACAGCCATAGTCGAGATGCACGACCCTAAACTGCATGGTCCAAAATATATGACCTTAAACTGTAGCGGAGGTCTAGTTGCACGACCTTAAATTGCATGGTCCTAGCTACATGACTCTAAAACTGAACAGCCACGGTCCAAGCTATACGACCCTAAACTGTCGTGCACGTCTTGGCTATATGACGTTAAAAGACTTAGCGCCATGATCCAAACTATATGACCTTAAACTGTAGCGGAGGTCTAGTCGTACGACCTTAAACTGCATGGTCTTGGCTACACGACTTTAAACTACATAGCCACGGTCCAAGCTATATGACCTTAAATTATAGTGCACGTCCTGACAGCATGACGTTAAACTACTTTGCACAAGTCCCGGAGGCATGACCTTAAACTGGCCACCACACACGCACACATGCCCTCTACGTGTATCTTCATGCATGTCTTCCGTAACCGACCCGTTCATGTGCGCGCATCACCTTCCTAATTTTCCAGTGAATCCCTTCATTACCTTTCATCATGCCCCAATGAGTCTCATCCGCGCTCACAAAAGGGAGAGCCATTCTACCAACCATACTCGCCGTCAGCTAGTGGGCCACCACTCACCACTTTGCACCTTCCATCCATACACCATCCACATTTTGTAGGCGGTCTCGTGCCATCTCCCCAAAGTGAGTCAAACCATTACCATACTCACTCCATGGTCTCCACAAACTGCCATCCATCTCCATAATGGTCCAACTGTATGACCTTAAACTATAGTGCACGTCCTAGCCGCATGATGATAAAAAGCCTTGAACAGGTCTTGAAGGCATGACCTTAAACACACCTTCACAAAAACAAGAAAAAAAAAAGAAAACAGAATAATAGGCATGGTGTATACCTGGATAAGGGAATGCTATGAGCAAAAATGACGAACGAGCATGGTCATGAAACCATGAGTAAGAGAGTTCCATAAGAATAAAACCCAAGCACGGTGAAACCCGTAAGAGAGTTCCATAAGAATAAAACCCAAGCATGGTGAAACCCAAAAGGGCATCGTGAGTAAAAATTGAAGATAAAGGTGGACATGGCTAAAAGGTCATGAGTAAAAGAGCCCCAAATAAATGAAGGTTGGTGAAAACCATCTCTACAACACCACTTCCCAATTCCAAGTGAAAACCCGCATAGGGCGCTTGGACCAATAAGCTGGTTGATGCAGCATTCACCTCCATAGGTGGCTTTAGCCTGCATTCTAAAGAGAAAAAAATCACTGGTGTCACAGTATCAGGACTGTTAGGGCCCAAACGTTTCCAGCGTATTGCTTTTCATAGGTGAGCAGACGACACAGGAGAAACACCGTGCGTGTAAAACCGTGTGTAATGTGTTATCACCATGCACAATTAAATAGGGTAGTCCAAGGGACTACCTCTTTTCCTTCTTTTTCCTCTCCCTTGTTCACCACGTGCCCCCCCGCCCCTTGTTTGCCACTTAGTTGTGGCATGCTGCCAGCCCTCCTCTCCCTACCCATGTTAAACCCCAACCTCACTCAAAATGCTACACCCACTCTCCCTCTCCCTCACGCCACCTTCCTTGGCCTTAGAATTTTAAGGTTTTCCATTCAACCACCATTAGAAGCTTGGGTAAACCTAGAGGTCTGTTGGCACAGGTAAGTGGATTATAGCATCCATGCTTTCATAGTTTTTGTTTGAATACAAACTTGATCATATATGATAGCATGCTAGAATAAGCCCTGATTTTCCAGGATTGTACCTCTTATTTGCATGATAGATTGAGCCTTCAAGGAATTTTTGTTGGCTATAAAAATTGGTGGATAAACATCCTTGTGAATCTGGTTTAAGCTGAAAATAACCTTGCATTAATGCCTATTTTATTTTGAAAGTTACAAATCACTCTTTGAAGTGTGCCAAAATTTGGGTATGAAATTCCGCAATTTTCCAGAAAGATGCATGCTCTGTAAATTGGACTTTTCATTGACTTATATACATCAAAATGAGTTAAAAACCATTTAAACTGAAATATATGTGTGCCTAATATGATTTTTCTGTTTAATATAAGTTGAAATTCTTTACGGATTGAGAGCTATGTTTCTGTTTGTAAGTACATGTCACTGTTATCAAATTTCAGCAGATTTCAGAAATATCATTCTTGTTGTGTTGATGTTTTGTTTTGCCAAATGAAGTCAAAGTGACTCATAGCCATAGCCATTTGAAAGATACACGAGTTTACTATGAGTTTCATGTTTTAACCCCATCCAAAGTCTGTATAATTTGAGAGTTGTGTTTCAAAGTATGTGGACATGTATTTGTTGACAGATTGCAGAAAACGGAGAAATTTTGTTCCGATTTTCATAAGTTTTAAATAATCAAATGGGGTTCAATTTCCTTCAAGCCACTATTATTTGAAAGGTCTATCTATGTGTCCTTTTTAATTCACATGTTCAAAGAATTTTGAAATTATTTCTAAATCAAGAGTTAAACATCAAATTATGAGAATACGTCACTGATGACCAAACTCAGCAATTTCCAAAACTATTGCTTCTGTTACAGTAAGCTTTTGATGGACCAAATGGGGTCCAAACACTCTCAAATTACTATCACATGAAACCTAAGGATGTTAACTTGAAAGTCTGTTTTGCAATTATATTGAAATTCCGTATAAAATTGATGTTTATATCCTAGATTATGAAACATACCCCAATATGGCATTTTAGAATCTCAAGACTCTATATTAGCCCTGAATTGGTCATGCTCAATTAAGGTTCATACTTTCTGTGATTGAGGGATGCTCATACTCACTTTAAAAGAGAAATTGAAAAGAAGTAAATTTCCCTCATAAGTTGGATGTTTTGGTAATAATTACAATGAATTCTTAGTCATTGAGTAGATCATACATCTTCTATGCATCGATATATTGAACATGGCTTGATTCTTTTGTAAGATGATACTGAAATGGCATACTTATGATACCATAAATGTTTCTGACCTCTTGAAATAAGTGAATGTCTAAGCATGCTTGTATTAGGTATGATACTTATATAATTCTGATTGTGGCCACTATGCAATGGGTCTTCCATTGGTAGTGGATACTGTATCTCTGCTATCTGATTCTGCTAATGATTCTGGTTAAGATTCTGGCCACTACGCAATGGGCCCTCCATTGGTAGTGGATAATGTATTTATCTAATTCTGATTCGGATCCTAACCACTACGCAATGGGTCCTCCAATGGTAGTGGGTATTGTAATTCAAATAATTGCTTGCTACGCAATGGGTCCTCCATTGGTAGTGGGGTATACGATACCTCGACTCCTATGATAGGAGAGGAGTCGAGATGTAATTGTAAATAACTGGGAGGTTCGCGCCCCCAACTCTGTTATGGGCACCACATATTGGGTCCTACAATTGTAGTGTAACACCTTCTTGCTTGACGGCACCAGGGGAGGGTCGTGTCTTGCAAGGCCTCCGCCTTTCGTAAACCTCAAAGCGCATTGGGGATTGTGTGTGTGAGTGAGGACATTATGAAGTGGGGCCCCCACTTGTCATTGTCCTCCTTCTTGAATGAGGGTAGAAGTCACACGTTACAGGACTGGCTTAGCCTGGTCAATGTGACTTCTACTTCGGGAGTAGGCCCTATTAATTTCTGTCTGTCTGAATTGTGTGCCCTAGCCAAGCTTCTGACTGTGTGATAGTGATATATGTATGTATAACTATTTAGTTCATGAAACATGGAAAGTCTTGAGATCAGAAATTTTTCTGCTCACTCTGTCTGTATCTATTAATGTATGATTGTATTATGTGATCTTGCATGAACTGTGATAGTTGTGGGTTTGTTATCCTTTAAGAGTGCATCTAGGTTCGAATGCAAGGGTGCTGAATTCCCTTATAGAGCCTTTAGCTCATACCACTCTTTTTCCCCTCTGTGTAGAGTGAGATCTGATACCCTAGTGTGGACAACTGCATGGTGGTCGTAGTCGTTTTGAAGCTTAAAGTTCCAATTGGTGACTCTTTTGACGGTAGGTGCCCGATAGATGTGTGAAGTTGTATTTTGAAGAATTCTGGAATTTTTGTGATCAGCCCCGTTGTGCCTTGAACTTGTTGTAACAGGTAATTTTAGACTCTGAATAGGTATATAAATGGTGTTATTTTACTCAGTTTTGGATTTTTTTTGTATGAGTTTTTTCTTTAATTCATGGTTTGTTGTGATCCCAAATTAGATTATGCGTTGAGCCACTCCTACTTGAGTGACATCCGTGACCTCTGTGTTCGCGATCCAACACTTTGTCGCCCTCCGGTATGGGACGGAGGGGGTCGGAGAGCGGGGTCATGACAGTTATGCTATCAAAGCAGCCAGGTTAGGATTCTTGGCTTAAAGAGTTGTAAAAGTGTCTTTAGAGTAGTTTCTGTGTAAGTTGGTGATTGGGTGCAAATGTTTTAGGTTGAATATGTCGAGAACAAGAGCCAATGATATAAGCTCCAGTAATGAAAATACTGATGCCCTTGAGGAGTTTGTCAGGACTTTAGGGGCTTTGACGCAAATGATGAAGGAAGATATGCCAGCCCCATCTACCCCTGCCCCTGACTCAAATGATAACAGTTTGATAGAGAAAATAAGGAGGTTGGCTCCTCCAACCTTCTTAGGGCTTGGGTGAGTAGAAAAGGCTGAAACATGGAGAAGACGAATGGAGAAGATCTTTAAGGTACTGCAATGCACAGAAGAACAGAAGGTCAGACTAGGGACCTTTATGCTAGAAGGGGACACTGAACACTGGTGGGGCTCAATGAAATAGTCTTAGGCAGAACTAGGAACAGAAGTAAACTGGGGAAACTTTCTTGAATACTTCCATGAGAAGTGCTTTCCCGATTCAGTAAGGGAAAGAAAAGAAGTAGAGTTTATTGAGCTGCAATAGGGAAATTTAACTGTGGAACAGTATGCAGCCAAGTTTGCTGAGTTATCAAAGTATGCCCCACACATCATCAATACCGTGGCGCGGAAGGTGAATAAGTTTGAGAGGGTCCTTAGATCAGAGATAAGGGGGAAGGTAATATCTGCAAATTTGAAGGTTTTCTCCCCTTTGGTAAACTTAGCTATGAAAATTGAATGTGACTGTGATGGATCTCGAGTTGGGGGAAACTAGAAGATGAGACCAGCTCAGTTTGGAAATTCGAGGAGGAAAGCTCGACCACCACTTACGAGGAACCTTAGGGGAGGAGAAAATCAGAGGGGGAGGAAGATCCAAAATTCATGGCCTAGCGATGTAAGAGAGAGTCGACGCCCGATGTGCCCACACTGTGGGAAGGATAATCATTCAGCGGCCTATTACCGAAGGAAGACTGGGGCATGTTTCAAATGTGGTAAGCTGGGCCACCAAATTAGAGATTGCCCAGTGAGGGGACCTGAAAACCGACCCATGACTCAAGGTCGGGTATTTGCTCTCACTGAGCAGAAGGCTAAGGCATCAACTTCAGTTAACAAAGGTGTGCTCCCTGTTTGTGGTTGGGAAGCTAAAATTCTAATTGACCCTGGATCTATGTATTCTTTTGTTGTCCCTCACTTTGCATGCCACATAAATATTAAACATGCATTGCTTAACTAGATATTGGTTGTTGGTACACCTATGGGGGAGTTTATAGAAACTGATACTGTTTATAAACACGTTGAAGTTCTGCTTGAAGGATGTACTTTTTCTATAGACTTAATATTCCTAAACATTCAAGATTTTGATGTAATTTTGGGCATGGACTGGTTGTCCACGTATTATGCTACAGTAAATTGTTATGATGAAACTGTGACCTTCAGACGCCCAAATTTGCCTGAGTTGAATTTTGTTGGTATTAAAGATGTTTCCCTGATACACCTTATCTCGGCCCTTCGGGCTTCCCATCTATTAGCCAAAGGATGTGTTGGGTATCTGGCATATGTAGTAGAGAATTGAGATGTCCAGTCCAAATTGGAGGAGATACCAGTGGTGAGGGAGTATCCAAAAGTTTTTCTCGAAGAGTTGACTTCTCTGCCTCCAGTCAGAGAGATAGAGTTTGAAATAGATGTGGTTCCTGATTCAGCGCCCATCTCTAAAACCCCTTATAGGATGGCCCCAGTTGAATTGAAAGAATTAAAGGTGCAATTGCAAGAATTATTACAAAAAAGGTTCATTCAACCTAGTGTGCCACCTTGGGGTGCACCGGTCTTGTTTGTGAAAAAGAAAGATGGTTCTTTAAGACTTTGTATGGACTACAAAAAGCTGAACTAGGTCACTATAAAGAACAAGTACCCCTTGCCTAGAATTGATGACCTTTTTGATCAATTACAAGGGGCCCAAGTATTTTCTAAAATTGATCTCCGATCGTGTTACCATCAACTGCGGGTCAAGGAAGGGGATGTTCCAAGGACCGCATTTAGAACCTGGTATGGCCACTATGAGTTCTTGGTAATGCCATTTGGATTAACCAATGCCCCGGCAATCTTTATGGATTTGATGAATAGGGTGTTTACACCCTTTCTAGATTATTTTATGGTGCTCTTTATAGATGATATTTTGATATATTCAAAAAACCTGGAAGAGCATGGGGATCACTTAAGAACGGTCCTCCAAACCCTGAAAACAGAAAATTCATATGCCAAGTTGGGGAAGAGTGAGTTTTGGCTCCTTAACATGTCCTTCCTTGGGCACATTATTTCTAAGGATGGGGTCGCAGTTGATCCTTGTAAGGTTGAAGCTATTCTGAAGTGGGGAAGACTGACAAATGTGACTGAGGTCCGCAATTTTTGAGATTGGCCTGATATTATAGGTGCTTTGTTTAAGGGGTCAAAGGGCGTTCAAAGATAGTGCTCCCTTTGACCCGGCTAACTCAAAAAGAGGTGAATTTTGTATGGTCAGTTGATTGTGAGAAAAGTTTTCAGGAACTGAAGAGAAGACTGACTACAGCCCCGATACCGACCTTGCCCAAAGGAAATGAAGATTTTGTGGTATATTTTGATGCCTCACTTAAAGGGCTTGGATGTGTGTTGATGTAGCGAGGAAAGGTCATAGCTTATGCCTCCAGGCAGTTAAAGCCGTACGAGAAAAACTACCCTACTCATGAGTTGGAACTCGCAGTGGTAGTTTTTGCTTTGAAAATATGGAGACATTACCTCTACGGGGCCCAGTTTAAGATATTTACGGACCATAAAAGCTTCAAGTATCTATTTTCTTAGAGAGAGTTGAACATGAGGCAAAGAAGATGGATGGACCTACTGAATGATTATGATTGTGTCATCAATTACCAATCAAGCAAAACTAATGTAATAGCCAATGCTTTGAGTCAGAAGCTGGTGGTATCAATAGCACATCTGATTGTTCAACAAATGAAACTGATAGAAGATGTAGTGGAATGGCACCCATATCCGCTCCTTGGAAATGGGGTAGGAATGACTGTTGGTATAAGGCTAGAGCCCCAGCTCTTTCAACAAATTCGTAAGGCACAGAAAGAGAATCCTCATGTCATGAAAATACTCAAAAAAATAAAGCTAGGGAGAAAAGATAATTTCCCTATTAGCAGTGATGATCTGGTAAGGTTCAAGGATCGAATATGTGTTCCAAATGATGATGGTATAAAACGGGCTATTTTAGAAGAAACACACCACTCTCGTTATACTGTGCACCCAGGGAGTACCAAGATGTATCAGAATCTGAAGAAAACTTTCTGGTGGAATAATATGAAGAGAGAAGTAGCATAGTTTGTCTTCAAGTGCTTGACAAGTCAGTAGGTGAAAGCTGAACATTAAAAACCCGCGGGACTGTTGCAACCCTTGCCAGTACCCGAATGGACGTGGGAGCACATCACCATGGATTTTGTTTCTGGCTTACCTAGGACGGGTGTAGGGCATGATAGTATTTGGGTCATTGTGGACCGGCTAACTAAAGCTGCCCATTTCTTACTGGTCCACACGACTTATACCTTGGATAGACTTGCCCATTTGTACGTTAAAGAGATTGTTAGGTTACATGGAACACCTGTTAGTATCGTGTCCGACAGGGACACCAAATTTACTTTAAGATTTTGGAACAGTCTGCAATCATCCTTAGGGACGAAACTTACTGTTAGCATTGCTTTTCACCCTCAGACTGATGGACAATCAGAAAGAACAATTCAAACTCTGGAAGACATGTTGAGAGCTTGTATTATTGACTTCAAAGGAAGCTGGGAGGATCATCTGCCTCTGACCAAATTTTCTTATAATAACAGCTTCCAATCCAGTATTCAAATGGTGCCTTTTGAAGCTTTGTATTGCAGGTAATGTAGATCCCCTATCTGTTGGGATGAGGTAAGTGAGAGAAGGCTGTTAGGGCCAGAAAATGTTCAAGTTACCTCCAAAAAAATTGCCTTGATTCGGGAAAGACTTAAGACCGCTCAGAGTCGGAAAAAGAGTTACATTGACAATCGAAGAAGAGACCTTGAGTTTGAAGTAAATAATCGAGATTTCTTGAAGGTATCACCGACTAAGGGTGTTTTGAGATTTGGCAAGAAGGGAAAGTTGAGCCCACGGTTTATTGGGCCTTTTGAAATTTTGGAGAGGGTTGGAAGTATGGCTTATCGGCTTGCCTTACCACCCGAGTTGGCACATATTCATGATGTGTTTCATGTATCTTGGTTAAGAAAGTATCAGTCGGACCCATCCCATATATTGAAATATGAGCCAATTCCGATCAGGGAAGACTTAACGTATGTTGAGCAGCCAATTAAGATTCTGGATAGGAGAGTGCAGATACTACCCAATAAAGAAATTCCTCTTGTCCGTGTTTTGTGGCAATACCATTCTCGGGATGAGTCAACCTAGGAATCGGAGGATGATATTTGGGATAAGTTCCCCCATTTATTCGATTAACAAAATTATGATTTTGAGGTCAAAATCCTCTAAAGGAGGGGGATGACGTTAGGGCCAGCGTATTGCTTTTCATAGACAAGTAGACGTCACATGAGAGACGTCGTGCGTGATGTGTTACCACCTTGCACAAATAAATAGGGTAGTCCAAGGGACCAAGGCTTTCCATTCAACTACCATTAGAAGCTTGTGTAAACCTGGAGGTCTCTTGGCACAGTTAAGTGGATTATAGCATCCATGCTTTCATAGTTTTTGTTTGAATACAAGCTTGAGCATGTATGATAGCATGCTAGAATAAGCCCTGATTTTCCAAGACTGTACCACTTATTTTGCATGATAGATTGAGCCTTAAAGGAATTTTTGTTGCCTATAAAAATTGGTGGGTAAACACCCTTGTGAATCTGGTTTAAGATGAAAATAACCTTGCATTAATGCCTATTTTTTTTTTAAAGTTACTAATCAAAATTTAGGTATGAAACTCAACAATTTTCCAGAAAGACGCATGCTCTGTAAATTGAACTTTTCATTAAATTATAAACATAAAAATGAGTTAAAAACCAGTTTAAATGAAATATATGTGTGTCTACTGTGATTTTTCTGTTTAATCTCAGTTGAAATTGTTTACGGATTGAGAGCTATGTTTCTGTTTGTCATTGTTATCAAATTTCAGTAGATTTCAGAAATATCATTCCTAATGTGCTGATGTTTTGTTTGGCCAAATGAAGTCAAAATGACTCATACACGGCTATTTGAAAGATACACGAGTTTACTATGAGTTTCGTGTTTTAACCTTGTCCAAATTCTGTATAATTTGAGAGTTGTGTTTCAAAGTTTGTGGACATGTATTTGTTGACAAATTGCAGAAAACACAAAAATTTTGTTCCTGTTTTCATAAGTTTTAAATAATCAAATGGGGTTCAATTTCCTTCAAAACACTGTTATATGAAAGATCTATGTGTCCTTTTGAATTCACATGTTCAAAGAATTTTGAAATTATATCTAAATCAAGATTTATACTCCAAATTATGAGAATATATCACTGATGAACTAGCAATTTCCAGAACGATTGCTTCTGTTACTTTAAGATTTGAAAGACCAAATGGGGTCCAAATTGTCTCAAATTACTATCACATGAAAGCTAAGAATGTTAACTTGAAAGTTTATTTTGGAATTATATTGAAATTGTATAAATTGATGTTTATATCCCATATTATGAAACATACCCCAATATGACATTTCAAAATCTCAAGATTTTATATTAGCTCTGAATTTGAAATGCTCAATTAAGCTTCATACTTTCTGTGATTGAGGGAGGCTCATACTCACTCTGAAAGAGCAATTGAAAAGAAGTAAATTTTCCTCATAAGTTGGATGTTATGTCTCACCTTGTACATGCATATCTATGATAAGAATTGTAATGAATTCGTAGTCATTGAGTACATCATACATCTACTGTGCATCGATATATTGAACATGGCTTGATTCTTTTATAAGATGATACTGAAATGGCATACTTATGATACCATGAATGTTCCCGACCTCTTGAAATGAGTGAATGTTTAAGCATGCTTGTATTAGGTATGATATGTGGATAATTCTGATTCTGGCCACTACGCAATGGGCTTTCCATTGGTAGTGGATACTGTAACTCTGTTATTTGATTCTGCTTATTATTCTGGTTCTGATTCTGATCCTGACCACTGCGCAATGGGTCCTCCAATGGTAGTGGGTACTGTAATTCTGATAATTGCCTGCTACACAATGGGTCCTCCATTGGTAGTGGGTACTGTAATTCTGATAATTGCTTGCTACATAATGGGTTCTCCAATAGTGGGGTATAATATACCTTGACTCCTATGATAGGAGAGGAGTCGAGATGTAATTGTAAACAACTGGGAGAGTCGTGCCCCCCACTCTGTTATGGGCACTATGTATTAGGTCCTCCAATGGTAGTGTAACACCCTCTCGCTTGACAGCACTAGGGGAGGATGGTGTCTTTTAAGGCCTCAGCCTATCGTAAACCCCAAAGCGTGCTGGGGACTGTGTGCATGAGTGAATACCTTACGAAGTGGGGGCCCCACTTGTCATTGTCCTCCTTTTTGAATGAGGGTAGAAGTCACAAGTTACAGGACTGGCTTAGCCTGGTCGATGTGAATTCTATTTCGGGAGTAGACCCTATTAATTTCTGTCTGTCTGAACTGTATGCCTTAGCTAAGCTTCTGACTGTGTGATAGTGATATATGTATGTATGACTATTTAGTTCATGAAACATGGAAAGTCTTGAGATCAAAACTTTTTCTGCTTACTCTATCTGTATCTATTAATGTATGATTGTATTCCGTGATCTTGCATGAACTGTGATAGTGGTGGGTCTGTTATCCTTTAGGTGTCCAAGGGTGCTGAATTCGCTTACTTAGCCTTTAGCTCATACCACTCTTTTTTCCCTCTGTGTAGAGTGAGATCTGATACCCTAGTGTGGACAACTAGACAGTGGTGGCAGTCGTTTTGAAGCTTAAAGTTCCAGTTGATGAGTCTTTTGATGGTTGGTGCCTGGTAGATGTGTGAAATTGTATTTTGAAGAATTCTAGAATTTTTGTGATCAGGCCTGTTGTGCCTTGAACTTGTTGTAATAGGAAATTTTGGAGTCTGAATAGGTATATAAATGGTGTTATTTTGCTCAGTTTTGGATTTTGTTTTGTATGAGTTTTTTCTTTATTTCATGGTTTGCTGTGATCCCAAATTAAATAATGCGTTGAGGCACTCTCACCAGAGTTACATCCACTACCTCTGTGTTAGCGATCCCGTGCTCTGTCGTCCTCTGGTATGGGATGGCGGGGGTCGGGGAGCGGGGTCATGACAAGGACCCAAATAGACGAGCATCAAGGAAATATTTTGACAGCTTGAGTCCATTTACAAAAAGCACTCGAAGGACAGAAGACTCACCAAGAAGGCAAGAGAAGTCTCATGAAGAAGTGCACCATTCCTTGGAAGTCACTAACACATTCTAAGATGTAGAGAACTCCCCAAGAAGGCTAAGTCTACCATAACTTTGAACCTGTGATGTAGCAATTAGAATTGAATCATCAAGGGTCACCTCGGACAAAGAAGAGAGGTATTTTCATTGTTGAAACTATTAGTAGTAGGTAGGAGAATATCTGGTGCACCACACAGACGGATGCCAACAGAAGGCCCTTCAACAGACTATCTAGAACAAATAACCAAACAAAAGAAAAAAACCCAGACCAAATGGGAAAAGTTCTCTTAAGCATAACACTTGGCCGCCAAATAGGCCTGATTTTGAACAACGAGGTCCATACAAAAATCCTCAGCTGTAAGAATCACAAATAGTCCCTTGAGGGTGAGGACTTTGACAAGATCCCTAAAAAAAGTCTCTTCTCCCCCTAAAGTCTCCACGGATGGACTTGCAAACAATGAATCCAAACATCTAAGCATCCTAGTTACGACATTGTGTGGATCTCATCGGTATTCACGTGGTCATGTGGTTATAAAGAAACAAGTAATAAAGGCGAAAGAAATTTTTTGAATGTTGAATGTTGTCCTTCTTGCTTCTCTCGAAGCACAACATTTGGTGGGGCAAGCAGCTTGAAGCCATTTTTCAGCACCTTGGGTCCCCGATGCAGAATAAAAGAGGAAGCTAGTCAATAAAGCCCTGATATACAATGGAATTTTTTACAGTCCCATAATTGGCCCAGAAGGAGTGCAAACTTTCTAGACACTTCAAAAGGCCACCTGCCAAGTTTCGTCACATTCTGACATGTCTAAGGTAATGAAAACAAAGAAACGATTTCAGAAAAATCAGCCTTTAGCACCTTGAAATGGACCCCATACCTAGAAATCTATTTTTGGTGTGTCAAACAACTATGGGACCATTGCCATTGGATCTGACACAGTCGAAAATCCTTATGGGTCGAGTTTTTGCTTAATCAGGCGCTCCAGGACAAAGTTATGGGTAAAAGACCGAAAAGGGGTAAGCCGCAAACTATTCCCATGCTCCCTCCCTGCACCAAAACACCGTTAATAGTGATTGTTTCTATAAGTTTGGACAGTGACTTGTAGGCTCTATATCTCACTCATCCCAAGTCAGATCGCATTCAAATTTTTTGAGCTCATTTCTCTCGTCAAGACGAGCGTTTCGATATGTGGCACGTTCTATGACGACCCTTGAGAAAGGAGAAAAGTTAGAGAGAAGTCGATCGGCCAAATCACGGCGCTCGTGTATCGGATTGACACGAGACTAATTCCATCGCATGTGTAAGATCTAAGGATCTCTCTGGTCAGGACCTCGTACGTGATGAACGGACGCATTTCACACGCGAAGCCAATAAAGTTGCTATAACTCTAGCACCAAAATTCCAGATTCTGACCAAAACCCAAAAGTTGCGAAATCTTCGTCTGAACATGAAATCGAGCTGCGTTTGGTACCATGTGATCGTGATAGCATGCTTAGTGCAATTCAACGAAGAAATCACAAAAAGGCATCAAGAAACGAGCACACTATCGCTCCAAAATTTCCAAGATTCAATCAAATTTCAAATTGCATGATCGTGGTTTAAAAACTCGATCAGTGGCTCGGAGTTGGGATCAAATCGATCGCCATGATGAGCCCTACAAGAAAGCAATCATCTTTTTCTCAAATGGACGTCGGAGCAACCCTGGATCATCCATGAACGACCACGCACGTTCTAGGGTAGCAGTAGGGACTATTTTGAAATTCTACGAATTGTTATACAGGGGTAAAACAATCATTTTGCACCCATTTTTAGATTTATTTCAATTGAAAACAAATTTTAATTGTCCTCAATTAGAATAGTTTTTGGGCATCCACCCATGTTTGGACCCAATTCTATAAATACATGCTAAACTTAATTATAAAAGACTTTTTGCTGAGCCACATTGATTAATAAAAATTGAGATTTTTCTTTGAGTTCATGGGTTTGTCTTGGAGAGAGAGAGAGAGGAGAGAGAAGAAAGGGGTCGGTACCCTTCAGTATGGTAATTTTCTCTCTCCTCTTGTTTCTATCTTTCTCTATCCTCCTCTCATCTCTATCTTTCTCTCTCCTCTCGTCTCTATCTTTCTCTCTCCTCCTCTCATCATTATCTATTTCTCTCTTGTCTCTATCTTTCTCTCTTCTTCTCTTTACTCGTTACTCTATCTCTTTCTCTTTCCTCTTAATCTCTTTTCTCTGTCTCTCTCATCTCCCTCTCAAACCTGCACGACAGTAACCATCGTCGTGCATACCTCTTTCTCTCTTTCTCCCTCTTCCTATTCTTTTCTCTATCTCTCTCATCTCCCTCTGAAACATGCACGACAGTAGCCATCATTGTGCATGTCTCTCTCTTCTTCTTATTTCCACGTTTTTCCCTGCTTTCCTTCTTTTCCTCTCCCTTATCTTTCTTTCTCTTCTACTTTTTTCTCCTTTCTGTCTCTGCTCTATCGTTCTCTCTGTCTAAACATACACGACGTTGGCAATGCCGTGCATGAATCTCTCTCCCTGTTTTCTTCTCTTTCTAACACACACAATAATGGCAACGCCGGGTGTGTTTTCTTCTCTCCTCTTTCCTTATTCTTCTTCTCTCTTTCTTAATCTCTTTCTCTCTATTTCCTTCTTTCTCCTCTGAATCTCTCCCAATATCTCTCCTCACTTTCCTTTAATCTCTTTTTTCTTTTCTTCTCCCACTGCTCACTTTCCTTCTCTCTCTACCTTCTTTTCTTCTTTCTTTTCCCTAAACCCCCTTTCTTCCTCTCTAGATTTCTTTCTCTCACCGTGTTACTTTTTCTCTCTTTCTCCTCTCAAGTCGTGCATGGCGATGCCCATCATTACGCAGGACATTCTTTTCCTCATTCTTTGACAAGGTTATTGGACCGAGCCCTTTCCCAAGTGGCAGGTTGGGTCGTGTCCGAGTCCCTTATGACATGAGTGGCGATGCCTAGCACCGTCTATGTCTTACCCTTTCTTGTTCCTGTCTCTCTTGTCATGGACGGTGGAAGTCTATCACTGTTCATGCTCTTTCTCTCTCCTCTTTCCTCTGTCATGGATGGCGGAAGCCCATCACTGTCAATGTTCTTGCTCCCTTTTTTTTCCTTTGTCATGGACGGCGGAAGTCCATTGCCGTCCATGTTGTCTTTTTCTCTCTTCTCTCCCTTCCATCATGGATGGCGGATGCCCATCGCCGTTCATGCTTCCTTCTCTCTTCTCTCTTCTCTCTCTTTTATCATGGATTGTGGAAGCCCATCGTCGTTCATGCTTCCTCTTCCCTTCTTTTTCTCTTACCTTTCTTCTTTCTCTCTTCTCTCTCCTTTCTCTCTCTTCCTTCTTTCTTCTTTTTCCTTTCTCTCTCTTCCTTTCTCTCTTCTCTTTTTCTTCTCTCTTCTCTACTCTATTCTTTATTTCTTCTTCTTCTTTTACCTTCTCTTCTCTTTTTCTTTTCTTCTTTCCTCCCTCATCTTATCTTTAGCTCTTCATTTCCTCATTTCTCATTTCTGTCTTCTCTTCTAATTTCTCTTCACTCTCTTC
Source organism: Amborella trichopoda (assembly GCF_000471905.2). The sequence continues at coordinate 1,498,449 of NW_006497023.1, forward strand.
TATCTTCTCCCTTATTTCGATGCTCTTCTTCTCTTTTCTCTTCTTTTCCTTCCCTCTTATCTCTTCTCTTTGTTGGTAGGTATTTTTCATCAACATGGGGCCCTCGCTCAATAAAGGCTTAGCAAGCAGTGGAAATTTTGATAGTCTCAAAACAGCCTTAGAACTGGCAAAGATCTTCATGAGGTTTCTCAAGAATCACCTATCAAGTTTCGTCGCATTCCGACATGTCTAAGGCAGGGCAGATTGAGAAACAGTTCTGGCAGAATCAACCTCTAGCACCCTACAACTAGAGCTACATTTTCAACATCTCAAATTATTGTGGGACCACCACCATTGGATCTGACACGATTGAAAACCCTTAAGAGTCAAGTTTTAGCTCAAACGGATGTCCCAGGAAAAAGTTATAGGCTAAAGAGTGAAACAGGAGAAGTCGCACGCTATTCCCGTGCGGCCACTCTGCAACACTACACCATTGAAGGGATAGTCACAACCAGTGAATTTTGACGCTCATATATTACTCATCCCAAGTCGGATCAAGCTCAAATTTGGTGAGCATGTTCGTCTCGTCAAGACAAGCGATTCGATATGTGGTATGCTGAGTGAATATACTCGAGCGCGAAGAAACGTTAGAGAGAAGTTGTTGATCCGTGAAGAAAGTGCAGGAAATTCAGCAGCTTCATGCCTCGCTTGAGCAGCCAAATCACACCGCTCGCGATCTCGATCGAGGCGATACCAATTCCATTACGGGCATAAGGTCTAGGGCTATCTCTGACCCGAACCCCATATATGATGAATGATCGGATTCTTCACATGAAGCCTACGAACAGACTACAAATTCCGTCGTCGGAATTCTTGATTCTTGCCAAAATTCCAAATTTGCAAAATCTTCGTTCGACCATAGAATCAAGCTGCATTTGGTGACCTGGGATAGTAGCTTCATGCTCAGCGTGATTCAATGAAGAAAACACACAAAAACATCAAGGGATAAAAACACTATTGATCCAAAGTTTCAAGTTCTACTAAAAGTTCAAGTCACATGATTGTGCACTAAAAACACGATCCATGGCTCGAAGTTGGTATCAAATCGATCGCCATGTCAAGCGCTACAAGAAAACAATCATCTTACGATCAACTGGGCATCATAACGACTCCAGACCAGCCATGCAAGTACACGCAAGTCCTAGGGCAACACATCGATTGTTCTGAAATTCCATAACTTGTTAGGAAGGGTCAAATCTGTCATTTTACACCCTATTTTCTAATTCCTTTTAAATCAATTTAATCTTAATTTTTAGCAATTAGGGTTAGTTTTAATCATCCACCCATGTTTGGGACACACTTCCATATATACGTACCATCATTTTTCGCTGAGATATACAGAAGATACAGGAGAGAACACAGAAGCATACACACACACAAGCGGGAGTTTTCACTTAATACAATTTTCCCTTTCTTACCATTGTTGTGTCATGCTTGAGAGAGAGAATGATGTGAGAGAAAATTTCGATCGGTATCCTTAGGGGTTGAGGTAAACCTTCTCTCTCCTCTTTTTCTTTTGTTCTTCTCTCTCTCTTCTCCTCTGTTCTTCGTCTTCTTCATCTAAGTTCCTCGCGGAGGTCGTGCATGGCAGTGGCAGTGCCGTGCATGTCTCTCCCTTGATCTCATAGGTTGTGCATGGCGATGGCAACACCATGCGCGAGTCTTCTTCCCCTTCTTCTCGTCTAGCGCTTCTTCTTAGTGAAGTTGGTAGACGGTGTTGCCCATTGCCGTCCACAGACGTAACTTTGACATCTCGGTGAAGAACTCAAATGGCAAAGAGTGTTGCCGCCTGCAGGAGTCTTCCTCTGCTGCGCATCTAATGTAGATGACGATACCTATCACCGTCCGCTAGAGTCCCTGGCAACACCCATCGCCGTTCGTGAGCTTCCTCCGCGCGTCCGGTGCCCATTACCGTTCTCTCTGCATCCCACGCCTATCGCCGTGTGACCTAAGAGAAACCATCACCACGTGCCTCATCAGGAGTCAGCATCATCTGCAAGAGATGTGTCACCTCCTCGAGTTATCAAACACGATGCTTATTGACATTCGGACCTTCCCTCTCTTTGTCGTCTAGTGCTCGTCTCTTCACCCCTTTCTCTTCTCACTTAACTGAGGGTAGAGTTAGCTTAGCACTACCCCGCCGACCTCGATTTAGAGTAGCATTATCGCCGTCTTGGTCCTATGAACCATGCCCGTCTTGCTACCACTCCGAGTCGATAACTTCTGACCACCATGCTAGTCTCACCCCTCTGACAATTTCTCTTATCTCTTCTATCTTTCATCTAAACTTGCAGTTCATCGCCTTCTCATATGAACGTGCATTGCTCTATGACAAGGGTGCGTCCCTCGACCCACTTGTGTTTCAAATTAACCATAGAAGTATTGTGCAGAAAAACAAGAGGATTACAGGTCAAAGGAGGCGATTCCAAACCAGCTCAAGTAGCTGGGGGGCTTTCTTTGTGATCTAAGAGGACGCCCACGCGAGCCAGCAGAAGTAAGTCCCGAACCCACCAAAAATTCCTCTCTCATTAGAAGGTATACCTTCCCTTGCCCTCGAGCAAGGTTTCGAAAGAGCGATCTAAAATCTTGGGTTCACCAGACACCTGAGACACATGCCACTAGATCACCCAGATCCGAAGGGTGATATTGAGGCACCTATCCAGCTTGGCGACTCCACTGGGGACTTACTATCCCTTAGTTTGACCAGTTTCCTTGTTTATTTTCTACACCTATTTCTATGGCACCTAGGTTGTTCAAACCATTCATCAGGGTCGGGGACTTCCTCATCCCTACACTCGTGGCTGTCTTAGGGAAGCGAGCCGCTCAAGCTTCCTTCCCTGCTCTCCTTTTGAGTCAGGACTCATGGTCCGACTCTCAGGTTCTCACCTGGATCGGTGTGAGAGGGGACTTAAAGGTCCCCACCACCCTGCTTTCTCACCTTAGTGGACTCTCCACCAAGGCCCCTTGCATGGGTAGCACTTCTGCTGCCACAGACCTTGCTACTGGCAAATCTGCTGTCAGTCATACTGTTGTGGTACGCTGGAAGGCTGCCATGTCCATCCCTGCAACACGTAAGAAAACTATCGTCGCTCCTGAGGTTCGCCGCCAGGAGACCCCCAATGCTCCTTCACCACTCTGAGCCTTCACACTAGGAGGGTCGGTACACAGAGACGGAGGTCCTGAGGTCTCTACCCGTCGTACACACCCCAAGGCTTATGGTCTATCCACTCGAGCCACACCTCGGGGCAACCCTCACATTACCTTGAGCTCGCATGCAGGGCCAGGCCTTCTCGGGCAAAACCCTACATGCACTATGCATTCACTTTTCATAGCTTGGGGCAGTGCTAGCCCTATGCCACCTCGAGCACAGGAGAGTCGATCGCTCTATCTTCCCTCCCGGCACATATAACTTCATCTTGTAAAGGATAAGCTCCATCCTCGTCCCCCACAAACACAAGCTCGTGGGTCTCGGCCTCATCAGACTGAACCCATTGACCAAGCCCAGGTTGTCCCCCAAGTCACCCAGACGGCTAACCTTAAAGGTGCACACGCACTATCTTTGCAGGTCCCTCTCGAAGAAAGACTCATGCGGAGTCACGAGCTGGCCCCTCTTCCCTCTGCCGCTCTCCTAATGCCAGGCAAGCACCTCGAGCCCTGGTACTCAAAGGTCTTACCTAAGAGTACCATCTTGAGCCAACCCTGGGTCAACCAAACACCCTGGCCTCACAAAAGAATTCGGGGCAACTAATTGATGTTAGATAGAGGCCTCCAGCCTCTAAGACATGAACCCAAGCTGCCCTCCATCCTTGGGCCCCACTCCCTACTCCAGCTCATGGATATGGCCCTCACCTATTCCTAGAAAGTAGGGCAATCCAGGTCCCAGGCTAGGTTCTGGAATGAGGTCAATAGCTGCCTCATGTTCAAGCAGAAAAGACGCCTGTAGATTCTAACTTATAGTCCCTTTTTCCCTCTTTAAACTCTGGAACCTGAACAAGTCCAAGAATATTGTTCGGTGATCACCACCCAGAAGCCACAGTCCCAAGACCATCAAGAACTTGTCCTCCACACGGACTTGCCACGCACGACTCGCCAACCTCGGAAAGATGTGTACGTTCAGGAGGAACGGATGAACAAGTTCGAGGAAATGATGCAAGCCATCCTCGAAAAGATGGAGCGCCTAAAGGCCGTCAGGTCCCCTTCTTCGTCCAACTCTCTGATTGGTGAGGACACATCCCTTGGGCATACTCGCCAGCCGGTCACTCAAGACAGTTTTCCTTCTCGCAGGGTTTCCCAAACTGACATAAATGCTATGGTGGCCCATAGCCTCAAAAACAAGGTCCCAGGCATGCAGGAGACGCCACTCTACCAAAATCCATATCCTTCGTACATTGACCAGGTGTCTTTTCTCTAGAACTACCAAAAAGGGAAACTTCCCCTGTTCAATGGTACTACGTCTCCTCATCAGCATACTGCCCACTACCAAGCAGCCTGTCGGGAGACCGTAACTAACGGACGACTTCTCCTCTGCCAGTTAGTTGAGACTCTCGAAAGCCCAACTTTTTAGTGGTATGCTCGGTTGCCTCTGAATTCGGTGCACACTTGGCAAGAAATGGAGCAATTGTTCTACCAACGCTTCTACAAAGTTCAAAGGAATGTGGAGACTATCGAGCTCCTCACTCTGATGCAAGACCCTGGTGAGCCGAATGACAAGTTCATCACCCGATGGAGAGAGATGACAACCTTCTATGCCACCCCCCATGACAAATAAAGAAGCAGTCCAGACTTGCATACAGAACATGCTTCCTTAGATCGCCCTACACGTCGAGGCATCCAATCCACCCTCCACGTCAGAGCTCATCTCCAAGGTAGTTCGTATTGAGGGATTGTTTAAGCACGACAGCACTCGCTAGCAACCCTTCCCCTCAAACTCTCGCTCCAGCGGTTGGGGCAATCAAAGGCAGTGATCGGCGCGGCCATCACCGTGGCTGAAACCAAAGGCGTGGCTCTTCAAAGTCTCGACCTCTCCAAGGCACAGACGCCTCAGGTCGCGGGCAAGCAACAGTCCTAGATTGCTTCCCCGCCTCCTAAAAATAGTAAGTGGAACAACTACTGCACTTAGTACCAGAACAAGGCTTATCCCTTTAACACGGAGTGGACCCCTACACTACTCCAACTGTTGTTAGCACAAAACATGATCCAGCTGCCAGAGGTCACCACTGTAGAGCCGCCGGGGCAGGAGGTTAATGAGAGGTACTGTGCATATCACAAGAAAGTAGCCCACCTAACTCACGACTGCTATAAGCTCAATGACACTATCAAAGCCCTTATCAACAAGGGTCAGATAAAGCTTGAAGAGTTGGAAAAGGCATTCGGGGCAGTTGAGGCATCTCACATAGTCATGATTTCGGAAGATGATGAGGCATCCGCTATCCTTCGTGCATTTTTCTCCATAATGCTCGAAGAACTAATCGTCATGTCAATGCCGACAAAGCAGTTTAAGGTCCTACCTCCGGGGGACCAAGAACCTCTGGTGCGCATACCACCAGATACAAGGCCATGATGTCAGCGAGTGCATTGGCTTTCTGAAGCTCTTGGCTGAGAAGATGCAGCAGTACTAGGAAGTTCAAGGCGACCCAGCAAGACGCCCTCAGGTCCCTCACCTGCCTGCCCAAGAAGACCTCCCGACGCAAGCCCAGGGATATGTTGGGCAAGATCCTCTTCAGGCCCTCTTCGAAGCAATGCTCCACCAGGGTCTCGTCACCCCCAAGTTTGCCAGATAGGCTGAGCATCTTGCCTGGGGCATGGAAAAGCTCTAGTGCTCATACCATCAATTGTGGGGCCACGAACATAAAGACTGCTTCGGGTCCTCGCTCCCATTTAAGAAGAAGCCACACTACAAGCCCCTCACGAGCATGTACTGGATTCCTCAGAGCCCTCGACCTCTCAGCCCTGAGAAGTCTACCACAAGTGAAGTAGGCTCAAGTCCCTGAAATGTGAGGCAGTCTACGTAGCTAGGACTCGTAACCAATCTAATAGGGCGATCTAAACACCCCCTCAGTGATCCCGAAGGAGACAAAAAACACTTAGGTCAACCCGCTGAAGGAATCATCTTCCTTAGCCACCAGTCGAGGAAGAATTCCTCAAGCCCCTTCCTCCACCGCCGACCTTGCGGGACTTCATCCTACGCACAGCCCGCCTCATCTTATCGTTCAATCAGGTAGACGACCCTGAGTCACCAATGTCTCAGGAGTTAGCCAAAATAGGTGACGATGTTAAAAGCACCCCATAATGGTCAAAGCGGGGGCAAGACTTTAAATACCCTCTGTAAACGTCCCACACAGGTGACAACGTAAAATGCTGCCCTGAAGGTTCAACACTTCATCTCCTCCCCCATCCTCTAGTTTCTCCATAGGTGCAGCTTGGAGATGCCCAGACTTCGATACTCTAAACAAAGAGTTTGGAGACACCAGCCTCACCATGCTGTAATAAGAACGCATCAGAGAAATGCTAGCCTAGGCGGCAGGATTCTCGACAGCCACTAGCGCCCTAGCAACGCGAGCCAAAATCAAGCCATTTTCGAGCTCCTACTCCCACGAGGCCTGCCACATGATCCAAGTGCATGAGGCATCGCCCATCTCGGGGCAAGCACCGAATAAGCCCAATCACGAGGTCATCAGCTCCCCGTTTGAAGCCGACCCTTCTATCGCCTGGACCAGCCAAAGACCAGCCCTTTCCCACATTGAACTCCTCCTAGAGGCCGAGATGTCAGGATCATGGGTGGCTACAGTCGATATCAAAGAAAACCCTTATGAGTCCCCCAACGAGATCTTCAGGAAGTTCTCGAAGAATGGGAAGAAGGAGGTCAAGCCACAACTAATGAGCTTGAAGAGATCAACCTAGGGGATGAGGCTGACCCAAGGCCAACCTTCATCTCAGCAAATTTGTCCTTGGAAAAGAAAGAAAGCTATATCTCCCTCCTTCAAACAAATCAGAATGTCTTCGCCTGACATTATCATGAGATGCCTGGTCTAGACCCTCAGATTGTTGTCCACTGCCTCGGCATCGATCTTACCATTTAAGCCCATGAAGCAGGAATCAAGAAGGTTTAGGTCCGACCTCAAGATGCAAATCGACGTTGAGGTGAACAAGCTCAAACAAGTTGGATTCATACGCGAAGTCAAATATCCAAGATGGCTGGCTAATGTCGTCCCAGTCAAGAAGAAAAATAGCCAAATCAGGGTCTGCATCGACTTTCATGACTTGAACACTGCTTGTCCTAAGGACGATTTCCCCTTTCCATTCTTGGTTGACTCCACGACCCATTGTCAAATCGTTTCCTTTATGGACGGTTATGCTGGTTATAATCAAATCAGGATGGCACCAAAGGATGAGGAGGCCACTGCGTTCTTAACTCCAAAAGGTGTCTTTTGCTACACTGTGATGCCTTTTGGGTTAAAGAATGCCGGTGCCACCTACTAGTGGGCCATGACAACCATCTTGAAGGACATGATTCACAAGGAGGTCGAGTGCTATGTGGACGACTTGGTGGTGAAGTTTAGAGCAAAAGCCACTCACGTGCAAGACCTTAAAAAGGTTTTTGAGCAGTTGCGGCTTCACAAACTCAAGATGAACCCTTTGAAATGCGCCTTTACGTACGCTCACAAAAATTCTTAGGATTGATCTTGAGGTACCGTGGACTTGAGATCGAGCCATTCAAAATCAAAGCGAACCAGGACATGCCGCCCACCTACAACCCTCCATGAACTGTGGTCTCGCCAAGGACAACTCACCTACATTCGGAGGTTCATTACAAACCTTTCAGAGCGATGCAGACCCTTTTCACACCTCTTGAAGAAGGACACTGCCTTCATATGGGATGAAGCGTCCCAAGCTACGCTTGAGGACATCAAGCAGTACTTGTTGAATCCACCAGTATTCTCTATACCAATGTTGGGAAGGCCTCTCATCCTATATGTGACTGCCATTAATGAGTCACTTGGGGCACTCCTGGCGCAGAACAATAATGGAGGGAAAGAGACAGTGCTCTATTAACTCAGCCGCAAAATGCAAGGAGCCGAGAAGAATTACCCTCCCATTGAAAAGATGTGTCTGGCCTTAATCTTTGTGGTACAGAAGGTCCACCATTACTTGCTCGGTCACGAGGTCAAGTTAATCTTTAGTTCCTATGACCCGACCATGCTTGTCAGGATGTTTAAACAAGTGGGCATTATTGTTGATGGAGTTCGACATCATATATGTACCACAGAAGGCAGTTAAGGATTAGGTCCTAGCAGACTTCCTTGAGGCTCACCCAATCCCTTCAGAATCTACCCTGTCAAGTGATCTCCCGGATGAAGAAGTCTTCTGCACGGTGTTAACACACCCATGGGAGATGTACTTTGACTGAGCATTCCAGTCTGATAGAGGGGGTGCCAGATTTGTGTTCCTAACTCCTAACAGTGGAATCATTCCCCTATCCTTCTTGCTTACAGAGGGGTTGGTAGACACCCCATTTTAAATCTAGCAAACACTATGTTTTCTTGAACCCTTAAGATCACACGTAACCTAGTAAATCCAAATCCACCCTCTCAAAATGGCATCTTTGACCAAGGGGATATTTTGGTTACGGGGAAATTATCCTTCTCCAACAAATCTTTGGCTTTTAAACAGGTTTGTTCGTGGCCATTTGCAGAGAGGAGAAAGAGACACCAAACTCTAGGAGAGAGCAGATAGAGATCAAAGAGAAAAAACTAGAGAGAGTTACGCGAGAGAAGAGAAAACCCTAGAAATTGCTTCAGGAACCTGAGCCTCTTGAAAGAAAACCTAAGTCTGAGAAATCCTATACCTAGAGCACAACCACCGTAGATCTACCCTTAGCACAGAACCACCCTTTTTCATCCAGAGACTTTGTGGTGAATATCCAACTTAGAGAGAAAAGAGGACCGGTTCTGATACGAGCGAGCCTCAGAAGGCTCGGGAGTCCCGGGCCATCCGGCCCAGTTCGGTATCATTTTTTTCGTTTTTTATTCTTCTTTCTTTATTTTAATTTCATTTTGATCTGCTTATTTGCTTTAAAATCATATTTTCGTGTCTTGGATTATGCTGGCTCTACCACAGATCTGAGATAGATCTGCACATTTTTGGGCAGATCTATTCTCAGATCTGAATTTGATTTGTCCCACTTTCTTTACCACTCTCTTATTGTATTTTTATTTAGTTTAAGGTGTCAAAATCCGTGAGATCTTCGCCGAAAGATCGGTCAGATTTTCATCATAAAACAATTTGGTGCCCACCATGGGGCATTTCGAGCTAGATCCGTTCACGAAAAATAAAAATAAAAAGTAAAATAAAAACAGCCCCCGATCTCCTTTTGAGAGCCATTTTTTTTAAAAAAAAAAAAACCAAAAAAACAGAAAAAAAGAAAAAAAAAAGAACATTTTCCATCAAACCTTGCTTCGGTTCTTTCTTATAATTTAGTATTTCTTTTCTTTATTTATCTGCTCATAAGTAAAAAATAAAATAAAATAAATTGTTCGAATATCTCTTTATCACCATTTGCGCACCGTTATTCTTTGGGTTTATCTTCTGCATAAAGGTTTGAGTCTCATTTATCTTATGCTTCTAAGGGAATTGGATAAAGGTTGGGTCTCACGCCTTCTTTAAAGTACCATGAAGAAATAATAGTAAGAGACAACAAAAGCCAGTTTTCCCTGCTGCCATCAGATCCTGCGCCCTTGGAAACTTGCCTTGCACGTCCGCGCAACCGAGTATAGCAGTTACAATTTCTCTCTCGGATCATGAAATTTTTGGCTTTTATTTGTTTTTTTGTTTCCCTACTATTTGGTAGTTTTTTGGACTGTTTTTGGTCCCTATAAAAAAAATTGTTGTAAGGCCTCTTTGCCTTCAAAACAAAAAAACCAAAGGTTTTAAATATGTTTCGCTCTTTTATTATTATTATTATTTTAAAGAAAAACTTTTAGGGCCCTTTGATTAAAATTATCGTTGTTGTGAAATTTTAGTTTTTGTAAGGCCATTCTACCCCCAAAAAATAAATAAATAAATAAATAATTTTGCTAAAGGAAAAACTTTCTTTGTTTCCAAAAAAAAAAAAAGGCCTCTTTATTTCGAATTTGTTTGTTTTCTTCTACGGGCATTCTATCTCACAAAAAAAATAAAAAAAACCGTTTGTTTAAGGCCATCTTTTTTTTATACATAAAAAAGAAAAGCCAAAAAGAAAAAGAAAATTTACCATTTAGCCATATAAAAAAAAAATCAGCACTTTTGTTTGGCATCTTTGTGTAAAAAAAAATAAAAATGTTAAAAATTGCTTCTTCTTTTTAAGCCACTTTGTTTTTTTTTTTTTAAAAAAGACAACAGTAGATTAAGTTTTCAAATTGTTTATCTATTGCTTTATCCTTATCTCTGAATAGATTAGTTGTTAAATTCTTTATCCCTTATTTTTATAGCTAGATTAGATTTTTTAATTCCTTACTTTTTGCTTCTGTCCCTATCTTACATATGCTTTCTGGATTATCGGTTTAGAAGTACATCTCAAAAAAAAAAAACAACTAAGAAATCACTTTCTCCCCCTCCAAAAAATAAAAATAAAAATACAAATAAAATAATTTCAGCACTGCTTTTTTTAGGCCTCTTTGTTTTAAAAATAATAATAATAATAATAATAAAAGGGATTATCTTGTTTCAAAAAATCATTTTTCTAAAAAAATAAAATTTCTTTTAAGGCCATCTTAAGAAAATTTAAAACTCTTAAGGCCTTTTTCATTTTCAAAAGAAAAATTTTCCATGCAAAAAAAAAAAAAAAAAAGGATTATCTTGTTTCAAAAAACATAAAAATCACTTTTGCTACAAAAATTGCTTTTTTTTTTTTAAGCTACTTCATTTTCTAAAAGAATAAAATAAAAAGAGAGTATTCGCTTTAAAAAAAAAATTTACCTCTCAATCCTCTCTCTCGTTTTTTAAAAAAAACTTTTGTAAAAAAAATATATATATCTTTCATTTCTTGGCTTGTGATTCAACATTTTCCGTTTCTATTTATTCATCAAAAAAAGATAAAAAACAAATCCAGGGTCACTTGCACTCTGTCTCAAATTGTGCCTTGATCGAGTCACCCTCGACTCGGGGCACGTTCCACTAGGCACAGGTTATGCCTGGTTCCACTTTCATTTACTGTATACCTTCTTAAGGGTTGCTTACCCCCACATCTGAACTGTGCTTTTGGTCAGTAAAAGCCTGACCTGAAGCACTGTCTCACTTGGCACGATTTGGTCCAAGTGCTCATATTTTTCTTGCATTTGGTGCCAACTTGCTCGCTACTTTATTTTTTCTTGCTTGGTACTTTATTTTTTCTTGCATGCTTATTTATACACTCTTGCACACACCGGACAGGGAATGACTGGGAAACCGGCAAACAAATATTTCGAAAACCCCAAAAATCCACGTTAACGGCGTGAGGGGAACCTAGCTTTGAGAGTCGAGGCGGTTGGGATTCGCGTAACTTTAACTGTGAGCGCCCCTCCGTAATCCTTTTCCTCAAAGAAACTCTGCGTATAGTAGGACTTGGTGAACATCCTATAACAAGAGGCCAGAACCTATGTGGGGACCTATATCTTCCTAGCCGCATTTCAAAAGTTAAGAACCCACTCTCAAGCCAAGCTTACCTATATTCTAGGTCAAAAGTTTTCGTGTGTTGTGCTTGGTTATTTTTGTTGGTTAATCATAGATCTCACACTGGGCCCGCTTTTAGTCTGAGCTGAACCCTTTGGGTCCAAGTTCAAGCTTGTACCTAGCTTAGCCTAGGTTCGAACCAGGTCCGCCTTGGTCCAAACATAGGCCCCCTTCGGTCCGAGACGAGGGCACGTTCCTAGTTCATCTTTGATCCAGTCCGAGTCCATACCTAGTTTGATCATCGAAACTCTCTAGGTCCATGTTTAGGCTTATACCCAGCCTAGCCCAGGTCCTAACCAGGTCCACACCCAGGTCCGAACCTAGGCCTTTTGGTCCAAGCTAGGAGCTCGTGCCTAAACAAACCTTGATCCAGTTTGGGTCCACACCCGGTCTGATCTTCAGAACCCTCTTGGTTCAAGCCCAGGCTCGCACCCAGCTCAATCCAGGTCCGAACCACACTCACATCCAAGTCCGAACCTAGACCCACTCTTGGTCCGAGCCGAGACTCGTACTAGATATCAGTTTAGGTCTTAGCATAAGTCTTAGCTTAGAATTGCTTCTAGTGATAGACTAGGCTTACCCTAGTTCAGGATCCAAACCGAAACCCACCGAGTCTAGCAGATTTCATCTAGTCTAGGTTCTAGCATAAGTCTTAAGTAGGGTTTTTCCCCTAGAGTCAGACTAGATCTACCCTATGGCCCCAGCTCAGTCTCACCAAGTTTAGGAATCATGACCCAGGATCATAGCAGAGTAAGGTCCAACCCTATGGCCCCAGTTGATCTAGAGAACCTAGTCAGTTCGAGAGACACTATCATAGTGCTCCCTCACAAATCATTCATAGCACTCGTGTCCGGGAGCTGACTGTCGACTCACATTGAACCAAACCTAGCAGTCCAAGCCGCCTTCATGGCCACCATTTAGAAGTCACAAGCCAACATGTTGATAAGGTTCGTAACACCTTGAACAATCAAGGGGTCAGGCCAGGGGCAATCCTCCAAGACATAGGGGTTAACCTCAAATCCAGTCTACACAACAAGAATAAGGCCCCGACCCAAATCTCTAAGTCAGCCGATCTCAGTCGTGTGAACCTCGATGATCAATTAGCAGCCGAACATTCCAGTCTTGGCAATCAGCTAGTTAGTGGGTGAATGGGTTCACATACAACTAGGGAAAGTCTACCCAAGTAACCCATCACCAGTAAAGATCAGGGTTTTGACCTAACTCAATATAAAGACAATCCTATAGTGCATGCTTACTTTCAAGACCTATTCAGTAGGGGATACATCATCCAGTGTACTCAATCTAGGAAAGTCAGGTCAGAAGCTCAAGCCATTGGCCAAGTCCAACATTTTGGCTCAAACCAGAATAATCATAAGGCTGTTAGCCTGCCAATCCAACCCAGTGCAAGACAAGGGTCTAGTTCTAATCATCAGTCAAGCCCAAGTCTACCTCAAGGGCAGACTCCATCTGGCAGTAACTATGGCATTCTTTCACTCTTTCAATCCAGTGCTGGGGCAAGAGAGTACCCTAACCCTAGGGATAGATCATCCAATCCAGGTCAGGGTCAGGTAAACATAGCCGCCCAAGGTCAAAGGTCTAGTCATCATAGCAACTTGAATCGTCCATCCCAGTTAAGTGGTGATTCTATCCTACAGGCCCCCTTGCACGGCCAAGTTGTGAAACCTCCGAGTAATGGGTATACTCTGACCCAATTCAACTCCGGTGCGTCTACAAGCCGACAACTGGCACATCAAGTTCAACACATTCTTCAGGCTCAGTCCTTGGGGCAACCCGCTACATGGTCTCAACAACTAGTTCATACGAGTCACATACCACAAAATTAGGTTCAACAAACCATACAACCGAGCCAGCTCATAGCTACAATGATGGCTCAATTTTCTCGTATAAAACACCTCCAAGACTCTTTAGAGAAAATGAGAATATGGGATTTCTCAACTCCTAAAGCTGATGTATAAGAAGTTCTAAGACACCGAGAAGATCTACCAGTGGGGTTTGTGATGCCACAGTTCAGAAATAGATTTTCAAGGAAAGGGGATCCTGAGGCACACATCAACGCCTACTTATTGATGGTCCACACATTACAAGGCCGACCCAACCAACTTAAGGTCATGTTCTCTCATAGCTTATCAGAAGAACCCTTGATGTGGCATCAAAGATTCATGAACGATATCCCTCAAGCAACTCCTGATGAAATGTTTAGGTAATATTCCTCCCGCTATAGTGGAGGAAGGCTAAGACCCATCACCCATGGTGAGTTAACTTCAATCAAACAGAAATCAGGCGAATCTCCTTCCCTGTTTATAACTAGATTCAGAGAGGCCACTATGTCAGTCACTGAAACTCCACTTCTTGAAGCTGTGAAGGTAAGCTTAGCATTAGAAAACATGACTTCAAAATATCTCACGTTCTTCTGTATGGGGACAGTCCCTTACTCATTTGATGTTATGATTAAAAGAGTATCGCGATATGAGCAAGCTAAGGAGGATAAAGCCGCAGTTGAAAAACCCTCTCAAGAAGGCGAGGTGAACATGATCAAGAAAAGTAACCCTTATGCAAACCATTCACAAGGAAAGACTAAAATTCATTCTACCCTATAGAGTATGCAGACTTCTATACTAAGGGAATTCACTCCTATTGATTAATTTATGACCGATGTCATGAAGAAGTTTCTTAAGGCAAGGCTCATAGAATTACCGACAAGAGCCAAGATTCCTCCTTTCTATGGAGGCGCTACATCTCAATAGTGCTATTGACTTCAAAACTATGCCCATAGCATGGAGGAATGTCGAGCTTTCAGACATAGAGTTCAGGACCTCAGTGATAATGGCACGATAAGTGCCAGAATGAAAGACGTTGATGACATAAAAAAACCAGAAACTTGGGGTTTAAAGGTATATAAATTAAAAGAATTAAAATAAAAGAATGAAAATATTCAATTATCAATTAAATAAATAGAAAAGGTTTATTCAGTAATAGAATATATACAATCAATATGTACATAGAATATATTCAATTCAATAAATTTGAAATATTTGAGATAAATGAAATGAATAAGAATTTAAAAAAAAAGAAAAAAGAAATAAAAAATTCAAGGATTCTAATTCAATTCTAGATGCTTCGACAAACAATTATGAGGTTGACTTGATTAACTCAAGAGAATCACATGTTTTGCCCAAACCCTAAGAACATCCACATAGGACTTGGAGCATAAGAAGAAATCAACTGGAAAGTCCAGTAGATGAAGAACAAAATGAGCATAACCTTACCCAGGAGTTAATGATTAATGATACTCAAGATCAAAGCAGTGAGGATGACCTTAGCTCCAAGCCCATAACTGAATAAGGGGGAGAAGAAAGGGGTATTGCATATGGATTCCACTCCAAGATATACTCCCAAAAGTGGCACAAGAAATCCCCATCACTAAGAGTCACACTAGGGCATATGAACCTTTCAACCCGTACTTTCAAGTTAATACAATAAATGATTCATACGTGTGTGGTAATGAATCAAACTTGCAAGAGCAATATGAACTCGGGCATAAACTCAACCAAGGTTTTGAAGCTATGGATTCCCAAGCCCATGATGACAAGAAAATCCTTAATTCTGGGACAATAACCCATGAGGGGCAAATGAGCAAGTGCTAAAAGGAAGTCCTTCACCTCAAAACCTTGACGACCCACCTATGTGGGATCAATATGATGAGGACAATGTTTCAGAAATTGATGTGATCCAGATCAATGAGAAGGGATCATTTTCCAAATAAGGGGTCAACACCCCAAAGTCTTCCATTATGCTTCCAAATAATGGCCCAACATCTCAACTATCAAAAGAGGCCAAACCTTTGGAATTTCTAAGGGGCCCACCTGGGCCACCTTCACCAGACTTCCTCACCAACCCACCTACATGGAATGAGGAGCCAAGCTTAAAAGATTTAACTGAGTCACCTCTCGAGGTGAACCCAGTTATAGATAATGAAGAAGCAAAGAGCCCAAATTTGATTATTCCCAAAAATTTGGCATCTTCAATAGAGTTGATAGAGCTCAAACCTTTAGAAATTCTAAGGGGCCCACTTGGGCCACCTTCACAAGAGTTCTTGAATGATCCGTTAATCTGGGATCAAGAATTGGATATTGAAGATCCGATCATGTTACCTACTCAAGATGCAGGCTCTTTAAAAGTTATTAACGACATGAGCACAACTCCGATAACCGGAGCACCACCATAACAAGAAAATTCATCCCGTGAAGAACAAGTTCCCAACATAATAGAAAGCCTTGTAGGGGCAACCCCATCAAAATATTCAATAGGAGTAAACTCCTCTCATGAAGAGGATACAATAGGGGCAATTAATGAGACTAAACCCTTCTTCGTTGACTCCCAACATGCCGTAGGTCCATCTAATACCAACTTAATTACTCTTCTGGTGTGAGAATCTCACCTAAGCTAGAGCACTGAGAAAGAGCCTACTACGGAGTTAACCTCTAAAAAGCAATTCGAAATTTGCTATGAAAAAGATCACCGAAAAGGAGTTGGGTGATCACTCACCCCTTGCAAATAACCAAATGAGGCATTCATGCCTCACACTTTAAAAGGCATTAACGCCTAATGTGTAATATGAAGTACTCCATTAATGGGAAAACCCTGATGAGCCTATTTGTCCATACAGAAGGCTAAGGGATTTTAAAACTGAGAGTAATTTTTAGTCCCAAAATCAAGGTTCAAGTGGAGCAATTTAAAGGAAAAGTTCAACGAAAATTCAACAACCATTATCAAAGAGAGTTTGGATGCCAACCTGGATCAGGGAAAATCAAAGGAAGACTGATATTAGAACTTCTCTGCCACTTGGAGGACAAAAAGATGATCAAATTCTTACATGATCTTAAGGAGAATTGTTAAAAAAAAAAGGGGCACCTTTGACTCTTCTTCCTCCTCCTCCTCTTCCTTTGTCATTGTTTTCTTCTTCAAAATAAATAAAAAATAAAAAATAAAAATTCCGCTAGGCTGAAAATCCAAAGGGAATCCCAAGCAATGGAAAAAAGGCTACCAGG
>NW_006497023.1:1515725-1558541 GCF_000471905.2 Amborella trichopoda
TAATAATAATAATAATAATAATAATAATAATAATAATAATAACTCCACGGTCGTATGAGTATAACGACTTACTACACTTTCCATCGCTGCATGACCTTAAACTGCTTAGAGGGCTCTATGGTTGCAAGAGTTTAAATTGTTAAGCAACCTTGTTCTTTGAAATATCTTCCCCTTTTCAAAACTTTCACTATATGTCTTGTGTTTTCAAAAACTTTAATTTCTTTATTAAAATTGTAACATGTCCTTGCTCTAGGTTCTATTTCAAATCTCCCCCTATCTTCAAAATTTCGAAAATGTCTTTTAAAACGAAGGAGCTTGGACACTCGTATATGATGAATACTGCGTTTGCCGCGTTGTTGCCTCGTCTCTCACTTTGGATTCAGCCAGACATGTCTCTTCTTATAGAAAGCCTTTCATATAGACAACCTTAGGAAACCCTAAGGAGATCAAAGAAATTCCAGGGCTAAAAATTTCAAATTGCAAAACCCCTGAAGTTGAATGGCATGGCAAGAAAATCCAACTCGAGTTTCAAGCTTGTGTAACTCATTGACATCTCACGCCGAAAACCCTTGGAGGAAAAATTCCCTTGGTAGGTGAGCTCAATGAGCGTAATGACCTGGAGGGATAGTTAGTGTGCACTTTGACCACGTACCCTCAGGAAGAAATCTTTGATGTTCACCTGCGCCTCGAAGGAAAGGGAACGCTAGAGTGTCTACTTCTTTGCCACCCACCTGTCCCTCAAAAGATAGGGAGTGCCAAAGAGGGGCAACTGTAGACACCCCATTTTAAATCTAGCAAAATCTATGGTTTCTTGAACCCTTACGATCACAATTAACCTATTAAACCCAAATTCGCCCCCTCAAAATGACATCTTTGACCAAGGGGATTTGTTTGTTACGGGGGTATTATCCTTCCCCAACAAATCTTTGGCTTTTAAATTGGTTAGTTCATGGCCATTTGTGGTGAGGGGGGAGAGAGACCAAACCCTAGGAGAGAGAAGATAGAGATCAAAGAGAAAAACCCAGAGAGAGTTACATGAGAGAAGAGAAAGCCCTAGAAACTGCTTCAAGAACCTAAGCGTCCTGAGAGAAAACCTAAGTCTGAGAAAACCTAGACATTGGGCACAACCACCCTAGATCTATCCTAAGGGAAGAACCACCCTTCTTGAACCAGTGTCTTTCTGATGAACATCCGACTGCGAGAGACAAAAGAGGGGCGAGCCTCTGAAGGCTCGGGAGTCTTGGGCCATTTGGCCAGTTCGGTATCATTTCTTTCTTTCTTTTATTCTTATTTTATTATTTTAATTTCCTTTTGATCTGCTTATTTACTTTAAAATCGTATCTTTGTGTCTTGGATCATGCTGGCTCTGCCACAGATCTTAAAGTAGATCTACTCGTTGCCGGGCAGATCTGGTCTCAGATCTGAATTCGATTTGTCCAACTTTCGTTACCACTCTTTTATTGTAATTTTATTTAGTTTAAGGTGTCAAATCGAAGAGATCTTCATCGAAAGATCTGTCATATTTTCATCATAAACAAAGTTTTCTCATTATGAGGCTGGCTATCAAGCCCTCATAATCGGGATCAAGATAAGCCAAAAGCTAGACCTGGAGCTGCTAAACATCTTCAGCGACTCTGGGTTAGTCATCCGACATCTCAAGGGGATTTATGACGTGAGGAAGGATACTCTCAAGCCTTATCATGACATGACCAAAACTTACATGCGAGGCTTGCTGAAACCTTCCCTGTAAACACTTGTCGGGATCCCTGGTTGCCTGCTGAAGCTCTCAGTAGAGATTTTCTCCTCATCGTTAAAAGTTTTTACCTCTTTTTTTTACCTTCGGTGAAAAGTAGTGGAAATGGGGTTTTCCCCCTTTATATAGCCAACACTATTCTAAGATGCCCCTCGCAAACTAGGAATCCCAGTCGTGTCTTAGAAGGCCAAACAACAATGGGTCGGATCAGGCTTTGACCCGGGGCCAGATGCAAGTCTCATCACTGCCTGCAAAATCCCATTCCAATAAAAGCCAGGACTGGGACGGGCTCTGGTTGGAGCCTAAACACTAACCCACACCTAGCGTCGGCTGTGTGTTTAGAGACGCAATGCCGAATGTGTGCGCGAAAACGGAGCGCCATCTGTGTTGTTGGTAACTTGAGCACCACCTATGTGCTGAGAGACTCAGTGTCAGCTGCTTGCTCATAGATTCAGTGTCGTCTGTGTTATTGGTGACTTCAACGCCGACTGTGTGGTTTGAGACTCAGTACCGTCTGTGTTGTTGGTGACTTCAGTACCAGTTGTGTTCTTAGAGACTCAGCACCGGCTGTTTTCAACAGATAGCATGGGTAGTTCTCATCGCCGACTATGTTCTTAAAAACCCTAGCACTGGCTAAGTCCTGAAGAAATAATGCTTGCTGCACCTGTCGTCGATTGTATTTCAAACAACCTATTGTCACATACTCCAAGCCAAAGCCGTGTGTGTCCCATTATTATTTTCCCCAGTGAAGTTGCACCTTGACTGTGACCTATTACCCCAAGCAAAGTGAGACCTAGGTCGTTCAAACTCATGTCATGACTTCTCATCCCCAGTAGGAGAGTCATACTCGTACTGCATCTTATTATCCCCAATGGAGTTAGGGTAATTTTTACTATTGCAACCCTCAGTGGTCTGCCTCACACCTATGTATTTTGTCCTTGAGGATATAAAAAGCCCACATTTGTCCCCTTTTCCCTAATGAAGTCGGCTTTCTTATCTCAATCCCTTACCAGTATTACCTATCTTTATCCTCAGGGAGTTAGATTGCTACCCATAGACTTATTCCCCATGTAGTCTCACCTAAATGGCGATCCAAGCTTCGGTCTGCACTGCATGACCCTAAACTGCACAGCTTCGGTCCACATTGCATGATGTTAAATTGCACAGCCTTGATCCGTGTTGCATGCCTTTAAACTGGACAGCCTTGGTCTAGTTGCACGACCCTAAAACAACATGATCCAAACTACACGACCATAAACTATAACGAAGGTGTAGCTGCACGACCCTAAATTGCATGATCAAAGCTATATGACTTTAACCCATAGTATACGTCCTGGCAGCATGATATTAAAAGGCTTTGCACTATAGTCCAAACTATATGACCTTAAACTGTAGCAGAGGTCTAGTTGCACAACCTTAAACTGCATGGTCCTAGTTTTATGACTTTAAACTGTATCACCATGGTCCATCTGTATGACCTTAAACCATAGTGCACGTCATGGCCTCATGACGGGTCCCGGAGGTATGACCATAACTCGTCGTCACATGTGACAACACATCTTTTACGTGCATTTTCAAGCACGTCTTCCCTAACCGACCCATTTGTGTGTGTGTGGACCACCTTCACTACCTCCCTAATGACTCCATTCATTTCATCATCCTTCATCATTCTCTATAGAGTTTCACCTGCGCTCATAAAATGGCAAACCATCCCAACACCTATACTCATCGTAAGCTAGTGGGTCACCATTTCTTCACCCACCTTTTATACATCATCCATCTTCCATAGGTAGCCTCATGCCATCTCCCCAAAAGTGAGGTAAAACCACTACCATCTACAGACTGCTATCCATCCCCATTATGGTCCAGCTGTATGACTGTCACATGACGTTAAAAGGCTTTGCACAGGTCTCGTAGGCATGACCTTGAACACGCCTCGACAAAAAATAACGGGCATGATGTATACCTTAATAAGGGAACACCATGAGTAAAAATGACGGACGGGCATGTTCACGAAACCATGAGTAAAAGAGTTTCGTGAACAAAAACCAGGCATGGTGAAAACCTAAAAGGGCATCGTGAGTAAAAATGGAAGAATAAGGGTGGACATGCCCAAAAGGTTATGGGCAAAAGAGCCCCAGATAAAATGAAGTTGGTAAAAACCGTCTTCATAGCGTCACTTCCAATTTCAAGTAAAAATTTGCAAGGGATGCTTGGACTAATAAATAGGTTGATGCAGTGCTTGCCTCAACAGGCGGCTTCAACCCACACTAACAAAGAAAAATCCCTGGTGTCACAATACCATGACCTAAAAAATACGAGCTTCAAGGAAAAGATGCTGACAGCCTAAGTTTATTCAAGAAAAGGACTCGAAAGGCAGAATACTCGTCAAGAAGGCGAGACAAGTATCATGAGGAAGAACACTATTGCTACAAGGTCACAAACACACTCTAAAAATGCTAAGGACCACTTTGAAGGCAAGAAACTGACAAAGCCAAGGTGAACCTTCTAGAGACTTTAGTCTACCTCACCACAATTCCCTCTAGCCAACAGGACCAGACTGTCGGGACAGGCTAACAAAATGTCCCCGATTGGATTCGGCAGACAGGGCCCACATAGGTATCCTTACTGTCAAAAGCAAACCTGGTGTAGCAGCAAACAACGCCAACCAAAGGCTCTTTAGCAAAGCATCAAGGAAATCAATTGGACAAACTAAAAGACGCTCCAAGAAGGCTAATTCAGCCATGACTTTGGACCTGGTAAGTAACGACCTGCTAGCAGTGGGTAGGGAATATACCCAAATCTGGTCACCTCGATAAACTGAGGTACCCTACCCGCCAAGGAACAATTGGTGCACGACGCAGACGAGCTCTAACCAAAGGCTATTTTGTTGTCTATCTAAGAAAAAGAGATCAAATGGGAACAATTCCCTTCGACATGACACTCAATTGTCAGATGGACCTAATTCTGACTGACGAGGTCTGTACAATATCCTCAGCTTCAGAATCACAAACAGTCCACACAAGGGTTAGGATAAGATCCCTCAAAAAAATCTCTTCTCCCACTTAAAATCTCCATGGACGGACCCACAAACAATGCATTCCTACGTCTGAGCATCCTAGTTGCACCATTGTGTGAATCTCTTCATTGTTCATGTGGTCCTGTGGCTAGGAAGAAAAAAGTAATATAGTCGAAGGAAATTTTTTGAATGTTGTTCTTCTCGCTTCTCTCAAAGCACAACAAGCAGTGGGGCAAGCTGTTTGAACACAGTTTTCAGCACCTTGGTTCTTGATGCGGAATAAAGAAGAAGCAGGTCAACAAAGCCCAAAAAATAGTGAAAATTTGATAGTCTCAGAATTGCCCTAAAAGTGGTCAAGATCTTCATCAGCACCCCAAAAGGTCACTTGCCAAGTTTTATCATAAGCAGAGATGTCTAAGGCAGTGAACACAAAGAAACAACTTTGAAAGAATTGGCCTATAGCACTCTAAAATAGACCCCATAACTAGAAATATATTTTTGGTGTGTCAAACAGCTGTGGGACAACTGCCATGATAATTAGTACGATTGAAAACCCCTATGAGTCAAGTTTCTGCTTAATCGGTCACTCCAGCATAAAGTTATGGGTAAAACATCGAAAAGCGCACACTATTCCAGTGTGGCCACCTTGCACTAAAACATCATTAAAGGTGGTTGTTTTTACAATCATGGGGAATGAATTTCGGGGCCCATATATCACTCGTGCAGAATTGGATTGGGCTCAAAATTTGTGAGCATGTTCGTCTCGTCGAGATGAGCGTTTCGATATGTGGTACGCCTTATGAGGATGCTCAAGCATGGAGAAAAACTAGAGAGAAGTTGCTGATCCATGAAGGAAGTTGTAGAGAATTTAGCAGCAACATGCTACTCCAGCAGCCAAGTCACGACGCTCGCATACCCGATTGGCACGAAACCAATTTCATTATGTGTGTAAGGTCCGTGGCCATCTCTGGTCCCCGTGTACGATAAATGGTTACATTTCACACACGAAGGTGTCTAAGCTACTGTAAATTTTGGCCGCCAGATTTTAAGAGTCCGACCAAAAACTCAAGAAGACGAAATCTTCATCTGGACATGAAATCTAGCTACGTTTGTTGCAATGTGATCGTGACAGTATGCTCAATATGTTTCAACGATGAAATTGAAGAAAAAATCAAGGAACGAGTAGTTACGTGCCTCGATCTCGCCCTTTTGATCTGGATGATCAGGCGACATGTGTCTTGGGTTTTGGGGAGACACGAGACTTTTGAGATCTCTCCCTCGAGAATCTCATTCAAGAATAGGAGCAAGTATTATCAACTGATGAGAAAGGAATTTAAGGCGCGTTCAGGGCTTACTCAGGTTGGCTTGCGTGGGCACTCTCTTAGATCACGAAGAAAGCCCCCTCAATAATAACACTGGTTCGAAATCACCTCCCTTGGTTGTATTCTCATGTTTTTTTCAATCACACATATATGGTAAATGTTATAAGACAGGTGGATCAATAAACCTCGCCATGCCTCTTTAGTGAACGTACACTGGCTTACACATTCAAAAAGAAGGAGAGAAGAATGAGAGAAGAACGATGGGGGAGAGAAGAATTTGACCAAGGCAGGAGATCAGCACAGTGACTAGGCTGGTAGGTAATTTGCCTGATGTGGCAGTAAAACAGGCTTGATAACTCAGACCAACTCAACAAAATTACTACTAGACGTCAATACCGATACTAACTAGCCACACACAATGGTTAGTCCGTCGTGGCAATAAAGCGGGCACAGTAATTTTGACACAACAACATTATAGCTAGACGATAAGACTTCCATGATAGGCTAATCTCAACCCCTCTTAATCCAACGAAAGAATAACAGGAAGAATGGAGATCATAAAGAAAGAATAAGAAGTAAGATAAGAGAGGAAGAAGAGAATAGAAAGAAAGAGAAGAAAGGAAATAAAGAAGGAGAAGAGTGTTAGGGAAGAGAGAAGGAAGGGGCAAAGAGAGAAAGACACAGTTGGTGCTAGGCATCATCGGTTGTGTTTAAGAAAAGAAGAGAGAGAAGCACACAATCGGTGCTAAGCATTGTCGACTGTGTTTAAGAAAAGATGGGAGAGAAAGACATAGTCAGCGCTAGGCATTACTGGCTATGTTTAAGAAAGGAGGAGAGAGAAGGATATAGCTGGCTCAAGCATTACTGACCGTGTTTAAGAAAAGAGGAGAGAGAAGGACATAGTCGGTGTCAGGCATCGTCGACTGTGTTTAAGAAAAGAGGAAAGAGAAAGGCACAGTCGGTGCTAGGCATTACCAGCTGTAATTAGGAAAAGAAGAAAGAGAAAGACACAGTCGGTACTAGGCATCGATGGTTGTGTTTTAAGAAAAGAGGAGAGAGAAAGAAACAATCGATGTCAGGCATCATCGATTATGTTTTAAGAAAAGAGGAAAGAGAAAGATACAATCGATGTTAGGCATCACTAGCTATGTTTAAGAAAAGAGGAGAGAGAAGGACACAATCAGTGCCAAGCATCAACGGCTGTGTTTAAGGAAAGAGGAGAGAGAAAGGCACAGTCGGCGCTAGGCATCACCAACTATGTTTAAGAAACGAGGAGAGATAGGGGCACAGTCGACGTCAGGCATCGTCGACTGTGTTTAATAATGAAGAAAGAGAAAGACACAGTCGACGTCTGGCATTGCCAGTTGTGTTAAAAGTAAAAAAGAGAGAGAGATAGGGATGAGAAGGAGAAAGAGAGAGAAAGAAATATAAAGAGAAAGAACAAAAGATAAAGATGAGAAGAAGAGAGAAAAAGAAAGATAAAGATGAGTAGAAGAGAAGAGGAAAGGAAAAGAGAGAAGAGGAGAGAGAAGGATAGAAGAAGAGAGAGAAAGAGGAGAGGAGAGAAAGAGAAGAGGAGAGAGAAAGAGAGAAGAGGAGAGAGAAAGAGAGAAAATGAGAGAGAAAGAGGGGTGGAGAGAGAAAGTTACCTTATCGATGGGTTCTGACTCTTTTCTTCTCTCTCCCCTCTCTCTCTCTCCAAGACGCACCCACGAACTCAAGAGAAAATTGAAACATTATTGATGGTTGTGTGAAATGAAGCAAAGGTCCTTTACAATTTGGATTTGCATGCTTATATAGAATTGGGCCCAAGCATGGGTGGACACACAAAAACTATCTAGAATTGAAGATAATTACAATTTAATTGAATTAAAAGAATTCTAAAAAAGGGTGCAAAAGGATTGTTTTACCCTTGCTTAACAATGTGTTGATTTCATAATAGTCATTGCTGCTGCCCGAGAACTTACGTGATCTTTCATGATTGATCCGGGGTTGTTTTTATGCCCGTTTGATCGAAAGATGATTTTTTCCTTATAGGGCTCGGCATAACCATCAATTTGATACCAACTTCAAGCCATGAATCATGTTTTTAGACCACGCTCATGAGACCTGAAATTTGCTCGAATCTTGAAAACTTCGAATCGATAGTGTGCTCGTTCCTTGATGTTTTTCTTTATTTTCTTCACTGAATCACATAGTGCATGCTGTCACGATCACGTTGCAACAGACGCAGTTCGATTTCATGTCCGGATGAAGATTTCGTCATAATGAGTTTTTTACCGGAATCTTGAAATCCGACGTTCGAAATTTACAGCAGTTTCGACGCCTCCGTGTGTGAAATCTAGCAATTTATCGTATGCGGGGTTCATACCAGAGATGGCTACAGACCTTAGACACATAATGCAATTGGTTTCGTGCTGATCGGATATGAGAGCATAGTGATTTGGCTGCTGGAATGGCTGCTGCTAAATTTTCTGCAACTTTCTTCACGGATCAACAACTTCTCTCTAGTTTATCTCCCTGCTCGAGCATCGTCACAGGGCGTACCACATATCAAAACGCTTGTTTTGACGAGACGAACATGTTCACAAAATTTGAGTGCGATCTGAATCCGAAGGAGTGAGATATGGGCCCTGAAAGTCACTGCCCATGACTGTAAAAGTAGCCACCTTGAATTGTGTTTTAGTGCATGGTAGCCACGCGAGAATAGTGTGCGGCCTACCCCTTTTCGGCATTTTTCTCTTCATTTTGTCTTGAAATACTTGATTAAGCTGAAACTTGACCCATAAAGGTATTCGACCGTGCCAGATCCAATGGCGATGGTCCCACATTTGTTTGATGTACCAAAAATATAGTTCTAGTTATGGGGTCCATTTTAGGGTGCTAAAGGCTAATTTTTTTGAAATTGTTTCTTTGTGTTCACTGCCTTAGACATGTCTGATCGTAATGAAACTTCGGAGGTGGCCTTTTCGAGTACTTATGAAGATCTTGTGCAGTTTTGAGACAATTCTAAGACTTTCGGGATTTCCATGCTTTATCAGGCTTTATTGACTTGCTTCCTCTATATTCCGCATCAGGGACCAAGGTGCTGAAAAATGCATTCAAACAGCTTGCCTCATCGAATGTCGTGCTTCGAGAGAAGCAAGAAAAACAACAATCGGAAAATTTCCTTCGGCTTTATTACCTTTTTCTTCATAGCCATCGGACCACGTGAACATCGAGGAGATTCATGCAATGGTGCAACTAGGATGCTCAAACGTAGGGATGCATTGTTCACGGGTTCGTTCGTGGAGAATTTAGGGGGAGAAGAGACTTTTTCGAGGGATCTTATCGATGTCTTCACCGTCATGTGGACTAATTATGATTCTGAAGTTGAGAATTTTGTATGGACCTCATAAGTCAGAATTAGGCCCATCAGGCAATTGAGTGCCATGTCGAAGGGCAATGTTCCCATTTGGTTTTGGTTTATTTGTCTTGGATAGACAAGAAAAGAGCCTTTGGTTGGTGCATTTCTTCATCGTGCACTAGTTGTTCCTTAGCGGGTAAGGTACCTCAGTTTATCGAGGTGACCAGCTCTGGGTAAAACCCCTACCCACTGCTATGCAGATAGTTACATAGTAGGTCCAAAGTCATGGTTGCCTTATCCTTCTTGGGGCATCTTTTGGTTTAATGGAATGATTTCCTTGATGGTCTGCTGAAGAGCCTTTGGTCGGCACTATTTGCTGCTACACCAGGTTTTCTTTTGACAGTCAGGATACCTCTGTGAGTCTGGTCTGTCGAGTCCAGTCAGAGGAATTTTATTAGTCGATCCTGAATGTTTGAGCCTGTCGGCTGGAGGGAATTGTGGCAAGGTAGATTGAACTCTCTGGTAGGTTCGCCCTGGCTTTGTCAATTTCTTGCCTTCGTAATAATCTCTAGCATCTTTAGAGTGTCTTTGTGACCTCATGGGAATAGTGTTCTTCCTGGTGAGACTTGTATTGTCATCTTTGGGATTATTTTGTCTTTCGAGTCCTTTTTGTGGATAGACTCAGGCTAACGGAAATTTTTCCTTGAAGCTCATATTTTTAGGACTCTGGTGTTGTGACATCGGAGATTTTCTTTTTGAGTATGGGTTGAAGCAGCTTGTTGAGGCGAGTGCTACATCAACCTGTTTATTAATCTAAGCGTCCTTTGTGGATTTTCACTTGAACTTGGGAAGTGACTCTGTATAGACAGTTTTCACCAACTTCCTTTTATTTGGGGCTCTCTTACTCATGGCCTTTCGACCATGTCCGCCCTTATTCTCCATTTTAACTCATGATGCACTTTCAGGTTTTCACTGTGCCTGGTTTTTATTCACGAAACGCATTTACTCATGGTTTCGTGACCATGCCCGTCATTCATTTTTTCTCATGGAGTTCCCTTATTAAAGTATACACCATTGCCCATTATTTCATCATTTTTTGTGAAGACGTGTTTAAGGTCATGCCTTTGGGACATGTGCGAAGCCTTTTAACGTCATGCGGCCAAGACGTGAACTACAGTTTAAGGTCATACCAATGGACTGGAATGGGGATGGATAGCAGTTTGTAGGGGCCATGAAGTGAGTATGGTAGTGGTTTTAGCTCACTTTTGAAGAGATGGCACAAGGCTACATGTGAAAGATGGATGATGTATGAAATGTGGCTAAAAAATGATAACCCACTAGCTTAGGACGAGTATAGGTGGTGAGATGGCTCGCCATTTTGTGAGCGCGGGTGAAACTCACAGGGGAGTGATGAAGGATGATGAAATGAATGAACTCATTGGGGAGGTAGTGAAGGTGGTGCACGCACACGAATAGGTCGGTTAGGGAAGATGTTCTTGAAAATTCTCGTAAAAGGTGTGTGCGCGTATGTGAGGACGAGTTTATGGTCATACCTCCAGAACCTGTGCAAAGCATTTTATCGTCATGCAACCTAGACATGCACTATGGTTTAATGTCATACAGCTGGACCATGGTTATGTAGTTTTAAAGTCATACAATTAGGACAATATAGTTTAAGGTCGTGTAACTAGACCTCCGCTACAGTTTAAGATCATAAAGTTTGGACCATAGTGAAAAGCCTTTCAACATCATGTCGCTAGGATGTGTACTATGGTTTACGGTTATACAGCTTGGACCATGCAATTTAGGGTCGTGCAGCGAGACCTTCGCTACAATTCATGAGCGTATAGTTTGGACCATGCAGTTTAGGGTTGTGCAATAAGACTAAGGCTGTGCAGTTTGAGGTCATGTAGCATGGACCAAGGCTGTGCAGTTTAAGGTCATTCAACATGGACTGAGGCTGTGCAGTTTAAGGTCATGCAGCACGAACTGAGGCTGTGCAATTTAAGGTCACGCACCACGGACCTTGGAAAGCTGACTTCATTAGGAAAGAGGGGGAAATTTTGGGTCTTTTTATGTGTTTGAAGACAAATAAGTGTGAGGAAGACCACTGGGGGTTGCAACAACAACAATGACCCTAACTCCACTGGGGATAGTAAGTTGCAGTATGAGTATGGCTCCCCTACTGGGGATGAGAAGTTATGACCTGAGTTTGATCAACTTGGGTTCCACTTTTCTAGGGATATTAGGCCAGAGTTAAGGTGCAACTTCACTGGGGATAATAATAATAAGATACACACGGCTTCGGGGAGAGTAGGCAAAAATAGGTTGTTTAAAATACAGTCGGCGCCAAGTGCAACAACCATTATTTCTTCAGCACTCAGCCAGTGTTAAGTCTTCGAAAATGCAAACGGAGCTGAAGATGGCTAACACTACCTCTTAAACACTCAACCGGTGCTGGATTGTTAAAGACACTGCCGGTGCTGAGGACGACGCATGCTATTGCTTGAACACAGCCGGTGCTAAGTAATCAGGCACACAACCGGCGCTGAGAACTGCCTGTGCTATTGCTTTAAACAACCGGCACTGGGTAGTCGAGCACACAACCGATGCTGAGGATGGCACGTGCTATCGATTGAACACAGCCGATACTGAGTTACCGAGCACACAGCTGGCATTAGGTAACTTTGATAGTGCAGACGGCGCTGGGTATGGATTGATATTTGATCCATGACCCGAGCCCGACCCGGTCCTGATCTGTGTCATGTGGGAGGCGGCAATGAAACTTTCCTCAGGCCTCGACTCAAAGCTCGACCTAGTCCAGCCCGTTTGTCGTTTGGCTTTCGTTGGACGTGACTGGGATTCCAAGTTTGTGAGGGGCGTTTGAGGGAAGGGTTGGCTATATATAGAGGGGGTAAAACCTCATTTCCCTACTTTTCACCAAATGTAACAAAACTTAAGAAATTTTTTTTTTTTTTTGGCCTTGAGAAGAGGGTTCTCGGTGGAAGCTCCGGCAGTAGTGGGATTCCGGCAAGAGGTTGGAGGGGAGGCTTCAGCAAGCTTAACAGAGGTTTGCCGGAGGTTGGTGAAGTTGGGGGAAGGGAGCTAGCAAAAGGGGTATGCCAGGAAGTTTTCCAGGAGGATGAGGAGTTTTGGTTGTGGTTTTCGAGGATAGACGAGGCGGGAACTGCGGCAGTGTGCAGTTCCTCTAGTTTTAGGAGTTTTCCAAGAGCTTAGGGAGAGTTACCTAGGATTTCTGGCAATGTTTTGGTTACTCTCCGACCTAGGCGTAGGTAGGGAAAGTCTCACAGCGGGTTTCTGGCCATGTCGGAGAAGTTCCTACAAGAAACCGATGGGTCAGGGAATGAACCGTCACAGGAGGTGGACAATTTGCGGGGGTTTTCCATCAGGGGAAGGCGAGTTCCGAGGGGAAACCAAACGGTCATAAGAGGTGAACCGTCATAGGAGGTGGACCATTTCCCTTAGAAATCACGCAACCGTTAGGGAGGGCGAAGGGATTTAGGCCTTGAAAACGAGGAGTCTCAGGAGCTGAAGAGATGCGAAAAATGTAGAGTCTTGGGAGGTGAAGAGATGCAGAAAATGAGGAATCATCGGGAGGTGAACAGTCGCGATGAAGCACAGGGCCATTGCTGACTTAAGACATGTAGCCAGCACTGGAGATATGTGGTGCTGACCCTCAGAATGCAGTTGGAGTTATGGGGTTGGAAGCATAGTCGGTGCTACACACAGTCGGCACTGATCGTCGCTAGGACTTGGGAGCACAACCGGTGCTAGCCTTTGGAGGACACAACCGGCGCTTGCCTTAGATGACCCTTATCAAAGCATGGTGAGCGTCATGATGCACATAGTGTTACTGCATGTGGCAGTGCATTGCATGTAGGAATTGTTGCGCACGCTGATGAGCTATGTGTGGGGATGTTCATGCATGAAGCTGACTTAGGTCGCCAAAAGGTGGTGATGGGTGGTAAGGCTTGGCTTATGATGCCTGTTGGGAGCTTAGTCCTCCAGCACAACAGTGAAGTCCATGTTGTTTTGTGAAGGGCATCCACTGTGAACAAGGTATGCTCTCCATCATAAGTCAGTTCCTTGCCAGAGAAGTCTGCCTTGTATGTTTGATATAAACGTCAAATGAATTCTGCCTTGTATGTTTGATATACACGTAATGAATTGAAGCTCACTCAGAAATGGTCGGCTTTTTCTTTTGGCCTGGGACCACTATTCGGATGAATTGAAGCTAACTTCTCCACGTGGTTTCGCTTCTTCTTCACGAGGAGAGCATTTCTTTGGTGGGTTTTCTTTTTTTTCATGAGGGAGGTATTTCTTTGGTTGGTTTACTTCTTCTTCATGAGGAGGGCATGTATTTTTTGGGTTTGCTTCTTCTTCATGAGGAAAGCATTTGCTTTGGCCTGTAACCATCCTCTTATCCCCATATGCAAGAGCAACACTATAGGTTTGGGTTTGTAACTGCCCTTTATCCTCAAATGCAGGACCAACACTTTTGATGTTGACTGTTCTCAGATATAAGAGATTTGTAACCCCCCTAATAATGGGCTTCTTAGCTTGTAACTTGTAACTCCTTTTTACTGCAATAAAAAGAGTTAGAATTTGTTTTGAATACCTTGTTCACTTTACCTTGAGTCTCTTTTTTTTAATATGCATTAAGGATAATACTTCTTTAGGTATCGCTCGTAGATAGGGGGCATCGCCTCCCCTCCATCAGGATGTGCTAGTATGTAGGCTCCATTTGGTGAGACATTTTTAACTATAAAGGGACCCTCCCATTTGGGTTCAAATTTCCCTCTACGCCAGCCATGCATAACAATAGGTCTTTTAGCAGCTAGAACTATATCGCCATGGGCGAATGAGCAGACCTTCACAAACTTGTCAAAAGCCCTCTTCATTCTCCCATGGTTGAGTTCAAGTTTCAACTGAGCCTTTAGCCTCTTTTCATCGAGTGCATCCAATTCTCGATACTGGAGCCAGACTCTCTCGTCTTTGGTTATTCCTTGGTGAATAGCGACTCATAGTGAAGGGATTTGACTTTCAAGGGGTAAAACTGCTTCTCCCCCATAGACCAGAGAATAAGGAGTGGAATCGATAGCATTTGATATAGTAGTTCGATAAGCCCATAGTGCTTCAAGAAGCCTCTCATGCCAATTCTTCTTTGTCTTTGACACCGATTTTCGTAAAACATTGCGGACGGTCTTATTGAAAGCTTCAACTAAGCCATTCACTCAAGGATGGTACATAATTGAGTACTTCCATTCGAAACCAAACTGGTTAACCAAGTGATCAATATGGTGGCTCCAAAATTGAGGGCCATTATCAGAGATAATCCTGTCAGGGACCCCAAATCGGTATATAATGTGATGTCGAACGAAGTTGGCCACTATTGTCCTAGGATCTTGCTTAAGGGGGACCGCTTCAGCCCACTTAGAAAAATAATCTATTGCCACTAGAATAAAGACATGGACCATTGTCAAAGGAGGGTCAATTGGCCCTACAATGTCTATACCCCATTGTGAGAAGGGCCATGACGCCACCGTAGGGTGTAAGGGCTCTGGAGGTTCATGAACAAGGCTTGAATGTATTTGGCATACCTGGCACAATTTAGCATAGTTTAAGGAATCAACAATCATGGAAAGCCAGTAATACCCTAATCTGCATACCGGTTTATAGAGCTTAGGACCGGACTTGTCTAGTCCACAAAT
Organism: Amborella trichopoda; assembly: GCF_000471905.2. The sequence goes on from NW_006497023.1 coordinate 1,530,898, forward strand.
GCCTGAGTGTACTTCTTCCAAGACCTTATTTTCTTCTTGTACGTCCACACATCGAAGAAGAATACCATCAAATGATCATCTAAAGAGAGCATCTTGTTCCAGGAGGGCATACTTGGTAGACATTCAACATATACTATTGCGTTCAACATGCTCTTCCGGGAGCCTGCCATGTTTTAGGAAACTAGTGATAGGCTCTGTCCAATCTTCTACTTGCTCGATTTCCCTGCATAATGGGTTGCAGAATTCTGGTTCTTGGTTTCGAGCCCTAGTTCCTTGACTTCGTGCCATTTCTTATTCAGTCTTAATTACTTCTTTGGCTTGTAGAAGTGCGTCGAACGGAAAAGGAGGGCTTATAGGAGTGCATCGACCTCAGTTCTTAGTTCAATGTGTCTCTATTCTGCCACTCAAACAAGTGTGGATCCTGATGAGGATAATTGACTTGTAGCCCCGAGTTTTACAAATGCGTCGGCCTGCGAGTTTAGCCTCTTGGGGATGTGACTCAAGGATACATCCTCAAACTAGGCCATATATGATTTTATAATATCGTGATAAGGCTTGGGAGTGTCTATCCTCACGTCATATATTCCTTTGAGCTGGTGAATAACCAACTCAGATCTCATAGATCTTGGGCTGCTCCAAGTCTAGATCAAAAGCCATCTCCAACCCAATTACAAGGGCATCATACTCTGCCTCATTGTGAGAACTAGCCTCGGCGAGAGAGAAAGAACGTGGCAATACTTCTCCTTTGGGGGTTAGGAAGACCAATTCGATGCCTCCTCGATCTGATTGGAAGGCTTTGTCGCAGTACAATTCCGACGGGTGAGTAAGCTCAGTACATAATGCTTCTTCATCAGGGAGGTGGCTTGATAATGGAGATTCCACCTGTACGGGGTGTGCTACGAGAAAATCAGCCAAGGCCTGGACTTTAATGGCCTTTCTTGGGACATACATGATCTTGAATTCCATCAGCAGTAATGCCCACTTAGCCAAGTGTCCTGCCAGACACGGGCATGTCATGAGAAACTTTATAGGATCTGATTTTGATATAAGTTTCACTTCATGACCAAGCAGATAGTGGCAGATTTTTGTACTGTGAAGATTAGGGTCAAGCACATCTTCTCTATAGGGGATAATTCTTTTCTGCCCCTTGTATTCTGCGGTTGAGAAAGTATAAAGTTGTTTCTTTTCCCTCGTCATTATTTTGTGCCAACAATGCCCTAAGTTACTCATCAAGAGCGGCCACGTATAGGATGAGAGGCTTTCCCAGCACTGGTGTGGAAAGTACTGGAGGGTTGAGTAAATATTGTTTGATGTCATCCAAAGCTGCTTGACATGCTTCATCCCAGATGAATGGAGTATCGTTCTTCAATAGATGCGTTAAGGGTTTTCTGTGACCTGAGAGATTTAAGATGAAACTGTGGATGTATGCTAGCTGCCCTTGAAGAGAGACTAACTCCTGCAACGTGGTTGGTGATGGCATTTCTTGAATCGCCTTGATCTTGATTAGCTTAACTTCAAGCTCTCGATGTCTGACAATGAACACTATGAACTTTCTCGAATGCAAATGCACATTTCAATAGGTTCATTTTCAGTTGATGAAGATGTAGTCACTCGAATCCCTTTTCAAGGTCTTTCATGTGAGCATCCTTCTCTTCGGATTTTACCACCAAGTCATCTACATAACACTCCACCTCTTTGTGCATCATGTCTTTGAGGATGGTCATCATTGCTCTCTAGTACGTGGCACCAGCATTCTTTAATCGCAAAGGCATCATTGTATTACAGAAGACCCCTTTCGAAGTTAAGAACGCAGTGGCTTCCTCATCATCGGGCGCCATCCGTATCTGATTATACCCGGAGTACTCATCCATGAAAGAAAAGATTTGACAATGAGCCATAGAGTCAATGAGCATCTCGGTGAATGGCAACGAGAAGTCATCATTGGGACAGGTGGTATTGAGGTCATGGAAGTCAATTCAAACTCTGATTTGGCCATTCTTCTTCTTGACTGGAACAACATTTGCTATCCATTTCAGGTATTTGACTTCACCAATGAAGCCTGCTTGTTTGAGTTTGGTCACCTCAGTGTTTATCTGCATCTCGAGGTCAGGCATGAACCTTCTCGATTTCTGTTTGATGGGTTTAACAGTCGAATCAATGCCGAGAGAGTGAACAACCACTTGAGGGTCTAAACCATGCATCTAATGGTAATGCCAAGCAAAGACATCTCAGTTTGCTAGCAAGAAAGTAGTGAAATTTTGTTTTTATTCAAGAGACGTATTCGTGGAGATAAAAGTAAGACTAGGGTTGGCTTCGTTTCCTAGATTTATTTCTTCAAGCTCATCAGCAGTAGCTTGACCGCATTCTTCCCATTCTTCTGGAGCTTCTTGCAACTCTTACTCATTGTTTTCAAAGGTCTTATCATCAACCTCAGGTGCAGAGACCCATGACCTTGACATCTCTTCCTCCAATAGGGCCCTAGAGTAGGTCATGATTTCTGCGCCTTTCTCAAATCGAGTGATGGAAAGGTCAACCTCAAATGTGTAAAGCCTATCAGGCTGTAGGAATTTGTCTTGAAAATTAAGGGGGGCTTGAGATTCAGCGATGGTGGGGCGAGAAGCGTCCTTGCATGAATCACATGGTATTTGCATGGCTGGCTGCAGTGTTTGTCCAGCGCTGACAGATGCTTCATAGACTTGTACCACGTGGCAAGCTTCCTGAGATTAAAAACTCTGCCCCTTTGATTCTCTCAGTCTTTGCTTGAAGTTGGGCTCAGGGGGCCACTAGGGTTTCTTTGGCTTTGAATTTTGTGCTTCTTTAAAAAAGATGGCTCTGCTTTGGCTCGAGCTCTCAGAGCATCAGCAATTATCAAGAATCCTGTTGTCTTAGCGAGTGTCTTTTTCAACCGCTTCCGATGTGTCTTGGGTATATTGGATCCTTCAAGTTCTTTATCGAGAGCCTCAAAGTCCGAACATATCAAGATTATACCTACATGAGAAATATAAGAGGAAGGATGAGAAGTAGAAGAAGAAGAAAGAGAAGGGTCAAAAAGTTGGGGAATTTTAAGGTCATTCCTCTCATCAGACTGATCTAGGTAGTGTTTTACGTCATCACAAGGATTGGACGTGTGCAAGGGGTCCTTTAGGTCTTTCCCTTGATTTGACCGCTAGGGAGTGTTTTTAATGTTGTCACCCTAATTGGACGTGCTCTGAGTGGAAGATGATTCTGGAAGGTCCTCTTGATGGGAAGGAAGGAGGATCGTGCCAGGGATAAAGTCCAGTAAAGTTGGCAGTGGGAGAAGGGGCCTGAGAAATTCCTACTCAACTACAGGTTGAGCGGTCTTGTTTCTTCGACGAGCAGCCCTTAGTGCCAGTCTCCTTCAAGTTTTCTGATGTGGTGCTTGATTCATCTCGTTAGGCTTGTTAACAGCCCAAGCTTGGCGAGCTGCTTCTCACCTTAAGGACTTGAGTCTGCTTCGCCCATGGTGGACTATCCATGGATGGGAAGTTGAGGGTTCAGCATGGTCGGAATCATTATTAGGAAAGTCTTGTGTTGGGAGATCCTCTTGCACCGATGGAGCAGTGGCTCGGGGATCACGTACTATGATTGTTGTAAAACTCCTGACATTCTCGCATTTTCTATCCAAATATATCGTGAAAACTGGTGCATTCCCACAAGTAATGACCTCATATCTGCTGATACGGGCATCAACGGTCCTCAGTTTTCTAAGCAAGGCGTCGAGGCTGCCTTGCAGGCTTTGGTGTGATTATTCCTTCCTGAAGCATTATAAAAAAGAAGGCGTGAAGGATAATAGGGGTTTCGCCTTCCTCTTGGACGGTTGCTGCATGGGAGGCTTATGCTGCCCCGAAGGCCTTCTTTTAGTCTTCAAGCTTTATCTGACCCTTCTGAATCAGGGCCTCGCTAATGTCCTTTAACGTGTATCAATCATCTGTGGGATGATCGATCCTTTGATGGTAAGCATAAGAATTTTCTTGAGTGTCGAGCCCAACTTGCTCACGGAACATAGCTTCTGGAAGCTCGATCATAGTTTGTTTCAATAATAATCGAAACAGTGCATGGACCCATTCTTTCTCAAAGGAGTAGACCTTGTTCCTATGCCTGGCGAAATAATCATCTCGATTAAGATTCACTGGTGGGGGTACTCGATTATATGGATGTTGTTGCTTGCCTGCCTGGGGCATTGTCTTCGCTATGCTCACCCCTTTGGAGAGGTCCAAAGTTTGGGAGGGAGCCTTCTTTGGATCAATGACCATAACAAATGCACTGATTACTCCCTTTTATTGCCTACCCCGAGCGTTAGTCCAAGAGTTACCATTGCCCGATTGTTTCATGAGCTTACAAGCTGTAGTCGTGACCTGCCATGGTGGCTTGATAGAATTTCTATGCAGACTAATTTAAAGATGAGCTCTGACATGGAAGTTGGATTAGAGGCCTCGACATGTAGAGCAATTTCAGGTTGCATGTTCCGCACACACGTTTGGACTGCTTCCTTCTCAGGCATCGGATGGGGATGGCGAGCAGCTAAATTTCTCCATCTTGATATGAACTGGTCTACAGGCTCATAGAAGTCTTGAGTCAAGGTGAGAAGTTTAATGGTTTGGACCTGTCTCGAGACCTCATAGAAGCGCTAATATAATAGTTTCTCCATTACTGAGTTTTGAGGTAGTCGAGCATACCACTAAAAAGCTGGGTCGTTAAGGGTTTCAACAAACTAATGGAGAAGAAGTCTCCCACCAGCCACTGTTTCTCCACATGCTATCAGGAAGTTGGCAATATGTTGGTTCGGGGATGTGGTTCCGTTGAATAGAGGAAACTTCTCTATCTTGTAATTTAAGGGAAATGAGACATGGTCAATGTATGAAGGGTACGACCATTGATAAATCGTTGCACCTTGTATCCCCGTAATTTGTCTGTTCTTTAGGCTATGGGTCACCATAGCATCAATGTATTCCTGAGAGATGGGATGCGGGACAGAATTGTCCTGTGAGGCAGAGGGAAGGGGCTGCCTTGGAGGTGCCCCATCAGAGTGATGGGAATTGACCTCATGGCCAGCTGAAACGTGCAGCATCTATACTATCAATCTTTTCCATCATCGTGTGCACCATATCGTCGAACTTGTTCATACGCTCTTCCTGCGAGTCGCTAGGCTCGTTTACAACCATTACTCTGATAGTTTCTCCAGGGAGATCAACGTTAGTTGTAGTTGAGGGCTTGCGAACTTGACGGGTCGTGCGCAGTAAATCGGTCCGTTGAGAACTAGCATGCTCCGATTGGACTCGACTCTTGTATGCCGATCGCGTTAGGATCGATTCTCGACGGTCTTGGGACCGTGGCTGCTGAGTGGCTGAGTCATCTTCTACAACACAAACCACCATGCAGGGCTGATGGACGCCTTCTTTAAGCTTAATCATCTGAAGAGGGTAGAAGGCATTCAGGCAAAGAGGGTTGTCAGAACTGGTTGCCCCGGCCGCCTTTGTAAGAATTTGTAGACCTCTATCACGCTTAGCTCTAAGGCTTTGATGGACCTCGAGAAAAAACTGTGATTTGGACTGCGACTTGCCAGCTCTTCTTCCATAAGAGAGAGTTGTCTGCATCTGGTGCAGCAAAAGATTAGGGTCTGAGATTGGAGTCATCTTGGGCCGAGGAGGAGAAAGGACTCGATCTTCCATTAGGTTTTTGCCCTAAGTGCTCTTATGGGCTCTAGAGACACAACCAAAATGACAGGGCTGGTTTAGGATGGTACTGTTGGGAAAAATCTTTGAGTACCAAGGCTGGAGGTGCTTGCTCGAAGAAGGGGGAGCAAGAAAGAGCAGGGTTGACTCATGAGGAGGCCTGAGTCGAGGGCAAGGGGTTGTGTGTGATAGTGACGCGTGTGCACCCCATGAAGAAGGATCATGAGTGACATAAGAGTCAGCCCGGGCTCATGCAAGTGGTCTTGCCTTAGCAGGCTGAGAACTGCGAGCAGGTGTCTGCAAGAGAACGGGTGGAGGCTTGTCCCTTACAGGGTGCGCTTGTGTGTGCTGAATAGGACGATGAGGAGGTCATCTCCTGTGTACTCGGGTTGGGGCATCAATAGCATTGCCTTGAGTAGTGAGATGCATATGAGCAGCCTGTGCAGGACCTGGCCTTGAAAGGTACGATCCTAGACGCGGACTCGAGGTAACATAAGGGTTGCTCTGAGGTGTGGCTTGGCGGGGTGACCCACGAGTCTTGTGGATTGAGTGAGGGGTGGAGACCGCAGGGTCTCTACCTCTATGTGTCGAGCCTCTAGGGATAGAGACTCGTGGTGGTGCAAGAATGTGGGGGCTAGCCTTGCGGCGACCCACAGAAGCAATGGCAACTTTCTTGCCTTTTACAAAAAGGGATTGGGCAGCCTTTTGGCGTACGTCGGGAATACGATCGACAAGTGACTTGTCGGTGGCTGGGTGCATGCTGCGTGTTGCAAGGAGATGGGGAGTGAGGGACCTTCAAGTCCCTCCTTATATCGATCTAAGTTAAGACCTGGGAGCTAGATAAGGGGTCATTGCTCAAAAGCATGGTTCGAAATGAAGTTGGAGGAGCCTTGGGGACACTCGTGAATGTGTGGATGAGAAAATCCTCGATATGGAAAAATGGGTTACTGAACCCGCAAGCCAAATGTGATGTGTAATAACAGAAAAACAGAAAGGAGAAACTAGCCTAACAAGTACGATCCGACTAAGGGGTAGTAAGTACCCAGTGGATTCGCTAAGCTGGTTAGATGCCTCGATCTTGCCCTCCCGATCTGGATGATCGGACGACACGTGTCTCTTGTCTCTAGGAGACCCAGGACTTTTGAAATTGCTCTATCGATAACCTCATTCAAAAACAAGGGCCGGTATTACCAATTGACGAGAGAAGAATTTAAGGTGGGTTCGAGACTTACTCGAGCTGGCTCGTGTGGGCGCTCTCTTAGATCACGAAGAAAGCCCCTAATAGTAAATCTGGTTCGAAATCGCCTGCCTTGGCCTGTATTCTCCTGTTTTCTGCTATCACAGACATATGACATCAAATGTTATAAGACAATTGAGTAAACAGACTTCACCTTTCCTCTTTGGTGAACGTACATAGGAGTGCACATTCAAAAAGAAGGAGAGAAGAAAGATGGGGGAGAGAAGAATTTGACCAGGCGGGGAGATCAACACAAAGACTAGGCTGGTAGGTTATTGGCTTGACGTGGCAATAAAACGGGCTCGATAACTAAGATCGGCTCAACAGAATTACTGCTAGACGTCAATACCGATACTGACTAGCTAGATATTATGGTTAATCTATCATGGCAATAAAGTGGGCACAGTAATTCTGACATAACAAAATTACGGCTAGACGACAAGACTACCATGATAGGCTAATCTCAACCCCTCTTAATTAAATGAAAGAATAATAGAAAGAATGGAGATCATAAAGAAAGAATAAGAAGTAAGATAAGAGAGGAAGAAGAGAATAAAACGAAAGAGAGGAAGGGAAAGAAAGAAGGAAAAGAGTGTGAGGGAAGAGAGAAGGGAGGGGCAATGAGAGAATGACACAGTCGGCGCACAACATCGCCGACTGTGTTTAAGAAAAGAGAAGTGAGAAGGACACAGCCGGTGCTAAGCATTAGAGGTTGTATTTAAGAAAAGAGGAGAGAGAAAGACACAGTCAGCATAAGCATTGCCGGCTGTGTTTAAGAAAAGAGGAGAGAGAAGGACACAGTTGGTGCTTAGCATTATCAGCTGCGTTTAAGAAAAGAGGAGAGAGAAGGACACAGTCGGTGTCAGGCATCGCTGACTATGTTTAAGAAAAGAGGAAAGTGAAAGACACAGTCAGCGCTAGGCATCACCGGCTGTGTTTAAGAAAATAAGAAAGAGAAAGATACAATCGGTGCTAGGCATTGCCGACTGTGTTTAAGAAAAGAGGAAAGTGAAAGACACAGTTGGCGTCAAGCATCGTCAATTGTATTTTAGGAAAATAGGATGGAGAAATACATAGTCGGTGTCAAGTATTGCTTGTTGTGTTTAAGAAAAGAGGAGAGAGAAGGACATAGTCGGTGCCAAGCATCGCCAGCTGTGTTTAAGAAAAGAGGAAAGAGAATGACACCGTTGGCACTAGGCATCAGCTGCTGTGTTTAAGAAAAGTGGACAGAGAAGGATGCATTCTGTGCCAGGCATCACCGACTGTGTTTAAGAATGAAGAAAGAGAAAGACACAGTCGGTGTCAACTATTGCTGGATGTATTAAAACAAGAGAAGAGAGAGAGATAGGGATGAGAAGGAGATAGAGAGAAAGAAAGATAAAGAGAGAGACAGAAAGATAAAGATGAGAAGAAGAGAGAGATAGAAAGATAAAGATGAGAAGAAGAGAGATAGAGACAAGAAGAGAGGGGAGGAGAGAGAAAAAGAGGAGAGAGAAAGAGAGAAGAAAAGAGAGAAAGAGAGGAAGAGAGAGAAAGAGATAAGAGGAGAGAACAAGAGAAGAGGGGAGAGAGAGGAGGAGAGAGAAAGAGAGGAGGAGAGAGAAAGTTAACACATCGAAGGGTGCCAACCCTTTTCTTCTCTCTTCTCTCTCTCTTCAAGACGCACCCACAAGCTTCAAAAGAAATTGAAACTTTATAGATGGTTGTGTGAAATGAACTGAAGATCCTTTACAATTTGGCTTTGCATGCTTATATGGAATTGGGCTCAAATATCTGTGGACCAAAAAAAACCTTGAATTGAAGATAATTATAATTTATTTAACAATGTGTGGAATTCCATGGCATCCCCTGCTGCTGACTGAGAACTTGAGTGATCGTCCACGATTGATCCGAGGCCACTCTGATGCCTTTTTGATTGAAAGATGATTGTTTTCTTTTAGGGCTCGGTATGGTCATCGATTTGATACAAACGTCGAGCCATGAATCAAGTTTTTAAACCCTGATCATGAGACTTGAAATTTGCTTGTGTCTTGAAAACATTGGATCTATAGTGTGCTCATTCCTTGATGTTGTTCTTTATTTTCTTCATTGAATCACACTAAGCATGCCATCGCGATCACGTTGCAACAGACGCTGCTCGATTTCGTGTCTGGATGACGATTTCGTCGTCTTAAGTTTTTTACTAGAATCATGAAATCCCGCAGTCATAATTTACAGTAGGTTTGACACCTCCGTGTATCAAATCTAACCGTTCATCGTAAGTGGGGTTTAGACCAATTATGGCCACATACCTTACGCACATAATGCAATTGATTTAGTGTTGATCGGGTATGTAAGCGTCGTGATTTGGCTGTGAAGGGTGCTGCTGCTGAATTTTCTAAAATTTTTTTCACGGATCAGCAACTTCTCTCTTGTTTTTCTCCCTTCTCGGGCATCATCATGGGGGGTACCACATTTTGAAATGCTCGTCTTGACAAGACGAACATGTTTACATAATTTGACTGTGATCTGACTTCGAATGAGTGAGATATGGGCCCCAAAAGTCACTACCCGTGATAAGGTGCTAGAGGCCAATTTTGTCAAAATTGTTTCTTTGTGTTCAATGCTTTAGACATGTCTGATCACGATGAAACTTGGCAAGTGGCCTTTTGGAGTACTGATGAAGATCTTGAGCAGTTCTGAGGTAATTCTAAGACTATCGAGATTTCCACTCCTTTATCAAGCTTTATTAAGCTGCTTCCTCTATATTACGAGCACACTATCGATCCGGAGTTTTCAAGATTCATCCAAAATTCAAGTCTCATGATCATGCTTAAAAACATGATTCATGACTTGAAGTTGGTGTCAAATCGCTCGTCATGTCGATCCCTATAAGAAAACAATCATCTTTGGATCAAACAAGCATCAGAACAACCCCGGAATAGTCTTGGAAGATCACACAAGTTCTTGAGCTACAAAAGGGACTGTTCTTAAATTCCACACATCCTTAGGTAGAGGTAAAATAGTCCTTTTGCAGCTATTTTTAGAATTCCTTTTAATTCAATTCAATTGTAATTATATTCAATTCTAGATAGTTTTTATGCATCCACCGATGTTTGGGCCCAATTCTGTGTAAACATTCAAAGCCAAATTGTAAAGGACCCCTCGGTTCATTTCTTCAATCAATCAATAAAGCTTCAATTTTTGCTTAAGCTCATGCGGGCGTCATGTAGAGAGAGAGAGAGAGGAGAGAGAAGAAAAGGGTCGATACCCCATAGTAAGGTAACTTTCGCTCTCTTCTTCCTATTTCTCTCATCTTCCACTTTTTCTCTCATTTTTCTCCTTCTCTCTCCTCCCCTCTTTTCTTGCCTCTATTTATTTTCTTCTTATCTTTGTCTCTATCTCTCTTCTTCTCATCTCTATCTCTCTCTTCTTCTCATCTCTATCTCTCTCTTCTTCTCATCTCTATCTCTCTTTCTCTCTATTCTTCTCATCTCTATCTCTCTTTCTCTCTATTCTTCTCATCTCTATCTCTCTTTCTCTCTATTCTTCTCATCTCTATCTCTTTCTCCTCTGCGATGCCTGGTATCGCCTGTGTCCTCCTCCCTCCTGGTATCGCCTGTGTCCTCCTCCCTCCTCTTTTCTTAAACACATTCGACAATGCCTAATGCCGTCTGTGTGCTTCTCTCTTCTCTTTTCTTAAACACAGCCGGCGAGGCCTGGTGCTGCCTGTGTCTTCCTCCCTCCTCTTTTCTAAAACACAATCGGCGATGCTTAGCACCACTTGTGTCCTTCTCTCTCCTCTTTTCTTAAACACAGTCGACGATGCCTAGCACCACCTGTGTCCTTCTCCCACTTCTTTTCTTAAACAAAACTGACGATGCTTGGCGCCGCCTGTGTCCTCCTCCCTCCTCTTTTCTTAAACACAACTGGTGGTGCCTGGAGCAGCCTGTGTCCGTCTCTCTCCTCTTTTCTTAAACACAGTTGGCGATGCTTGGTGCCACCTGTGTCCTTCTCCCTCTTCTTTTCTTAAACACAATCGGTAATGTCGGGCACCGCCCGTGTTCTTCTCTCTCCTCTTTTCTTAAACACAATCGACGATGCTCAGTGTCACCTTTGTCCCATCCTACCTCTCCTTCTAACACAGCTGACGATGTTTAGCACCGCTTGTGCCCTCTCTCTCTTCTTTGTCTAACCCAGTCGGTGAAGGCTTAGCACTGCCTATGTCTTCTCATGCCTCCTTTCCCATCACAGCCAGTGAGGGCCTAGTGCTGCCTGTCTCCTCTCTTCGTCCTTCCACCACAGTCGGCGGAAGCACACCTCTGCTTGTGCCTTTTCTTTCTTTCTCCTCCTCTTATTGTCGTCTGTGTCTGTCTTTGCCCCTTCCTTCTCTCTTCTCTCACACTCTTCTGCTTCTTTCTTTCTCTTCCTCTCTTTCTTTTTATTATCTTCTTCTTCTCTTATCTCACTTCTTATTATTTCTTCATAATCTCCATTCTATCTATTATTCTTTCGTTTGATTAGGAGGGGTTGAGATTAGCCTATCATGGTAGTCTTGTCATCTCGCCCTAATGTTGTTGTGTTAGAATTACTATGCCCGCTTGATTGCCACCACATACTAACCATCGTGTCTAGCTAATCAATATCGGTATTGACGTCTAATAGTAATTATGTTCAGCCCATCTGAGTTATCGAGCCCATTTTAATACCACGTCAGGCCAATTACCTACTTAGTCATTGTGCTGATCTCTCTGCCTGGTCAAATTCTTCTCTCTCCCATCTATCTTCTCTCATTCTTCTCTCCTTGTTTTTGAATGTGCACCCTCGTGCATGATCACCAAAGAGGCAAGGTGAGGTCTTTTGACCTATCCGTCTTATAACATTTGTCATATGTGTATGATTGTAAAAAATAAGAGAATATAGGCCAAGGGAGGCGATTTCAAACAAGTTTTACAACTGGGGGACTTTCTTCATGATGTAAGAGGGCGCTCACGGAAGCCGGCCCGAGTAAGTCCCGAACCCACCTTAAATTCCTCTCTCATCGGTAGGTTCACCTGCCTTTGTTCTCGAATAAGGTTCCCGAGAGAGCGATCTCAAAAGCCCCGTGTCTCCCCAAAAATCGAGACGCGTGTCGCCCGATCATGCTGATTCGAAAGGCGAGATCGAGGCACCTAACTACTTGGTGACTCCACTATGGAACTTACTACCCCTTTGTCGGATTGTTCTTATTTTCCTAGTCTCTCCTTTTGTTTTCGACATTGCACACACATGGTTTCTGGGTTCCTTAACCCCTTAATCTGGATCGGGGATTTTCTCATCCCTACATTTGTGAGCTTACACCTGGAACAAGTTCCTCGAACTTTGTCCTCATGTTTCCTCTTGAGAAAAGACCCAGTATCTAGCTCCCAAGCCTTAACCTGGATAGGTGTCAAAAGGGACTTACAGGTCTCTAACTCCCCATCTCCTTGCCCTAGTGGAATATCCACCACAACGCTTTGTAATGGCAGCTCGTCAGCTACCCCTCATAGCATGGACCTTGTCACTAGCAAGTCACTTGCCAGTCGTATTGTCGAGGTACACTGAAAGGCGCCCCAGTCCCTTGACAAGTTGCCCTTGTTCCTGTGGTTCGCCGCAAGGTCACCCTCTACACTCCTGCACCACATCAGGTCTGTACAACTAGAGACTCAAGACATCGAGGAGGAGACCGTGAGACCTCCACCTCTCGCACACACACTAAGACTCGTGGGTCATCCATTCAAGCCACACCTTGGGGCAACTCTTATGTTACCTCGAGTCAGTGTTCAAGATTCGGCTGCCTTGGGCCAGGTCCTGTACACATTATGCATGTGCACTCCATCACTTGGGGAAACGCCATTGCTGTGCAAACCCGAATACATGAAAGACAACCCCCTCGTCCTTCCTCTCAATACACACTTACTCACCCCGTAACGGGCAGTCCCTCACATGTTCCCTTGCAGACACATGCTCATGGTCCTCGGCCTCTTACGGTTGGACCTCCTACTCGAGCTCGGGCTGACCCCCGAGTCACACGAAATGCTACTTCAATGGGTGCACACGCGCCACCTTCCCAAACTACCGCTTGCTCCCAACCTAAACATCGTCGATAGCCGGTTCCCTTTTCCTCTATCGTTCCTCCTTTCGGCAGAAACCTCATGACATTGTACTCAAATGTTTTTCCTAAGAGTACCATCCTTAGTCAGCCTTGTCAGGTCGACCATGCTTCTAGATCCCACAAATAGCTCGGGGCAAAGGCCTGATGATTGATGAAGTTCTACGACTCCCAAGATAGCAGCCTAAGCTGGTCCCTGTCCATGGTCCACATTCATTGCTTCATCTTATAGACATGGCTGTCTCAAGATTTAAGAAGGTGGGCTAACCTTGACCCCAGTGTCAGTTCTGGAAAGAGTGGTTAGGTGCCTCGATCTCACCCTCTAGATCCTGGTGATTAGGCGGCATGCATCCTGGACTTCAAGGGAAGACCCAGGACGTTTTGAGATCGCTCTCTCTAGAGCCTCGTTAGAGAATGATGGCAGGTATTACCAACCGATGAGAGAGGAATTTAAGGTGGGTTCAGGACTTACTCGGGCCGGCTCGCATGGGTACCCTCTTAGATCATGAAGAAAGCCCCCTAGTAATAAAATTGGTTTGGAATCACCTCCCTTGGCTTGTGTTCTCCCGTCTTTTGCAATCACACACATATGACAAATATTATAAGACGGGTGGTCCTCACCTTGCCTTTTCAGTGAACGTACACAAGCATGCACATTCAAAAGAAGAAGATAAGAATTAGATAAGAAAGAAGGGGGAGAAAAGAATTTGACCAGGCAGGGAGATCAACACAGTGACTAGGTTGAAGAGTAATTGGCCTGACGGGTAGTAAAACGGGCTCGGTAACTCAGACCGGCTCAACAAAATTACTACTAGACGTCAATACCGATATTGACTAGCTAGACACGATGGTCAGTCTATCGTGACAATAAAATGTGCACAGTAATTTTGACACCACAACATTATGGCTAGACGACAAGACTACCATGAGAAGCTATTCTTACCCCTCATAATCAAACGAAAGAATAATATAATGAAATTCATCAAGAAAGAATAAGAAGTAAGATAAGAGATGAAGTGAACAGAAAGAAGGAAAGGGAAGAAAAAGAAAGGAGGGGAAGAATAAGAGGGAGGAGAGAAAAACACAGCCGATACTAGGCGTCGCCAGATGTATTAGGTAAAGACGGAGAAGAGGACACAGTCAGTGCTGAGCATCACTAGCTGTATCAGGTAAAGAAGATACAAAGAACACAGTCGATGCTAAGCTTCATCGATTGTATTAGACAAAGAGAAGAGAGAACGAACACAGTCGGTGCTAGGCTTCGCAGATTGTACTAGACAAAGAGCGCAGAGAAGATGCAGTCGGCGCTAGGCTTCGCCGACTGTATCAGACAGAGGAGAGAGAGAAGATGTAGTCGGCACTAGGTTTCGTCGACTGTATCAAACAGAGAAGAGAGAGAAGATGCAATTGTAATTAAGCTTTATCGACTGTATCAGATAGAGAAGAGAGATAAGATACAATCGGCGCTAGGCTTCACCGACTATATCAGACAAAGAAGAGAGGGAAGATGCAGTTCGTGCTAGGCTTTGCCGACTGTATCAGATAAAGAAGAGAGAGAAAATGTAGCCAACACTAACCTTCACCAATTGTATCAAACAGAGAAGAGAGAAGATGCGGTCGGCGCTAGGCTTCACTGATTGTATCAAACAAAGAAGACAGAGAAGATGCAGTCGGTGCTAGGCTTAGTCGACTATATTAGACGAAGAACAGAGACATGAAAATGAGAAGAAGAGAGACACAGAAATAAATATCATCAAAAGAGAAAGACAAAGAGATAAAGATGAGAATAAGAGAGAGAAATAGATAGAGATGAGAAGAAGAGAGAGAAAGAGATAGAGATGAAAAGAAGAGAGAAGAGATAAAGATGAGAAAGAGGGGAGGAGAGAGAAAGTTACCTTATCGAAGGGTACTAGCCCTTTTCTTCTCCCTCTTCTCTCTCTCTCCAATACGCACCCACGAGCTTAAGCAAAAATGAAGTCTGTATTGATTGATTGAAGAATGAACCCCAGAGTCTGTTTACAATTTTACTTTCGTGCTTATATAGAAATGGGCTAAAACATAAGTGTATGACAAAAAAATACTTAGAATTGAAGATAATTACAATTTAATTGAATTAAATGAAATTCTAAAATTGGATGCAAAAGGACTGTTTTACCTCTGCCTAACAATGTGTGGAATTCCAGAATAGTCCGTGTTGTTGCCCGAGAACTTGCGTGATCTTTCATGGCCGACCCGGGGTTGCTCTAATGCCTGTTTGATAGAAAGATTATTGTTTTCATGTAGGGATCGGCATGATGATCGATTTGATACCAACTTCGAGCCATGAATCATGTTTTTGAGCCATGATCATGAGACTTGAATTTTGGATGAATCTTGAAAACTTTAAATAGATTGTGTGTTTGTTCCTTATTATTTTTCTCTAGTTTACTCATCGAATCACCTTTGTGTGTGAAATCCAGCCATTCATCGTATACGGAGTTCAGACCAAATATGGCCACGGACCTTATGCACATAATGCAATTTGTTTCATGTCGATCTAGTATGTAAGCGTCGTGATTTGGCCACTGGAGTGGAGCGTGATGCTAGAGAATTTTCTGCAACTTCTTGCATGGATATACAATTCCACTCTAGTTTTTCTCCCTTCTTGTGCATCGTCATAGGACGTACCATATATCGAATCGCTCGTCTTGACAAGACGAAGATGCTCACCAAACTTGAGCACAATCCGACTGGGAACGAATGAAACATAGGCCTCGAAAGTCACTGCCCATGACTATAAAAACAACCACCTTTAATGGTATTTTAAAGTAAGGTGGCCATATGGGAATAGTGTGCGACCTATCCCTTTTCAATATTTTACCCATAACTTTGTCTTGGAGTGCCCGATTAAGTCGAAGCTTGATCCATAAGGGTTTTCAACCCTGCCAGATCCAATGGTGTTGGTTCTATAGCTGTTTAACGCACCAAAATTATAGCTCTAGTTATGGGGTCCATTTTAGGATCCTAGAAGCCAATTTTTTTGAAATTGTTTCTTTGTGCTCACTGCCTTAGACATGTCTGATCCTGATCAAACTTGACAGGTGGCCTTTTAGAGTGATGATGAAGATCTTGGCCGATTGTAAGGCAATTCTGAGACTATCAGAATTTCGTAGGCTTATTGACCTGCTTCCTCTTTATTCTGCATCAGAGACTAAGGTGCTAAAAAATAGGTTCAAACAAAGAGGTCTATCATTGTCTCAAGTTCAAGCAAGACAATGGACTACGGATCCTGACTAAGGAGCCAACTGAAAAATTAGGGGCACCCTGCCCGAGGTCTCTCCTCCCTGAGAATCCTTTTCACCCTCTTTAAATCACAGAGCCCATAGAGGAGTTGGGAGAATCCTGCACAGTGGTTAGTGTCATAGAAGATGATCCGACTACCTAGCAGGCATGGTCTCAAGACCATCGAGAACCGATCCTCACGTGGTCGGTGTATAAGACTCGAGTTCAGCGTTATGGTTGTCAACGAATCTAGCAACTCTTAATAAGAGCGCATGAATAGGTTTGAAGACATGGTACGCACAATGATGGAGAAAATTGATCGCATGGAAGCCGCACGACACTCGGCTAACCATGAGGCCAACTCTCACATGTCGGATGATGCATCTCCAAGGAAGCCTCCTCCTCCTGCTTCATAGGACAATTCTGTCCCTCATTCCATCTCACAAGAAAAAATCAATGCTATGGTCACTCGCAGGCTGAAGAATAGATAAATCCCGAGTATTCAGGGTACAATTCTTTATCAAAACTTGTACCTCTCTTACATTGATCAGGTGTTGTTTCCCTCAAACTATAAGAAAGGGAAGTTTCCTCTTATCAGTGGTACCACATCCCCACACTAGCATATGGACCACTTTTTGATGGCATGTCGAGAGACAGCAGCTAATGGGAGACTCCTCCTCCATCAGTTCATAGAGACTCTTGATGGCTCGACCTTATGCTCGGCTTCCCCCAAACTCAGTGCATACCTGAGAGGAAATGGAGAAATTGTTCCATCAGTGTTTCTATGAAGTTGAGAGAGAGGTCCAAACCATAGAGCTTCTCAACTTGACCCAGGAACCGGACGATCCCGTCGATAAATTCGTAGCAAGGTGGAGAGATTTGGCTGCTCACCATTCTAATCCCATGCCTAAGAAGGAAGCAGTTCAGACCTGTGTTCGAAACATTCAACCAGAGATCACCATACGTGTTGAGGCCTCAAATACGACCTCCATGTCAGAGCCCATCTCTAAGTCTGTTCTCATAAAGAGCTTGTCACGCCACCATAGTGGGTCAAGATAACAGTCTTCAAGCTCGAGAAATAACAGGGGCAATGGAAACTCTTGAACCACCCCGAGGTAAACAACAAAAAGGGTGATCAGTGTTGCTATCACTGTTAACGATTCAAAGAAACTTGCTTCTCAAACTTTAGACCTCTCCAAAGGGGTAGGCACAGCAAAGACAGCGCCTCAGGGTGGCAAGCAACAGCAGTCATACAATCGGTTACCTCTACCTGTGAACCTTAATCAAGATGATTATTGGGCTAGGCACAAGAATAAGAATGAGTTCCCGTGTTACTCTGACTGTTATTGCAACATAACATGATCGAGCTGCCTGGGTCTGAGTTCCCTGAGCAAGCTGGACTTGACACTCATGCAAATTACTGTTCTTACCATTGAAGGATTAACCAACCCACAGAGGATTGTTACATGCTTAATGACATCATCGAGGCTTTGATCCAGAAGGGTCAGATAAAACTCGAAAAGCTAACAAAGGCATTTGGGGCAGCAGAAGCTTCCCACATAGTGACAGTCAGGGAGGAAGATGAAGCGCCCGATCTCCTTCACGCTTTATTCGTTATGATGCTTCAAGTAGGCCTCATTACACCAAAGTCGGCAAGGCAGCCTCAACGCCTTGCTCAGGGAACTGAGAACCATTAGTGCCCATACCATCAGATATGGGGCCATGACCTGAGAGAGTGCTCCAGTTTCCACAACATAATCGTGAAGAAAATATAGGGATGCTAAGAAGATTGTAACGTTCCATAAGGAGATCCCCAAATCACAGCTCCACTAGTACGAGACAGCCTCACAATACAAGACTCGAGTAATGATGATTTAGATCCTGTTGAACCTTCAACTTCCCAACCATGGAGTGTCTACCACGGGAGAAGAAGACTCAAGTCCTTGAAGCGAGAGGCAGTTCATCAAGCTACGACTGTTCACAAACCCAGCAAGACCAATCAGGCACTTCTGATGGAAGCCAGAAGAAGACGGCCCCCAAGGGTTGCTCGCAAAAAGAACAAGGTGCCTCAACCACCTGTCGAGTAAGAATTTCTCAGGCCTCCTCCTCCTTTCTGACCATACAGGATTTCATCCCTGACACGATCATTCTTCCTCCCTCACCTCACTCAAAGCACCCCCCAACGGTCTCAGCAGGAGGAAGACCCAAAAGACCTCCCGCACACATCCAACTCTGGTGATGACATAAAAAGCTCCCTACATCCGTCTGATGTGGGGGATGACCTTAGAAGCTCCTCACCTGCTAACCGCTCTTCTTCTTCTTCTTCTTCTTCTTCTTCTGCCTCTTCCTCTTATATGTCTCCTGTAGGTACAACCTTGAAATGTTTAGACTTTGAGGCTCTCGACAGAGAACTTGAAGAAACTAATATAAGAAAGACACATCGAAGGCGGTTAAAAAAGATGCTAGCTCTAGCGGTTGGATTCTTAATAGTTACTGACCCCTTGATAGCTCGAGCTAAGTCAAAGCCATCCTCTTGTATTGAGAAGCGCAGGAAGTCAAAGTCGAATAAACCCCAGTGGCCCCTTGATCTTGACTTTGAGCAGAGGCTGAGAGAATCAAGAGGGCAGAGCTTCTATTCTTAGGAAGCCTGTCATATGGTGCACATCTCAAAAGCATCACCCAGCACGGGGTAAATGAGCCTAAGGTCGAGGAAAAAACTTCAACCTTCACCTCAGAAGCAAGGCATCTTGAAATCTCCTAGTCCTCCATTCCTTCCTCAGCCAAATACCCCAAACAATTACCCATTCATAACCTCCCTAGGCCTCTTCCTCGCCCAAAGACCCCTAACAATATACTAATCCTCCAATTCCCTAAGACGTTTCTGGTCCCACATACACAGTCACCTCCTAAACCTCAACCACAAATCTTCACTTCTCTTAAACAAATCCTTATCACTAAATCCACCCAAACTAAGCCGGCTGCACAACGAAGCTTGCCGACAAACCAAAATAAACTTCTTCCATCTAAACCTGTTCGTCAACCTCCTACACCACCCAAGCTAGTGGCAGGACTGGGAGCACAAAAGGTTGACCAGGAAAAGGTGAAATGTGATGTGATAAGGTACTTGAGGAAGCTTCCAGCCCTTCTCAACATCTATCATGCCCTCATGCTCTCAAAGGATTACCGTATAGATTTGGTTCAAGCTCTTTCGGATTCAGAGGTGTACAAGACCGAGGTGGAGCCCATTGAGGTGGACCCAACGATCTTAAGTGGATGTATGGCGATCACCTTCTCAAAGGATGATCTGTAACTAGGAGAAAAGTTTCACAACTGCCCTCTCATTGTGACTAGTGAATTACATGCATACCCCATCAACCGAATTAAGCTAGATGGAGGGTCAGCAGTAAACCTTATCCCAAGGAGGATCCTCACTCAATTGGGATTAGGGTCTAAGGACCTCACTCTGCCCCATATCACAATCCAGTGGTTCAACCAGTCATGAGAGAAGTCGGCTAGCACAGTCCGCCTTCATCTCAAGATCGGTGAGCTAAACAATTATACTCAATTTCATGTAATCAGCTCCGATACATCTTACAACATCCTCCTCGGGCACCTGTGGCTTCAGGACCAGGGGGTGGTCCCATCCACATTACATCACTGCTTCAAGTATAGTCGAGAAGGGAGACAGTATACGGTCTATGCTAATAAAAGACCGTTTCCTGTAGCCGAAACTCACTATGCTAATGTTAAGTATTACTTCACATATTTAGTGTCACCCCCAAGGTCAAATGATGATGATCACAAGTCTGAGATGAGTACAAAACCTACACCTCATGAAGATGTTGAAGATATCGGGGGAATACTGGTGAACATGTTAAAAGAAGAGGAGAGACAAGGCAAAATCCTCTCTCTGACTCCCATTCATCCTAGCATCCCATTCACTACCCCTGAAGAAATTCCATCTTCGCCTGAAGATGAGGTTTCCCCCTCTCCTCTCAGTCTTGAGCCACCTTCATAAGAAGATGGACCAGAAGCTACCCTTGAGATTGAGGAAGTCATGGGGACAGAACTCTCAACTCCAAAGGTCACTTATATGCCGGACCATCAAAACGTCCTGCATGTCCCTATTGATCTCTTGAAAGCATAATTGACACGTCAGCCGCTGCGGAAGGTCCTCCAAGCCCCGATTGCTGTAAGCAAAGAGGATGCTCCTTACTCTACCGCAGAGTCAATTCAGACTAGTAGTCACCTATAAGTCCTACGCTTCCCTGATTCTGTGAGAAGAGAGCAGTTCAAGAAAGGACAACTTCCTCATTCGCAAGAGCAAGATCCCCTGACAAAGTTGACAAGCGAGGCTCACAGTCTCCAGAGCCAATGCGTATCACTTCAAAACATCTAAAGGGGTTCATGCCAGAGACTAAGAGCTATGATGAACTTGAAGTGAATGCGCCTCGTATAGAAGCTAAAGCTCCTCTTGATTGGACTATTTATAACGAGCTAGCTCATCAAATGATGAGGAAAATGAATTATGAACCCTTATGCAATCAAACATTAAAGGGAGAAGAAGCAACCGCTCTCCATTCGAGGTCATTGAAGTTACAACAGCCTGTCGCAAGACAAAGTAACGTTTAGGGTTCCCTCAGTACAAGGGCAGAAACAGTAAAACACGTTGAGACATGGCCTACCTAAGAAGGTGATGAGATGCAATGAAGCAAAAGAAGAATGAAATCATGCAGCAAAATGAGCCAGATGAGAAAGAGAGGTGTTTTATTCAAAACTCTAAAATTTTTACAAGTGTAGACACATAGAGAAAGAAAAAGCAAAGAACAGACACTTTAAAAATTGATCAATTATTTTAATTATCTCTACTCTGGATGTTGTAGAAGTAGCCTTGATATCCTGAATATGCTTCTTCGACTCAACCACCATTTGAGCTTCCTGCACCACGGAGGTGGTTTCTAAATAAATGGTGAGAGTGAGTTCCGATAGATCTTCAGTCAATGAGGCATCCAAGGCCTTCCTCTAAATCATCTCCCTCTCAAGATCATCAAATTCTTCCTTCAGCTTTCGCATCTCTGTCCTTATGCCTATCATCCTATTGAAGCAAGTTCTCCCCTCCATATTGAGATCGAGCTAATGAGTAACCATAGTGGCCTTCTTCTGAGCGCAGGAATCTATTCCCTCACGATGATGTGAGATCGATGCCTCTAAGGAAGCCAGCCTATTGGTTTCTGCCTCATGATGCTACCTTCAGCTTTCCAACTCATTTAAAGTAGCATTAAAATGAGAGAGGACTTTTGGCACATTCCTCAAAATGTTGGTCACATTCCCTGAGTTTGGATAGTGCCTCGCCCAACTCAGTGAGAGGCAGTTGCCTTAAACCTTGAAGACTTGCACGAAGCACGTCCATAATTATATTAGAAACCCCACTGAAAATAGGTCTGTATGGTACAACCAAGTCTACCACATTTGAAGGAACTTCGGTTTTGAGTGCTGCGCTCGAAGGGACAATAGCCACGTTGGTCACTAGCTCTTTAGAGAAGTTGTGAAGTCCAAAGCCTCAGGCACCTCAAATTCAAAAGCACCCCTAGCCTCAATCTGCCTAGTCTCCTGTGTCAGCCTTCTCACCATCGCTTGCTGGAGCCACCATTCTAGTCTCAGTGTGCTCCAAAGCAATCCCCACCCCTTGTCTCTCACCCCTCTACCATGGCCTTAATAAGTTCAAGGCCAACATCCCTTCCTTGTTCCTCATCCTCTTGAGTTGTCACTTCAACTTCGACAAGTTCAGGGGCTGCCTCTTCCCTTTGGCATTCATCTTCTAAGGTCATTGTTTGAACAAAGTTTTCAACACCTTGGTTCCTGATGCAGAATAAAGAGGAAGCAGGTCAATAAAGCTTGATAAAACAGGGGAAATTTTGACAGTCTCAAAATGGCTCCATAACTGGTTACGATCTTCATAAGAATTTTAAAAGGCCACCTACCAAGTTTTGTCGTATTCCGACATGTCTAAGGCAGTGAACATGAAGAAACAGTTTAGGAACTATAACTAGAACTATACTTTTGGTACGTCAAATTGTTGTGGGACTACCTCCATCAGATTCGACACGGTCGAAAATCCCTATGAGTCAAGTTTCGGCTTGATCGGGAACTCCAAGAGAAAGTTATGAGTAAAATACCAAAACGGGGTAGGCCGCTCATTATTCCCATGCGGCCACCCTACACCAAAACATCATTAAAAGCGGCTGTTTTCACAATTACGAGCAGTGACTTTTGAGGCCCATGTCTCACTTGTTCCAAGTTAGAAAGTGCTCAAATTTCATGAGAATGTTCGTCTCATCAAGACGAGCGTTTCGATATGTGGTACGCCGCTTGACGACGTTCGAGCAGGGAGAAAAACTAGAGAGAAGTTGCTGATCCATGAAGAAAGTTGTAGAAAATTCATTAGCAGCACGCCATACTCCGGTGACCAAATCACGATGCTCGCATACCTGATCAACGTGAAACCAATTGCATTATGTGCGCAAGGTCCGAGACTATCTCAGGTTCGAATCTCGCGTATAATGAACGGTTGGATTTCACACACAAAGGCATCGAAGCTGCTGTAAATTCTATCCATCGAATTTCAAGATTCCAGCCAAAAACCCAAGACGATGAAGTATTCGTTTGGACATGAGATCGATCTGTGTTTGTTGAAATGTGATCATGACGTCATGCTTAGTGTGATTCAGTAAAGAAATCACACAAAAACATTAAGGAACGAGCACACTATTGATCCAAAGTTTTCAAGATTCATCCAAACTTCAAATCTCATGATCATGGCCTAAAAACATGATTCATGGCTCGAAGTTGGTATCAAATCGATGGCCATGTCCATTCCTCCAAGAAAATAATTATTTTTCGATCAAACGAGCATCAGAGTAACCCCGAATCAGTCATGAGTCATCACACAAGTTCTAAGACGGTAGTCGGGACTGTTTTGGAATTTAACACATCGTTGGCAGGGGCAGAACAGTCATTTTGCACCTTATTTTCTTATAAATTGTAGTTATCTTCTATTAGGCTAGTTTTTGGGTATCCAACCATGTGTCTAATTCTATATAAACATGCTACACCTAATTGTAAAGGACCTTCATGCATTCTACATATTGGTAAATAAAGACTTCAATTCTTGCTTGAGTTCATGGGTGCATCTTGGAGAGAGAGAGAGGAAAGAGAAGAAAAGGGCTAGCACCCGTTGATAAGGTAACTTTCTCTTCCTCTCCTTTCTCTCCCATCTTTTCTCTCTCCCCACTTTCTCTTATTTTCTCTCTTCTCTTTTCTCATCTCTATCCGTCTCATATTTTGCCATCTTTATCTTCCTTTCTCTCTACTCTTTTCTCATCTCTATCTCTCTTTCGCTCTCTTATTTTATCATCTTTATCTATCTCTCCTCTTTTCTCATCTTTATCTCTTTTTCTCTCTGTTCTTTTCTCTCTCGTCTCTTCCCATCTTTTTCTAGAGTTCATCTTTATCTACTTCTCTCTCTTTCTCCTCTGATCCATCATGTCTCCCCTTCCCTTCTTCTCTTTCTCCATTCACGTATGGCGGACCTATCGTCTGGACCTCTCCATGAGGCATAACAGTGAACCGGGCCATAACTCGAGTGATGGGCCTGACCTCTGTCAATGTTCTCTCCCTTATTTTCTGTCACAGACAACGCTAGCTTATCACGGCCTGTGTTTCTCTCTCCCTCTTCTCTTTTGTCACAAATAGCGCTAGTCTATCATCTCTTGTGTTTCTCTCTCTCTCTTCTCTTTTATCACAGACGACGTTAGCCTATTGCCGCATATGTTTCTCTCGCTCTCTTCTCTTTTGTCACAGACAACACTAGCCTATCGTCGCCTGTGTTTTTCTCTCTCTTCTCTTTTGTCACAGATGGTGCTAGCCTATCGGTGCCTGTGTTTCACTCTCTCTTCACTTTTGTCACAAACGATTCTAGCTTATCGTCGCCTATGTTTCTCTTTCTCTTCTCTTCTATTAGAAGATGCTAGCCTATTGCAGCCTGGGTCCCCTCTCTTTCTCCTCTATTATCACAAAGAGTGCAAGCCTAGCGCTGCCTGTGTTGTCATCCTTGTTCTTCTGTCACACGGGCGGAAACCTATTGCCACCTGTATTCTCTGCCTCGCCTCTCTCTTTAGGTCACCGCCGGGGCAGACCTATTGCTGCATGTGTTCCTTTCTCTTTTCTCTCTCTTTATGTCACATCCAACGGAAGCCATCACCGTCTGACTCATCCCTCTCCTCATCTCTATGTCATATGTGTCGTCCTCCTCCTTTCCTTTCCTTCTCTCTCTTCTTCTTCTATCATTGTTTTCTCTCGTACTCTACATCTTCTCTTTCCTCTTCTTTTCTCCCTCTTTTTCTCTTCTCTCTCTCTGTTCTTTCTCTTACTTTTTCATTTGACCAAGAAGGGTTGAGATTAGCCTTCTATGGTGGTCCTGTCATTTAGTCGTAATGTCGTTGTGCCGATCTGAGTTATTGTGCCTACTTTACTGTCATGACAAGCTAGCCATTGTGTCTAGTTAGTCAGTATTGGTACAGTCATCTAGTAGTAATTATGTTGAGCCAGTCTCAGTTACCGAGCCTATTTTACTGCCATGCCAGGTCAATCACTTGTTAGTTTAGTCACTGCGTCGTCTCACAGTCTGATCAAATTCTGCTAACCCCAATCTTTATTCTCTCTTTCTTCTCTCCCTCTTTTTGAATGTGCATGTCTGTGTACATTCTCCCAAAGGGAAGGTGGGGTCCGTTGACCCACTTGTCTGATAACATTTTCCATGTATGTTTGATTGCAAAAATCGGAGAATACAAGCTAAGGGAGGTGATTTTGAACCAATTTTATGACTGAGGAATCTAAGAGGGCACCCATGCTAGCTAGCTCGAGTACATCTCGAACCCTCCTTAAATTTCTCTCTCATTAGTTGGTCCACCTACCCATGTTCTTGATCAAGGTTCCCGAAAGAGCGATCTCATGTCCCAAGTTCCCTTGAAACCCGAGATACGTGCCATTCGATCATCCAAATTCAGAGGGCAAGATTGAGCCACCTAACCAGCTTGGCGATTCCACTGGGGACTTACTACCCCTTCGTTGGATCGTACTTGTTTGGCTAAGTCTCTCCTTTAATTTTTTGTTTTTGCACTTATGGCTTTCGGGTTCTGTAACCCATTTATCCGGATCAGGGATTTTCGTATCCCTGCATTTGCGAGTGTCCCCAGGGAAGAAGTTTCTTCAACTCCATTCCCAACCTTCCTTTTGAGCAAAGACCCCGCATCTAGCTCCCAGGTCTTAACCTGGATCAGTGTAAGGTGAGACTTAAAGGTCCCTCACTCCCCATCTCCTAGGTCTGGTAAAACCTCCACTAAGGTCCCTTGCATTGGCAGCACATCTGTTTCTATACACACCATGCACCCTACCACCGGCAAGTCACTTGTCAATTGTATTTCGAGGTATACCGGAAGGCTACTCAGTCCCTCTCTGCAAAACGAAAGCAAGTTGTCATTGCTTCTATGGTTCGCTGCAAGGCTTCCCCCCACATTCTTGCACCACCATGAGTCTTTATCCCAAGAGGCTCGACATATCGAGGCAGAGACCCTAGGGCCTCCACCTCTCTCACACACCATAAACCTCGTGGATCATCCACTCGAGCCACACCTTGGGGCAAACCCCTATATTACCTCGAGTCAGCATCCAAGATCAGACCTTCTAAGGTAGGTTCTACAAACGTTGATCATATGCATCTCATTGCTCAGGGCGACCTTCTTGCCCTCCTACTCAGCACACACAAGTGCACCCTGTAAGGGGCAGGCCTCCATTTGTTCTCTTACAGACTCTTGCTCGCGATTCACGGCCTCCTAAGGCCAGATCACTTGCTCGAGCCTGGGCTGACCCCCATGTCCCCCGTGAGCCTTCTTCATGGGGCGCACACGTGTCTGCATCACAGACAGCCCCTCGCCCTTGACTCAGGTGTCCTTATGAGTCAACCCTACTCTTGCTTGCTTTTCCTTCTTCGAGCAAGCACCTCCAGCCTCGGTACTCAAAGACCTTCCCCAAGAGTACCATCTTGAACCAATCCCTTCATTTTGGTCGTTTCTTTGGAGCCCACAAGAGAGCTCGGGGCAAAGACCTAATGGAAGATCAAGTCCTTAATCCTGCCAAGCCCTGATTAACTTCGGTCCTTGACACTCATCCTTCTGCACTTGATGGAGACAACCCTCTCTTGTGCAAGAAGAGCTAACTAGCCGCAGTCCCCATCATAGTTTTGGCACGAAGTCCATCAAAACCTCAAAGCTAAATGTGATTGGGATCTACAAATTCTGACCAAGGTGGTCGGGGCAACCAGCTCTGATGACCCTCTTCGCCTGAATCCCTTCTACTCTCTTCAGATGAAGAAGCCTTAACAAGAAGTCCATGAGCCCTGCACTGTGGTTAGTGTTGTAGAAGATGACCCAGTCGCTCAGCAGCCACAATCCTTAGACCGTCAAGAACCGATCCTCACTCTATCGGCTTACAAGAGTCGAGTCCAATCAGGGCATGCTGACCCCCTACTGACCGATCTGCCGCGTAGGACCCTTCAAGTTCACAAGCCCTCAACTGCAATTAAGGCTGACCTCCTTGGAGAAACAATCAGCATAATGGTAATAAATGAACCTTACTCGCAGGAAGAGCGCATGAACAAGTTCGAAGATATGGTGCACGCAATGTTGGAGAAGATTGATCGTATTTATGTCACACGACAATCAGCTAACCATGAGGTCAATGCGCAACACTCGGATGGTGCACCTCCAAGGTAGGCCCTTCCCTTTGCCTCACAAGGCAATTCTATCCCTCCCCCCCGTCTCACAGGCAGACATCAATGCTATGGTTACCCATAGCTTAAAGAATAGACAAATTCCGAGGATACATGGTGCAATGCCTTATCAAACGTCGTACCCTTCATACATTGACTAGGTCCTATTTCCCTATGATTACAAGAAAGGAAAGTTTCCCCTATTCAATGGAACTATGTCCTCGAACCAGAATATCGCCCACTTTCAAGCAGCATGTCGAGAAACAACGGCTGATGGGAGACTCCTTCTCCATCAGTTTGTTGAAACCCTTGACGACCTAGCCTTTCAGTTGTATGCTTGACTTCCTCCAAACTCAGTACATACGTGGAGGAAATGGAGAAATTGTTCCACCAGCATTTCTACGAGGTCGAGAGGGAGGTTCAAACTATTAAACTTCTCACCCTGACTGTCACACCCCAAGAATTTACAGTACTGTTATTCCTGAGATGTGACAGACAAAACATATATACATCTATTGA